>CM033622.1:24224302-24824302 GCA_019453435.1 Rhinogobius similis | reverse complement strand
CTTATCTTTTTGGAGTCTGGAAGCCAAGCGTGTTGTTAACAACCTGGTGCGCTTCGAGTGCATGTCTGAGCACTGTATAATCAGTCGCTCCAGGGACTTTTGTAATTGCAAGATATTTAACTAAATCCCTTGCTATCTTGCATGGCTATGCAATTTGCACAACTCCACTATATTTCACTGCATAAATCTTCCCTATCATTTTTGCAATTTTCTCTAAATCATTCCATTATGTCATAACTGAAATATTAAACATACTTTGATGAGCATGATGGAAACAATTCCACCGTTAATTTAAAGAAAAACTGCAGAAAAGTAGTCCATTTGGCTTTGTTTTGCAGAGAACAAACGTACCAGAAAATGCCTTCCACAGAAACAAGGTTGAATTTCCGTAAACGTGTAGTCTGGAGCATAAACACACACACTGACTCGCAGTTAAAACATCTTTTCAATCGCGCCTTGTCCTTTAAAGAGAAAGTTCATTTGTGTTATTGTAATTTACCGTCTCCACTGTGACATTTTCTCACCACAATGAAGACTGACCTCATCCCACTTGGGTCCAAACAAACTCAAGGACTAACGCTTTGGAAAAAGAGAATATATGACGAATATATCCTGATCATTTTAATTAAATTTATGCATATTTTTCCTTGTGAAGAATTTGGGGCAGCGCTATCAGTGAGAGGTTGCGCGGAAGAGTGTGGAAAATGGGTCACTTTGGCATAGCGGCTTCATTAGGAAAAACCCAGTAATTCTGTGGCTGTTCTAACTCCACCATTCCCTGCACTCACTTGGGCATATTCCAATATCACTTTTACGACCTTGTCAAATGGAAGAAATAAGCAAGTGTGAGGCCGTGGCAGTCTCACCTAGCTGCACCTTGATGACACCCTGTCACCTCTCCCTATTTATTCAGCTCAAATTAATGCTCGCCTCGGAGATGGAAATGTCAGGTGTTTTCTTACCCAGAACTTCTCCCATGAGCAAGAAAAGCAATGTGCCTCAAAGGAATAAAGATGTTAACTTTTTGAGACTTTGAGGGATTGGATGTTCCATGGGATTCCTTCTTTCAAAAATGGATTTGGAGCAGGTGGAGCTTTCATGAAATATTGAAGCTAAATCGGCTTTTAAGTGCTTTTAGCCAAATTATAATTGTTTTCCCATCACATTTCCCCTCTACATTTTGTATTTAGAATTATTCTTGCATTTTTGAGTAATCTTTGTTTCTCTCCGCTCAAGATGCCATTGCTCAGAAAATGCTTGTTTTCCCCTACCTCCCATACACGCCTACTCCTCTGAATTTACTTTGTATTCCTTCTTTACATACTCAAGATTAGTCAATGTCATATTGCCATTTGGGCATAGATGGGGAAAAAAAATCTGCCGCTCATTACCGTGAACTGAAGCTATCCATTGGTGGGCCGTGAGCCCCTCGTGTTGGTCCCGCAAGACTTAGAAAGTGATTAAAATCAATGCACCCTGTTATACTGAACTCGGAGCATCAGATAGACATCTATTTTTCCTGGACACTGCTGCAGTCTGGAGTGGTTATCAGGTCATTAGACAAGAGTTCTCACATGAAACCATGCGAATCTACACGGCGTTCATCAAATACAGACCTCAGTGCACCAGAGTGCAACTGACCCGCTCAAAATACCGAACCCACTCTGCATTAGGTGTATAGCCACTATAACTTTATATAACACTTCAATCTTTTGTGTTTAACCTTCTCCAACCTAGTCTACATATATCTATTTGCAATCATTCTTAATTCAAACATTCTACCCACAACTAATCTCAACTCCAGGATAACATTGTGTCAAAGACTTTATCACTTTAGTTTTTGTCTGTTCTGTGTGATTTCGCCCTTCAGAGCTGATGTGTGAGCAGATGGAGCTGCCCAGTGTTCCTCCACTTTACGAGCTCTTATCTCTTATTTGCCCTTCCTCATTTGCTATAATTCCCTTCATCCTCTTCTCTTCTCATTTCTCCTCACTCCCCCCTGTGCTGAAGACACTTTTCTTTTTATTGTACTTCCTTGGCTCACTCTGTCTCCTCGTGGCCCGCAGCACTGTAGCGTCTAATATGTCTTTAAAAGTAGGACACCGCTGAGTAATTTGTTGCACCTACTCAAATGATAATTCACAATTGTCACCATATATACTGTGACTACAGGGCCACCCCGAGCACAATAGCATCCACACGGTACTACTGTAGGCATTGTGATTTTCTGTTTGAGTTGCATTGTCAAGAGGAAATGAAAAACATTATTATAGGCACAGTTCCTTGCTGTATATTTCACCAATTAAGTTTGTGTCCTCTTCCAGCTCTTTCTCTTCTTCCTACACACTCTCAGTACCAACGCTGTCTTAATGTCATTGCTCAACCTTACAGTCGCTGGTCTCACCACTGATTTCAGTCAGGACTGGTTTAATCTCAGATGCTCTTTCTGGATCCATTTAACTGCACATTACTGTCAATATCATCACCAGTTAGAGAACCGGCCGTGGCTTTACAGAAGTGCTTACCACCAGTGTCTATCTGTCTGTCTATATATATATATATATATATATATATATATATATATATATATATATATATATAGATATAGATATATGTGTGTGTGTGTGTGTGAGTGTGAGTGTGTGTATATTTGTTTCCCTTAAAAATATAAAATAAATTCATTAATTAAAAAAAGAAAAACTCTTTCAAAAACAGTGAATAGATTTAGACAGAGATTGAGGCATCATCAAATTCTACACATGAACGCAACCTATAGTTTGGGCAACTGTGTATTCTTTGTGTAAAATAATTATGTGCAGAATAACATGTCCCTGAGAGGAAGCCGCTCCTGCTGTGTCTCTGCTTCCTCCACACACAGGACCGTACGATGTGACTGACTGTAGCTGCTTTATTAAGACCTTTGTCTGTGTCTCTGGAGGTTCCCAGCAGAAAGTCAGTTGTTTTAAGGTCGCCATTGATGCATCCTTTCATAATTCTTGTTCATCCGCGGTGCAGATCCAGATCCCAATGTGCAAGCTCCAAAAATACTGCATACAAATGCACATTAAATTATAAGTGCCAAACAAGTTGAAGTTGTTTACTGCAAACTGTGTCATGCAGCTCGGAGAGTCCCTACAGCTGACTTGACCTGTTATAACCTCCTGCACTTTTTATACATACTTTGATTCAAACTAGGAACGAACCTTGAGAGAGTTAACATGTTTACAAAGACTGTTTTGCACCTAATTCTGGCTTTTAAGTTCTGGCTTTTTAATTCAAGTTTCTTGAAATTGAAAATTAAAAACTGAATTAATAAGATGAGACACTGCAGTGAATAGGATGGGAAAAAAACGCTTCATGTGTAAAACTGCACGTATTTGGGACAAACAGAGCCAGGTTTAGATTTGTTGCTTCCTTTTGTTGACATATTGAGTACTGAGGGAATTTACAATATCTTATTCACACATTTCAGTGCCAGCATTTTTTTTTTTTTGAGTGAAAACTGTAATAAATCAGCCTTAGAATTGGATATCAACAAATTCTGTATGATTTGACAAAAAAAAAAAAAAAAATTGGGTGCACGGTGGCAGAGCGGCTAGAGTTTTGTTCATTGTGAGTGGGACCACCCCAACATCACACGATCTCTCTGGGGGGAGTCTGTATGTCTTCTCCGTGTTACCGTGGGTTCTCTCCGGGTTCTCCGGCTTCCTCCCACCGTCCAAAGACATGACTGTGTAGGTTAATTCGAAACTCTAATATGCCCCTAGTGGATGAATGTGAGAGTGAATGGTTGTCTGTCCATGTTTGTGTTGCTGTGTTAACCCTGCGACGAGTTGGTCACTGTCCAGGGTGTACCCCGTCTAAGGCCCAAAGTCACTGGGATAGGCTCCAGTCACTCATGACCCCGAGAATGGGAACAAGCGGTAGAAAATGAATGAATTGACAAAATTGTAAAGTCTGGTGTGTTGGCGCTACTTTAAGGACTAATCTTTACTTAATGGCCTTTGAAAAAGTCCCGTATAGATCAAACGATGCAAGTTGATTAATAGAATGAAGTAATAAAGCATCTTTAGGTGCAGATTTGGCAATGTTTTCCATGTGAAAGCTTAACAGGACACTTTTTAGATCTTTGAGATTTTTGCTCTACTTTGTTGGAGAATCATTGTGGATGTTAGGGAGCAGGCCACCCATTGATCGTCACACATTTTTGTGAGGCTAACCACTTTATCTCCTTTGGCACATTACCACTTAGTAAATTCCTTGAGTCAAAATGCCTTAAGACTCTGCACTGTTGAGACTGGCTTGAGTGCACTAGTAGGTAATGATGTCAGTGTGAGATGTGGGGACCCAGTGTCACCTCGGAGTAAACTAGGGCGCAGGAAAGAACCATGTGATGCTCCCTGCGATGCCCACTCCACTGCTCTGCTTACCCACTTTCCTTGATGTTGAATCCAGTTGACAGAGACTTAAGAGGAGCGCTTCACACATCCCAAGTGAAGCCAAACCAGAGAGTGCCAAAGAGTTTGACAAAAAAAAAAAACGCATCTGGGCCATAGCCGTGCGGAAATAGTTGGTTTCTGGTGTGAAGCTGGCACGCACTGGCAAATAATCCACTGGCCTCGATATAACACCACTGAATAATTCCACGACACCACTGCAGGAGATCTTAAACGGAATGTCCAAAGTGCACAGCCAGACAGAAATTCCCTTTAAATTAAATTAAAGGTTAACTATAAAATAAAACAGTGAAGTCATTATTGCGAATTTCAAACAATGTCAAAACTACTTAGATACTATTCTGTGTAAGGTTATTCAGTTAAACGATAATTGTGATTATTCAGGTCACAGTACAATCATAAGAACTAAAATATGAGAATTGTTGGAAGCAAGAGTAAGGTTTTGAAAGGTTCTTTTTTTCCAGATCAGTGTTTAAGTATTAAACTCTGGTTAAGCTGTTCAATTTACCTCCTCCTCACTCGCAATCTTCATCAGTGTCACTCGATGTCAATCTTGTCTTGTCAGTTGATTTACACAGGTTTTGGGGCTGTCTTTCTACCAGTTGAGGCAGGACTGCAGTTCGACTTCTTTAGGACAGTGCCTCAGGTGTGTGAGAGTTAAAAGGCCCCCTCAGACCGGTTTATCAATCCCTAAGCACGTTTCCGTATTTCATTTGCCTGCTTAATCCACTGACTACAAATAAACAGTGAATGGTTTCAGTACAGTCTATACTCTATACAGTCTATACTAAAGGTAAAACTATGTAATACTTTGAAGTACTTTTTATCTGGCTATTTATGTGACAATATAATAATGATAGTAAATGAAAGCAAATTATGGATTTCACAGTTCGTGCCAACAATCATGAATAATCTTAAATTTGCAACATTTTATCTCACAATATTAATCACAACATAAACAACTGATATTGTGACATCCCTTGCTACTAATAATACATTGTACACACATTTTATTCATAGACCAACAGTTGAATTGATCAATTGATTATGTTATATTACTATTTAGGCTATATTTAGAAGAAGCATTTTGGTTTAAAAAAAAAGAAAAGTAAAAAGCTGCAATTGAATAAAAGAGTGAATAGCCGCCGGGCTCCAATAACCACTACGATTTGAGATAAAGTTATGATAAAAATAATGGTTGCACACAAGTCTTTCAATATTGTTGCTGTTTGCAATTTCTTTTTTTTTGTTACTCCGATAATGTTAGTACTTAGTCCTTTTTGCCCACCCCCGTAAAATAGAGACAACGGACACATTTTGGTGTATTGCACTTCCTGTGTGCTAAAAGTGCTTGCACCACCACAAATGTCCTATACAGAGTGATCTAGATTCGAGCTCTTCCTCCTCTGCCGTACACTGCCGAGGCTTTAATTACTTCTGCTGGCCCAGTGCAGGTGAAGCACATTCTCACTAACAAGGTGCTCTCCTACCGGGGTGCAGTGAAAAGCAACTGCAAAACAATGTGGTGGGGAAAGAAAGAGGACGGTACATCACCAGCTCATTGATGCGTACAATACTACCACAAACTCAATAAAACATGATTCACGTGGAAGCTGATTCAAGATTACAATAAATATTTAAAAATAAAGTTAAGACCAATACATTGATTTATAATTTGTGATGGGAAAATACCACTGTTAAATGGTCCAATCAGAGTGCATTGTTCTGAATGCTTACAATACTTTCACATTGAGTTGCATTATATTGTGGTGTATGAAACATGATAATGGATTCAAATGACGTATTTGTTGCACCATTGTTTTACTTTTTGATCAGTGATTATAGGGATTGAACACACTCACCAAAATATCAACTTTTAACTCACTTATGACACACATTTTGAAACACAAATTGTCGAATACCACAATGCATTCTCTTGATTTTAGGAAAGAGTAATTGTACCGGAACACAGTTACCCAAAATGTAGGTCTCTAAATATGTGTTTTTGCTAAATGTACTTATTATTTACCAACATTGGCGGTAGTTTATAGTTAGTGCTATTTTTCTAGACCATCTTCAACGCTGAATTGAGGTCATTAGAGGTGATATAACATTGAGCGTTTGTGTAAAACGAATGGGTTATATGTTGTGTTCAGATTGTAATTATTTCTCTCACTGTGTGAAAACGGAGCACAGAAGCTGTTAATGTATGCTGTCATCATCCTCTCTGGCCTTATTTAGTAAGTCGGTCAGAAGCATGCACGCAGGAGTGGTGTAATAGCACAGACTAGTGGGGAATTTTGGGACAAGCACCCGAATATCATAAAGGTGGGAACTATATAGAACAGTGGTTCTCAAACTTTTTACCCTTACTACCATGCACTACACATGCTTTGTGAGTACCGTCAAATCTAAATTGGGTCTATAACGGGACTATTTCAGGTCTAAATTAGGGATAAACCAGGTTAAGTAGAAATACACCATTCCCACAGTAGTTTTAACAAGACATTTATTAAAGGAAGAGCAAAAACTCTAAATGAAGTAAATATCACAGCTGAAGAGGTGTTCATGTACCACCAGAAGAGGTTTGTGTACCATCAGTGCACGTACACGTACCACAGTTTGGGAAACACTGCAATAGAACATTTTAGTCATTTTTGCAAATATATTTTCTGGAATTCAACATTTTTAGTAAAACTCAAAATCTCTAAATGAGTCAAAATGTTATCTTAAAGAGGTTATAGTGGTAGTGGTGGTAAATAAATATGTTTATATTTTAAACTATACAATTAAGGATATTTTTAATTACTTTATATATATATATATATATATATATATATATATATATATATATATATATATATATATATATATATTTTTTTTTTTTTACGTTATTGGAGCAACGGTACTAATGCAGAGAAAAATTTAAGCTGACCCACTTTATCCAGGTTGAAATATTCTTGATACTGACTTTTTAAAGAATTAAATATTTATGTTTCACTTTTGATTTTTGTGCATGTCTATAAAATGACAATGACTCTTTTTTTTCTGAAAGAAATGCTGTATAAACCTATGTGATTGTTAAGTGTAACATCATGGGTCCAATGGTTCAGAGTTCCATTGATAAAAACAGCAGAAACATATTAGGTGTTTCACACTAAATAAGATCAGTGGGTATAACTTTTTGTAGCATGATGTTTTTGTTTTCATATCCAGATTTTAAACAGAAAGAAATATTTGATAGTATATGTGTACAATATCTCTAAAAGAAACCCAGACTTCAGTTTGTATAGTTTTAATGTCATCATCACTTAACAATCCCATAGACTTGAATTATTTTCAAAAGAAAATAGTACTTCTCCCAACATCCATCAGTCCACACAGTTAATATGGTGTTAGTCATTTTGTCTTGTCCCATGTCTTAGATCAAACATTTAATATATCTTAATGCAACCTTTTTTATGCCAGACATATAGAGCGGGTGTATGGTTTTTCTGCTGGTCACCTCTGCAGCTCATACAGTTTGTACTGAGCTTTTGTGAAGAAGGCTGTGTATAGGAGCTGAGCCTGAGCACTAGTGTAGCCAACTTCACTGCAGCGGAGCATACAAGGAGGCCTCTGAAGTCAGGGTTGTCACACTACACAAAAAAAAAGAACGACATAAATTGATAAAAGTTGACGCTCTGTTTGGTTCTGAAAGCTTTGTGAGCAGCAAAACAACATTCCTAATCCTTGTCTTCTTCTCTCCTCTTCCCCCCACCCCTGTATCTCTGTTCCCTCCCGCAGGAGAATTCTAGAGGGATTTCTTGTTCTTTCGATCCTCAAGAATGAAGCGGCACGGAAGACCTGTGTACTAAAAGCAGGTACGTTTTTAAATATCACGTCGACCTTTACACAAACACACAGTAAGGAGTTTGTCGGAAGGAGCCGATTCTAGGCCAGATGTGTATGATATGATTAATGCAGCTAAAAGGCTGTGCCATGTCTTCTGAGGAGGCCACCGACAAGCAACAAAATAAAGACGAGTCCTGAGAACTCTTTGGAGAGAGAGGGACTGGTCCTCCGGGATGCAGCGGGCGAGTGAAGGCACTGTCGACGGGATGAAAGTTTAACCAAAGAAGAACTCTCCCTCTAAAGCGCTGTAGCTGTGGTGGACAGACCAGGGACTCGCAGAGAGACAGACAGGCAGACACGACAAGACAGAGGAGCAATCCCCAGCTGTTTTTTAAAACGCTGCCTCTGATACATTATTGAATATGCAGCTCCAACGCATCACTGAGCTTTCCTCTCATGTTAGTGCTGCCGGAGTTTGCATAGCGTCACTGTTCTAAATATAAAGCATTTGCTCACCCCTCTTTGGTTTGTTAAATGATGCAGAGGTTGCACGTAGGCCGCTCTGAGTGGCACTTTTGGTTTTATAAAGGGGCCTCTGACTAGACTCTGGAAACATCAAAAAGACTATTAATCAAAGTTGGAAGTAGTGTTTGATAGCACAGACAGTAGTGAGATCTACTGCAATGTGACTGAGCAAGACTGTGAATTTTACTGTGAGATGTTCATATTTGCACAGTTTACATGAGGTTATTTAAGGCATATTCTGTGGACAGATCCTTCGTTGGAGAATATGAAATGACACGGTTTGACCTACAGGTGGCAGCAGAGCGACATACCCAGCAGGCATCTTGCTGTAATGTACTTGAGTGTGTCATTTTACCTGCAAATCTCTTTCCATTTATCTCTGTTTTCCACTCAGGGCAGGTCTTATTGTCAGTGATACCCTCTGGCCATGAAAGTCGTTTTGTTAATAGATCAATTTGTGAGCTTGAGAAAAAGTTCCTGTCTTGTCTCTTTTGCAGATTCCTGTTTCACACTTCAGTTTCTGAGCCATGCACAAAGGTAAGTTTTTATATCTGTTTAAATGGCACAAGTTTGAGTGAACAGATGCGATTTGCGGACAGCTGTGGCCAGTGCTGCTAGCCCTCCTTCCTTCCTCTATATGCAGTTGTATGTGGTGATGTCTGACAGATGTTGTAACGACATGATTAGCCCTCTGGCTGCCAATAGCTCAGTGTAATGTTGCTATAGTGATTGTGTGAGCGTTGGGGAGGCCAGAGTGGATCCGAGGGGGAGGATTAAGAAATGAAGTGCCTGGTGCCGCGGGCCTGTGTGCTCCTATATCAGCTGTGCTTTTTGATGTTTATTTATTTGTGTGTTTTTGAAGAGACTCTTGACAGTATGATTATGAGTTTGATCGAGATAATGCCCTGAAATGCGTTGTCAGTCAAACAAACAGGGAGGTAGACATTACAGGTCGGAGTAAGAGCAGCACAGGCAGTTGAAGCGTGGGTGCAGCAACCGAGTGGCTCCTTGTTCATATCACTTATCACTGAAGTCGTCACGTCACAGAGCTGTTAGAACCAAAGAAGTGCCCTTTGGCTTTCTGACGCCAGGGAGAAGATCTGCTGCTCGTTTTGACATTGCAGTTCTTAACATTCTTCTAATCTATGCCTGAAAGATATTTTGTTATATAGATAGTTAACCAGGAGGAACAAATACTAATTTAAATTCCAGTATCTCCAATACGAAGAAAAAAAAGTATAAATTGGATGCTAATAATACAACACGTTATTGGATTGGATGTTTAAACAAATGATTTCTACCTTGTAATGTGAACTGTCTAGAATAATTAAAAATGTGAATGAAAGTGAACTGGGATTTCCCTGTTGTTTGGTGTGGCTTTGATATACAGTAATACTTGTACCAGTGCGGTGGCAGACAACAACGAGTTTGGTCACGGGTTCGACCCCGGGTCTGGGCCAGTTTCTATGTGGAGATTAGGCTAATCTAATCTAACACTAAAATGTGATATTGTGACATTCCTAGTAAGCAGTTCCCATGGTTATGTCATATGGGTACTTAAAAAAAAGTTACCATAATTAAAAGTGGAAAGTTTTGTGAACTTAACTTTTTACATTTACATTTTTTGCCACTTTCTCTTATTATCCCCATATTTTTCCCATGTTGGCCTCATTTAGAAGGTATTCATTTAATAAATGAATACACTAATGTCAGTGGCTCTTTCTCTTGACAGTTCATTAAAACATAATTTAAAAAATGAAAAGGCATATGTCAAATGTTAGTGCAAATACAAAAGAAACACTTGACAGTATGCATTAAAATTGCAATGTGTTAATTATGCTGGTATAAACATATCCTGTCAGCACCATGGCGATGGATTCTCTTGAAGTCAACCATTTCCATTTCCTATAACGATTTAAAGCTAGTGGTGTGTGGTATCTCCAGAAAGAGCAGCCTGCTGTGGATTTGCCATTGTGGAGGAAATAATGTGCTTTACTGAGCCGAGTTGGCTTCACATTGGGATTACACCTTGTTCATTTTGATTTATTTGAAGAATTTAGTTTGGAGGACAGCCTATTTTGTGCACATACAGCCTAGAAGAGCTATTAGTCCAGATATGACAGAGAGCACAGCTTGATCTTAAGTCTTATTTTTTATCTTAACTGCCTTAAGATGCATTAATATCTGTTACTTTTCAAATCAATTATTGTTAACATTATTGTGTCATCGATATCACTTAATGTGTCACTTAATATTAGTAATTTTGTCAATTTTCATTAAAACCTTTTCACAGAGGAGCCAATTAAAACTCCACATTGCACATTGTGATCCTGCAGGCTTCTTCACACTTGGAATACGACTGAAGTTGATGCCACCTACTCAAATCCCACTCTCTGTCTTGTACACCTTCTTGCCCTGTGCACGCTGGCTCGGTCTCAGTGTGTGAAAAGTCTATTGCCTCATTAGCTGCTAGATTTCTGGGTCATCCGCAGCCCTGTTCGTACCACGTCTTGGATTGTGCCTCACGTGAGTCACATCTGCTAATTAGGATGGTCCAAGAAGGCCACACACACTCCAGTGGTTAGTTCAGAGCTTAACATGCCGTACAGCGCTAATGGGATTATCATTGCTGAGGATCCCAATCATTCTATTCCTCGTGCTCTTCAAGGGAAACGCTTCAATTGTATGAAATCTCTCCTTTTCTCTGGTTTGAAATTGTACATGTCCTACAATTGTATGAAATAGCTGATACTTGTCTGGGTGTGTAGAGGTTTGTCTTATTATTCGTGCTTTGTAACATTCTGAAACTGTTCAGGAAAGATCAGAAGTTGTATTTTTTTTCCCTTTTTCTCGAGACTGATACTTGTTTAAAAGAGCATTGTTGTATCTACTATCCAGGTATCAAAACTTAAGCAGAAGTGCAAAGTATGCATGATACATATACATTTTTATGCGCTTGTATTAGCTTTTTGATCAGTCTTTCATATAAAACGTGATTATGCTATTATGTTTGTCTGTAGAGAGAGTGTGTCGATTGGAACAATTGACTTGTGCTGCACTATGTAACTCCTATTATTTTTACTGTAATAAGAAGCAATTACATGGCTAAAATTATACTCAATTGCAAGTACAGTTTTAAAAATCTACTCAAAAAAGCACAGTTGCCCAGAACATCTACTCTGTTACAATAAGATGAGTATTTGTAATGAATTACTTTCCATCCCTGGGAAATAGCAACCAAATGCAAACATATAATTTCTTAACCACCCTGTAATGACTGTCAACATCGCACTAAACTTCATCTGTCAGAGTGGAATTACCTTAAATGTGTTGCTCTGCTTTGTATCCTTAGCTGCACTGACATCCTGACCTCTCTGCCCCTGAAACCACTGCATTTCATCAGCTCATTTAAAAGTCGTATTACCCATAACCATTTTATCCACACTGTGTTTACTGTGTAGGTAATAGAGATATTGACGGTGGAGTGCAGAGTCTATCCTGGCCATTGTGCTGAGTGCTCGGATGAAGAGAAGTGGATGATGTCGGGGCTATCTATGGTATTACATATAGCGTAGTTGTAGTAAGGCGTGGGAAAGAGAGTCCCGTGGAAGGCAAAAAGCTTAAATACCAAGCAACACAAGCGCACATAGACACACACACAGTGGATTAGGATGGGGATTATGGAGGCATAGCTGTAAAACAGGCAGAGACAGATCAGTGTCATACTCCATAAGCGCATGTGTATTCTGTGTATTACGGCCGTAAAGTAAAAGGCACATAGTGCAATGACTTTGGACCTTGACAGACAAGTGATTTTGTCTGTTGAGGATGACAGTTCGTTAGAGCAAGAAAGAAGATTTTGGACTTAAATAATAAAAAAAGAAAAGTCAGGAAGTGAAAGTACAGTCTGAATGAAGCATGATTTCATTTCTGCAGAGAATTCACAAGGTTTGCTACCAGTAAAGGTTATATTTTTGTCAGTTCTTCATAATTACAGTTATGGAAAGACTGTAAATTTATATACAAGTAAAAGTACAGTAACGGCTAAAAGGTAACTGCTTAGACTGTTTTAAAAAGTTGACTTACTTTGTTTTTAACCAATCCGTACAGGCGATGCGTGTTTATATAGAGACAGCAGTCAGATAACTGTCAACTTGGACGAATGGGACTTGAACTGTATTCAGTAACTCTTATGGTTTAAATGTAGTCAATTACAATTACATAGCATAAGTAATTATGCAGGTTCAAAAAGTACAATTACCTAAGAAATCAACTCAAATGTATTTGTAATGAGTTACTTTCAGCTCCTGCATATTTATTATAACACTTTTTGTAGTTTACTTGTCATTTTGTTTTACAATGGGTTCACTCTGGGTTCATCTTGCCTTCTTACTCTACGCATTTGTATTTATTTATGCCTAAGTCAGACCCCACTTCAAGCCCATAGCCACCGGAAATAAGGAGGAGATGAATATATATCAGCTCTCTCGGGTTAACACAGTTTTTTACAGCTATGCAAAGTGTATTCTCAACCGAAGACCCAAACCACCCACAAGCCCAAAAAGAAACAGGCAAGAAAACATTATTCAAAAGTGCACTATGCCACTTTACTGATGGAGATTGTGTGGAATGCTCCCCAGTGATGCATTGAATGAATCTGTCTCCATGGAGAAAAGTAAGTGATGCCACCAAGTTACAGGTCAGATCTGTGGAGAGAGAACCCTGCTTACATAATGTTTTTCAGGGTGTTTATGAGCAATAAAAACCCCTGTAATTGAATCAATGCAAGATAGCCAAGTTTAATGCCATACGGAAGAACATTGCTGGAGAAGCATTTAACGTCTCCACAAAGAAGAGTTACATTGTGCACCTTTAATATTTGATACGTTTTGGATGTACTATATAATTTAACTTTTTAATTAAATACCTTCCAGTGACAATCGGATTCAGATTGAGTTAGTACACCAAGTCGTTCTTTCTCGTTCCTATTTTTACTCCTCCAATTGTTCTGCCCGTTCCAGTCCATTACTTCATTTAGTGTGACTTCTAACAGATCCACATTCTCAAACTTCTGGCCTCCTCTTCTTTCTCAGTTGCAAAGTCGGCGGCTCATATTGTGTTAATCTTATGTAAATTGAACCACAGGCGCTGCTCAGGAGGACTATGATTACCGCTGGTGTCTTGCTCGCACTTGTTCAGAACAGTCTCAGCTTCACACGGATGACTCTCTTTGAGCTGAGGATGGACATTATGAGATTGATATCGCTAGGAACTATTTCTACTGTTGACGTGCTGTGTTACTGACAAGAAGTTTTTGAAAGGACTATTACTTAACAATTATGTGATTCAGCGAAAGAGACTTCCCCTGGAGCAGGATCTTGGAGCTTGATTGTGGAAATTATTGGTCATTGTAGTTTGATAATCTAGATTAAAAAATGTACCTAATGCAAAATGGGTCTGTGCTCAGAGTCAAGACACTACTAATGTCAGCCTCTGTCATACTCTGACTACTTTTTAAGAACAGTTTCATACATTTTGATTGTATTCTAGACTCTAGATCAGGGCTATTCAGTTATATTTTCCAGGGGGCCAGGTTTTTCGGAGGACTATAGTCTGGGGGCTGGACCACAAAACTGCATCACAATTTTATGTTTTATATGCAATATCCACAAAGTGAGAGTATCGCAGTGATACTATTCAAAAGAAATCTTTTTTCACACACAAAAATAAGGTAATAATTGCCCTGCTCTGGATAATCATGATATTACATTTTTTCACACCTACACGAATACGACAATCAAATGCACTTTTACATCAAACCACACGTTTCAGTTCTCAGAAATACCCCACTGTGTGTATTGTTATATTTGAACTGTTTACCATTTTGCTTTTGCCAAGGAACTTTAATAAAGTGTATACCCATCTATCTATATTTTTTCTATCTTATTAAAATGCATAAAATTCAAGTAACAATTTCAGTGTGCACAGGTGTAAGATCCTATAACTTTTGCATGAAATTAAGAATCTAAAACGCTTATCTTTTATTAATTTTTATTTTAATTAAAATCATCGCGAATGCTGCAGAATCCCTTCTAAAACTCTGATCATGATTCAAAATGAATTACTTGCTGGCTAAAATTATATTAGACTTTCTTCATTAGCCACTATTCAAACTGTGTTTGGCAAAAACAATTATCTTCCTGCTTGATTTGGAACGGCTGCTTTAAACAAACACTAACCCACCATTACAGAAGTGTCTTCAGTGAATGTGAAAATTACACTGCCATCTCTTGCACCTCCCTCACTGGGAATTGGCACAAATTGGGAAGTGGTGGTGAATCAGAAAAGACTTGGTTGTAATATATGAGTGAGATTGTCATTTTTGGTCACGCATTGGTCATACACAATCTGTATCTCCATTCCCACCCGGTCACCGCACATCTGTCACCAGGCGCAGCTCACTGGAGGTCTGCCCACGATCCCATCTTTCCTGTCAAATCTAATCATCAGTCCCAGTCTGCTGTCTTCCTTTGATATATTCTCAATGCAGATTTCTCCTATCCTCTTTCACTATGCTGAAATATATAACTAGCAATTTGCCAATCTCTCCCTGCTATGACACACACACTCTCGCACTTGCACAGGCATCCAGACCACAAGAGCTGCTGTGGTGGATAATGAAAGATAATTGGCTATTGTGGGCTCGCCCTCAACAGCAGGAGCCAATCACAGTGACAGCCACTTCTCACTGACCCCTGGATCGTGTGAGTGTCTGTATTTAGGATGAAGGTATTGTGTCTGTAAACCACTTATTGTTTTTTTTGTTTTTTTTTCACTTTTCTGTGTTTGTTGCCTTCTGTAAACATAATTGCTAGTCAATAGAGTGTAACAGGCAGGGCTCTTTGTAGTTTAAATACGACTTTTGGGTTTATGTAAACCCAAGAATTGAATGAAACGATATGGTCTCAATACTCCATGATACAGTGTTCAATCAATGTTAAACAATATTAGCTGATTTAAAAAACTGCATTCCTCTTGATGCTGTTACATATTTCCAATTACTGTCATGACATCACGACCAGTGACAAGTAAAATTAAGTGCCACAGATAAAAGGTTCAATAAACAGGGAAAAAGACAAATATTAAGGTTAAGGTACACTTTATTGTCTTTATTGTAAGGAAATGTGTCCTCTGAATTTGACCCATCCTTCAATGCCACAGTGCTGTGCCTGAACACCCATCTCCAGATCATCCAGGTCTCGGTTGGCTATCATGAGGTTTTTACCCTCTTTGCATATTTAGGTTATAATCTGCTTTGATTCATGTTCATTTATCTAACTCAGTAACATTTACTCAAGTATGTATTGAGTAGCTTCATGTTACAGTATGTTTATGTATTCATTTTGTCCAAAATTAAATTAACTTCAAATGGCATATCAAGTGTTATTTCTTGACAGTTACTTTTATTATTATGCTTAATTAAGCTGAAGTTTCTCCAAATGCATTTTCACTCTTACTTGAGTATTTTGGACCACTACCCTTCTTGAGTAATATTCTTTTTATTTATGTATTGTGTAATGTTTCATCAGTGTTAAAGTATTTACTTGAGTACAGTGTTTGCTACTCCACTTTGCTTTACTGACAAATTGGTAATATTTTGTTGTTTATTGATACCATTAAATATACAGATTTCAAATACATGTCATACATGTATGTATTGCGGTATTTAGAAGCAATCCAAATTTACCCTTCACAATGAGTAGCTCTAGTCTTTCTCACGTTCCCATCTCCAGTGTGGAGTGCAGTCTTGATATCCTGCCCTAATGTGATAGCTGCTTAGCTCGTCATTTGTCACTCACTTTTACAACAGTCAGCAGCCTCAGTTAATGGTGTGTCCGCTCTCCATTTTTCTGGAACCTGTTGACTTCAGCTGCACCAAAAATGATCCTCTAACGATTTGCCGTGCTGAGAATGGCCTTGATTAGGCCCCTTAGTGCACAATGCATTTGCATGTTCTACAGACATCTTCTACCTTTTTGATTTTATCTTTAAGTCAGTTTGTTCTTCTTATATTGACTGTAATTCTCATTTTGTCTTCTTTAGTCGTAGCAGGGAGTGATCTCTGAAGCCTAAATGAAATCCACAGTGCATGTGTGTGCGTCTTTCACACAGTAAAAATGAGCTTTTCTGTTTTGATAACACAGGCCTCCATACAACACTCCTCAAGTTCATGGTAGAAGGGAGGGGTTGTCTACTCTGCCTCATCATACCAGGCAGGCGCCGCTTCAATATTCCCAAATGCAATTTCCTCAATGTGAATAGAGCAGGCGGGATGCGCATCATTCTATAGACCCGTGAGTGAAAGCGTCTTTAGGCTGCTTTTCTTCACTGCCATTTGTTCACATTTTTGCTCAGTGCACACACTCCAATGCCTTCCTGTCTTTTGAGTTGCTTACTGGATCTTTTCTTTTGTGCACATTTAAAGAACATATCACGGCGTGTGCTCTTTGTATTGCTACTTAATATCATAGCTAAATCAATTATAATGTCTTTATACCATTGTAGTCGTCCAAATCATTTCCACAATAATCCACACAAAGATTCGATTTTTGGGAGGATTTATTAATAATAATAATAATAATAATAATAATAATAATAATAATAATACATCAAACTTGTATAGCGCTTTTTTGGACACTCAAAGACGCTGTACATAAACAGACAAAACAACATAAATTTACACAAAAGCCAGTTTATTGCTCACCATTGCTCAAAACAGGTTTTATCACAGCTGCTCAATAAAAATAATAGTCAGAACCTCACAGATAAACACAGACAAATACAAAATAAATCACAAATAAAGATGTTTTTCTTTCTGCACTGTAAGTGACACATTTACAGAAAACACAGGTGACATTACGGTTGCAATCATGGTATAAGATGCCAATCGAACATTTCCAGATCCAGATGTGTGGACACAGATTTGCTATAATGAAAATATACTTGATTATTCTGAAATTGCCATAACAGTCAATAATAAGTGTTATTTTTTATATTTAGAACAATTATTATCACTTGGTTTTCTTGATTTTTTTCCAACCCCATATAAGATTACACACAGGAAGGATATTGTTCTCATAAAGGTGTAATAAACCAACCTCGAGCTTTTTCCCTTGACATCCTGCAGACTTCTTCTCCCCGTTAGCTACATTACTGTCTCCCCCAATTAAATTATGGCTGTAATTGTGGAGGTGCAGCTAAGGAACATGCCATCTCTGTTACAGCAGTGAAGGTGTAATGGCGAGTAGGCCACTGCTTCTCCAGGTGAAAAATGTGGAAAACTCTGAGCCTGTGCCATAAGGAAAGAAAGTGGAGATAATGATGTGCTGATAATAAGGTATAGACTGGATGGCGGCTGATAGTTTTATGGACATATATAGGCACATGTGGGCATACTGTACTGTATATGCCCGCTGTGTCAGAAAGTGAGGCAGCATTTATCCACACGGGTCCTTGAGCTGCCCCCTCACATCCTGTAGTTTGTTCTTTTCTTCCTTTCTTTCTTTTTGAGTACACAATGTTTTGTCAGAACACAAACTAATTAATGGCTCCTTAACTATATTTGTTTGTTCGTTTGTTTGTTTGTTTGTTTGTTTGTTTGTTTGTTTCATATTGCACAAATCTAATCAATAAAGAACTGCCAATGAAGTCGAAGGATGTTTTTACTGTTGAAATAAACCTGTCTATATCCTGTCTGGACCGGGTCCTCTTCACCTCGAAGCAGTGAGGCTGTTTATTTGTGTACATCCTGTGAACACATCAGTACGTGTGACAGTGTTTATGTGGCGTTAATGATTAGCCATCACTGATGAAGTTTATGTGTGCGTGTTTGCAAGCATGCAGCACGGCAAGATGCTGCGATTACAGGCAATTATTGAAATGTCAGGGCTATAATGGTCCATTGCTCTGCGCCTCACTGTAAGTCAAGCCTTTAAGGTGATGAACCAAGGATTTGATGGATTTTATATTGCATTTTATACACTCTTTGCTCGTGTATATTAGCCTACTAAACTACTACTTTATATAAAACCAAATAAATGTTAAAGGGAAATTATATTTTAAATGACAACAGTGACAAGTGTTCATCTGCAGTTTGTGGACACTGTCATAATTTACCAACGTTAACCAATGTTAATGTTGCAAAAAACCAACAACCATAGACAACTCTATTTACATACAAAAGGTGCACTTTCTTAAACACAGCTGGAAATATTGTCCTCCAGGTTTGTTACTGACCAGGTGTGTTGTCAGGGAAATTATTTATAAAGCATTTTTCATTCCCAGGAATCTCAGAGTGCTAATAAATAATTTAGTTCAAATTACTTAAAATGTTAAAGCCATACTAAATAGACCATAATCCACAAAAAAAGCTGTCTAGATTAAAAAAATAAAAGTTTAAAGTTTAAAAAAGTTTAATTCTACTTTAAAAGAGAGTGATGATGGACAATCTGAGGGTAAAGGTTGAGTTCATCCTCCAGATACTCACCTAGTCCAGCTATATGACCATCTGAGGCAAGGATACACTGCCACTAATCACGTTTCACCTTTAGTATGGGGAGAATAATCTACATCAAACATATAGCAATACTTTGGACTGTCCAGTATTTCCTCCATTGGACCCAGACTGTGGAACAAAAGTCTGAAACTGTGGCTGAAATCAAGGCAAAGTTGTACACATGAGTGAAATTCTAGTTTTGATTAATATTGTCTACTTAAATTTGCTTATTTGTAATGATTTAATTGACTTTCTCTAAAAATTAGCCTTTTTGCTGTAAAAATGTAGGCCATGCAAGCATGAATATAAAAACATGGCTTCAGCAGTTACATGAATCCCAGTGAACATGTGTGTCGAGGTCATGTGTTTGCCCATACAAAGTGCAGCCATGCGTTTATGTACAGCCACTGAATACTGAGCCATAGATCCATACATATTTATCATAGTGCTCTTGAATATTTAATCCACAGTGCCTACTGTACATGGTAGTCTTGATGTACTTTGACAACATGATGGTCCAGTGGTGTGGAGCAACATTGTCTTATGCTGCACATTTGAAAGCTCAGATTGGCTTACTTCAACACGTTACGCAGTGTCTGAACAGGGATGCTATGTAACTCAATGCCGGTGAGTTTCCGCAGTGTGATGCTCTGTCATGAGGGCCATCAATTGCAGCATCACATTCTATTTTAGTCCTAAACATCTCCAGCAGATCCCTTATGTGCGTTATTATCTTTAAATGGTGTGTGCTTATTATCTCTTTATGCTAACAGCAAATACAAGTTCAAATGCTCCAATGATTGTGCATGTGTCCTGAGCCAAAGGTTGTGTTTCTTGTGTCTACTTATTTTTGCAACAAAAGCACGTTTATGCTGCCCTGTCTCATTTACATTGCTCTGATGGGAATCTGCTGCACTCCTGATTATGTTTGGTGTTCTAGGTCAGCACACACTGATAACACTATCTGTCCCTCTCTTTTTCTGTTCGCTTCAAAACTTCTCACTCCTTAAACTATTGTCCTGAAGTGACTCTTTTAAGTGACATTACTGTCTGTAGCGCATAGCTCATCCCCCCTTTTCAGTCAGCATGTTTAATGTGTTTTCTGCCGCCTCTTCTCTCTTATCAAATCCATAAATCTCGTATGTTGATGTTCTTTCTCTGGTGGCTTTGACTCTCAGTCTTTTAAGTAAAGCTTTGACAACATTTACAAATTAAAGCAAAATGAAATAGCTATAAACGTCTTCATTCGTTATTCACTTCAATCCACGCTCCTGGGCGCGGGGCCTTCCTGTCACTTTGCACGTTCTCCCCGTGTCTGCCTAGGTTTCCTCTGGGTGCGCCGGTTTCCCCTACAACTAAAAACATGTACACAATAGGCTCCTCCCCTCAGGGGCCACGGTTACCCTGAAATAGAGATTCTGAATCTCTGTGGAACTGTCCTGGTTAATAAAGGTTAAATAAATGAATAAATATTTCATTCATTGAGTAAAATATAGTTAACAAAAAATAAGTTGGTTGTTCATGTAGCTTGGTTAGTTGCATCGAAAGCCAGGCTTCTCTGTCAACTTCCATGGTTATTTGCACATATGCTTCTTGGTTTTATCACGTTTTACGCCGTGAGCGGTCCAAACACAAACATCTGGACAATTTCTGCATTAAACTTTGCATGCCAGCGTCTGCACTCAATGTGACGATGCAAATAGAAAAGTCAGAAACTTTCAAACTCTATTACTTGACTATTGTGCATCGCTTTCTTTGGGCTAGACTACTTGCACAGGATACGTCAAACTGTTCTGATCTATCCAGACGTTTGGCTTAAAACCTATTACTAAACCTAGAGGGCCACACTTTTTATTTGGGTTTTCACGTGTTACCGAGGGCGTGATTAAAAAAAGAAAAACATGGCCACATTTACGGACTCCCTCGAATCAACGAGACAGTGGCGGCTTTTTACGCGCGGCATCTGCACCTTTAAAATCTGCCAACTTCACTCCACATCATCACACAGGGGATTTAGCGGCTCCCGTACACTGCCGTACACACTCACTCACGCAGCGGCGTAGGTTGGAGGAAATTATTGGAGCGAGAGAGAAGGAGAGAGCAAGAGAGGAGGGAGAAGCAGACGCACGGTGTGGGGATTATTTGGGCAGAGCGGCCGCAGCCACGGTGGATGTTATGCACATTGAGGCAAACAGCGACTGTGAGAAGAGCCTGGTTCGATCCATACTGCGAGTTTTTTAGCCCACAACAAGGACGCCGGGTAATGGGACGCTGATATGGTGAGCCAACCTGTCTTGTCACCGCTCCTCACGTGAACGATGCAACTTATTACAGCGGTTATGTGTGAAGGATCGTGCGCGTGGGCATGCTTTTTGAGAGTGATGAAAACACATTACAGCCATGTAGCATGGTCTTACAGCGTGCCTGCCATGGTTATATTTCACCGTTGTTGTCTAATGTGAAATGTCAATGATATTTCGAGTTCATAATTGACTTCTGTTGCGTGCTTACTGCACAGGTTAGGCTATATTCATCAACTCTCATCTTGCAAAAATATTGCACCACTTAATTCCTATTTTGTTCCGGATCAATGCCACTGCAGCGTTGTCAAATAAACTGAATGATTAGGATTCTTTTCTGTCTTTAAATCAGGGTTTTAATGCTGTTGAGAGATTAAGGAGGCTGTAAGGCGCTTGGTTCGCCTGCTGCTGCTGAGGTTCGGTTCTCTCCCTTTCCAATCATGCCCAGAGAGGTATTTTCTCAAGATAGAGCCAACCAACCACCAACACTGATGAAACTGTGCATTTGTTTTATAGCTTGGTCATAAAACAGCAGCATCTTTGTACAATGCCCTGTCTGGGAATTTATGCAAAATGGCATGAGCACTTGGCTACAGTGGATTAGAGGGTTGATTTTATGCCTGTGGATTTGACTCTGCTAACATGCTTTCACTGATGTAGTTTATGGACCCTTTCTTTTGAGCTATATGGCCATCAATTACATTCCAGCCATATTAAGATATAGTAATTATGGTACCCACACTGTAAGTCTGGTGCCGCTTTGATTCATGACAATTGCATTTCCCCTCAAGCCACTCAGTGGCTTTAATGTGGCATAATGTCCGTCAGCAATATTGTCCAGACAATGTATGGCAGCCGTAATGGCTTACAAATCAATCATGCAACTTCTATTACAGCAAAAAAGGTGTCAAATTGACACAAGAAGAGAAGAGAGGAAGCGGGGATCTCAGCTGTTCACCGCTAAATGATTATTATCTTTTTTTTTTTTTTCAAGAAAAAGTGATATTTGTGCACTTTCCTGTCAGGGGTTAAGTTAGGTTGGGTTTCTTTTTATTGTCTCCTAGTGGACACATTTCTCTTGCAGCAGGGGTCAGTAGCATTTATGTATGTAGACAGAACATGACGTAAATTACACAAAGACATATAAACGCACAGTACATGTTGAGATGGCTGATACCTCTACACTAGTAACTGCCTTTGCTTGTGTATGTCCCAGATGGTGATGAGGTCATGAATAAAAAAAGTGTTTAATGTAGCAAAAAGTAACTTGAGATAGATGTGCCTTACACCGCTGCATAGCGCTGGGCGGGACAATTCCCTCTCACTTTCATTCGAAAGGGTCCATTTAGATACATCCACAAGTGTTGGCTGATAGAAAGCTGTGGGGATGACACTCTGACTCCACCTGCATGAAAACTTAGCAGTGTGTAAAAGTATGTTATTACCTCTGGAGACTATGTTCTGCTATTCTGCCCTTAGGCAAGACACTTCTCCCACCATGAATGTGATGTGTGTGCGTGATGGCTTGGTGGTGACTGGAGGGACCGATGGAGGGATTTGCTTCCATCAGTCTGCCTCAGGGCAGCTGTGGCTTACCATTACAAGGTGTGGAGTGAATGAAGAATGACTACGTTAGGGCTGGGCCATATATAGGAAAAAACTTCATACAAACTTTTAATCTGTGCCTTTTAATACAGAATTTTTTTTTTCCTCTAACGCTGATCTTTATTCTAAAAAAACCCAAACATATACTTTATGAGTAAACAATTAATTGTCTAGCCCTAACTGCAATGTAGCACTTTGAGTGGCTTCAGCAAGCCTGTAAAGTGTATAACAAGTGCCTATTATTATTATTTTATTTAACAGCATTTTATTCATTTTATTTCATTTTTTGTGTGTGTGCTATCAAGTGGATATTTGATGCGTTCTTTTCAGTTCACATTAGGCAAGTGGGTTGCAACCTGTTTTAGGACCTAAGCCTGCTACTCCAGGGTCAGAGGTGCCTTGTCACATGCCAGTCTGTGGAAGAATAAATACTTAGCCCAGCTGATCTGACACTATGCGTGTGTGTTGTGCATGCGTGCCACTGCAGCTGTTCTCCCTCTCCAAAAGATTAAGTTTCACAAGAAGTGATGGATGCCAGTGTCTGCAGAGTGTGGTGTGCGTCTTTGTGGGTGAATATTTGTCAGCACATTTTAACATCCCTTACATACAAGGTGTTGAGCCTATATGTAGATTTGTCTGAAATGCCCTGCTGGGGTGAGGTGGGGTTAAGTAAGAGAGGTGACAGTGAGGTCACGGGTGTTATGAGTCGACTTGGTAATTATAGTGGCCACTGGCCTGGGTTTTTGGTTCCCACAGGTCCAGACAACTCTGGCTCATGAGCTGGTCATTTCTTTTGTGCTTTCAGCTTAAGGGGAAAATAGTAAGAAAGTAAGAGTTGCAATAAAATCACAAGCGCACATTATGAGAATTTAAAGCATGTGTGAAGGGTGATGATTATTGGGGCTGTGAGCACAGAACTACATTTCCATCACTAGGTATAAGTGAATAAATTATGCACTTAGGATGTCTGGAAAAGCTATATTAAAGTAGAAAGTAAATTATACAGCCTGAAGCATGTGCCATGTTTGTGCAGGTCTCAAGCTGTAGTGTTGATGAGGATGGTGTGGAATGACAGTTAAGTCACCTTATACTAGTAAACAATTTATAAATTACACAATTTTAGATGTAAATTTTAAGTGAGCAACATGTGATTTATAATATTGTATAGCCATATTAAATATATATTACATCTTTTTTTTTAATGCTTGAAAACAAACTAAGAGGCTGATGCCGCTGCTTCAGTCAGCGAGAGTCCGACTCTGCCGCTGCTCACTCCAGGAAACAGAGCAGTGGAGGCAATGCATGAACAGCTGAGAAGCTATTGATTTACCTGCCGGTCGGAGGAGACTGCTCCCCATCTCTGCATGTCCCCACTATTATCTTTCTCACCTGCGTCTCCAGGTCTGTCTGTCTGTCCAACCCCCTGCTCGCTCCTGCACTACTCAATAGCACACTTTGTGTCATCATAAAGCTTGTCTTGGAACTCCCTCCTGTCTTCCATCATGTAATCACACCCACATACAGACTGTGAATAGGTAATTAATAGGCACAAAGTCTTCACCTGTGGAGAGAAGCATATGGTAACATATTAAAAATTTAACTTCAGACTTCTCCCAGTTCTCTGTCCCCCTGCGCTTTTCTGTCATGCCGCTTCAGATCTCTTAAACCACACAACTTGAATGTTTTCATATGTTCTTGTTGTAATTCAAGCACTGGTGAAACATGGAATAGTGAAGATTTTTCGCTCAAGGCCATAAAGCCACAGTATTTGGAGGCAGAAATACACAGAATAACATCCACGTTATTAGGTATACCTTTCGTGTCAATCAATGGCCCTAATACCATTGCTGTCCTTTATTTTATATTGAATTTTGAGGTGGGCAATATATAAAAAAGTTTGATAATATCATGGATGTTGTTTTGAAGATATATAAAATTTGAATATTTAAAATATCGCTGATAGTCAAAATGCTAGAAAATCAGGTGGACCTTGAACCATAGGGTTGCCATTTGATGTGATGCTCAGTGTGTTGCCCTTCCTTTTAGTGCGTCTTGTTATTTTTCAAAACGGGTGCTCAAGAAAAGAGGTATTTCTAATAGGAACAAAATAAGGAAAGAATCATTTGGCATTCATAGGCAGAGAGGAGAGGTTGTGGTTGGACCTCATTCACGATCACATGGAGATACTCTGGGACGACCACAACGATTTAGTTTTCCTCTCTCCTCCACGCACAGACTGAATACACGGGCCTTCACGAATAAAGCATTTCCCCAACTCTTCCGCAAATTCAGAGGTTGTCATCTTCCTCTCAACTGCCCGTTTTTCTTCTATCCCCACAGCATGCCTGATGGTCTGACAGAGCCCACTGGTGCCAGACCACAAAGCCCTATTTTCTCTGTGCAGTTTTTTTTTTTTCACTCTCTCTCTCTTTCTCCCTCCATCTGTCTAGCCCTGCCCCTCCTCGCCACTAGAGTTTAATCTGTGGCAGGGACTTAGCGGCATGGTTAGTAGGGACTTTTTACATCATTTTCTTTTGCCGTGCTAAAAGATTGGCAGCTTGTTCAACACCTTTTTATATGCTAACCCGCTGTTAGTCCAATGTTCCTTTTCCAATTCGATCTTCCCAGGTTGTTTATGGAAGCCTTGTTAACAAGTGTTTTAGACATAGTGCTAATAACCATATCTTACAATGTTGCCTCTGCGAACAATGGCACTGAATAGCACACATTTTAAATTGAATTTGCTCCTTCCAAATCTAAACAGTGTTTTGGATTCATACCAAAATGAATCATTCTGACCATGGCCCAGATCCAACCTTTTACATTTCCATAACAACAATAAAAAAAATGTAGTGTTTATTAAAGCGCTCTTGGCATATATAATTTTTCACACTTCACTAAAATGTTTACACTGTATTCTAGCTGTCAGTCAGAGAAACGGTGAGTTCAGTCTATGCGAGACCATATTCACAGACGATAAAAATGTTGTCGTAATAATCTTTTCCTGCACCACTTGCAAGATCACCTGCATCTTATTTCAGGCCTTTGTAACTGATCTGTCTGAGGTAATGTCATTATAGTTCTTTTATACTATAGTCCATTTTCATCCACCCACATATTCTAAAATGACAATATCTATTCATAGTCTGTGTCTAATCCATATGTTCTCTCCGCCTGCATTTACCATTTTCATAGGCAGCCACTCTAACTTTACATCTGTGGTATTTCCGCACAGATTACCTGTCAATCAAATTTCTCTCCTCTCTTCTTCTTTCGGTAGCACTAACTTCATTTGATGTGTGTATTTTTGCTTGTGTATCATTTTTCATGCCAGAGGATCTTTCTCCGGTAAAACGCTGCCAACCGCCAGGTGTTGAGAACAATAAAACCCACGTCTTTCATGTCAACTCAATATGAATCACTATTATGTTATATCAATCAGCAGTCGAGCACGCGAGGCAGACATTTTTATGAACGAATCGCGGATGAGGACTCGGGGCTAAAGCGGGGAATTTTCCAGTCCATTATGCGAGTTGAGTGTTTGCTTTACTATCCTCTATGGGAGTCTTTACCTCTGCTGTGTTGGCTAGGGCTCTGCTGCTTGGCCCAAATGTGCTCCTCCAAATGGCCACCGCAGTCTTCTCGCTACAGCCAAACGGATTAGCTGTGTTTGTCTCTGGTAGTGTAATTAATGGGCTTTGATTATTTTTTCCTATTTGTTTTTCAATTCAATCCATGTTTTTATACGTCCATTGTCCCCACGTTCATCATCCCACATCCTGTTGTTGTTTCCGCGTTTATTATCTCGAGGGGGGCTGCGCGTCCAACACAAATCCATTCCTTCTTGCCTATGTTCAGGAATTAGACTGCAGTATTCCCATTTCCCGAGACTCCCCGAGGCACCTGGGATTAAACTGTGTGATAGTGTGCGCGTGTGTGTATGTGTGTACGCGCGCCCTCTCTGATTGTAAAAAGCTTTTGGAGAATGGCAACTATAGTAAAACAGCGCAGATGAGGTCGAAGGTTGTGCATGTGTGTGAGAGTGAGGGTGAGCGTAATCTCTTTACAAACTCAGAGCATTTGAAATTATTCGCAGAGCCGTGTCCTCAGCAGACATGATGCCCCAAGCCTGAATACATATCCTGTCATATACTCTTGGAATACTGTATGGCTATTGAAATTTAATAGAAAAGGATCATACATATTCATTTTAGGTTTTATTTTGGAGTGAACACTGAAGGATTAAAAAAATGCCCACTGGAATGCAAGTTGTTTTATCCAGGATTATTATGACCCACTATTTTCCTGACTATCCTTAAGGCCTTTATATTAATTTTCTTTTCTTTTTTTTTGCCTGAAGACTATTATGAAATTATGCCGGAATCTATTTTTGTGATTTTTGATCATGGAGACATATCTTCACACCATTTATTATAAAAGTGGTGAATTCTTCATACACTGGGTGGCAGAGAAAGTTGATAATATTCACACATACATATATTGTATAGTCATATTGTACTAAATCCCTTATTAACTACATGTAATTAATCGTTTAGCAGTGATTAATGCATGCAATCAAACCCAATATGTTATATTTTACAGTTTTTGCACATGCTCATTTTGCATTTTTGACTATACTTAAGACATACAGGTTTTCTAAAAGTATGTAAATTTTATTCCTCCCTTTGGGGAATGAGACGCCATCAACATAATCCGAACATTAACATGATGTGACTTAACAGCACGGTAGCTTAAAACAAATCACCACCTTGTCTCTGCATCATTACCCCGTGTCCATTCTTCACCTCGCACACGTACACTTCTGAAATGACTTCCTCCTCTCTCTCTAATGTATCCACAGAGCCACTACTCAGCACATGCTAACTACTTCGTTTCTGGACAGCCTAAGACGCAGGAAGTGCCTTAGCAGGTCTCTCAGTATCTCCATATTAAATTAGGGCCGTCATTTAATACATCCCTGTGTGGAGATATAGCATCACTTTCCCCCGCGCAACCTCTTAAACCGACCAAAGCAGAGACACCTAACAAACTGCAGCTCTGCCCTGCTCCTTTCATAAGAGCCTTCTGTAAAAGCTTTATTGAAAATAACAAGGTTGTCTTCTAGAGTTACAGACAGTTCTTGGCCTCTGTCTCGACTTGGATATCGATAAGTTGTGTACAGGTCTTTTCGGTGTCTTAACTTTGAGCTAATGCACGGCAGCCATTAAATTACAGCCACTTGATTGGTCCAAATGTTCCACAACCTTCATAATATGCACACAATATGCAAACAATACTGTTCATACCTTGGAATATAAGATACGCTCGTCTTTTTTATCAAGAGGTCTAGAGCCAATCTTGTGTCAGTGAAAGCAAGTAGTTTGGGTTAGACTTTGGAAATTTGACTATTTTTTGTGTTAAATGGCAAAAATCTGTACTGTTCAATATGAAGAAAGAACACCTTTTTTAATCATATCGCCCAGCCCTACTATACTGAATTAATAAACTGTTCTGTGCTTTTGTGTAATCATTATGTTATGTGTTGTGTAGCTGTATTTGTTCTTAGTTCTTGGTGTAACTGTATAATCCCTTTATGCAAATTATAAAAGACTTACAAAAGTGACGTAGGAAAAGAAGTCAAATCAAATAGGTTTCTGAAACACACAAAGCGTATCTATTAACTCCCTGTTGTCAGAAACATTCAGTAGTGTATGTTAAATTCAGCGTTAGTTGCAGTTGCTGTCATGTTATTTTTACACGGGTTCAGGATGCAGTCACAGCACAGATTGATGCTTCTTTCGGCACAGCACTGGTGACCCTTGATCTCTTTACTGTCTGAGTGTGTCTATAGAGTGGTGGAGTATGGGAGTATGTGAGTTGAAGCTCTGAAATACATTCATAATAATCACCAAAACATAAAAAAGGTTACCAACTGATTTAGATGCAAGTACGAAAGCAAATATGCACATATTTGTTGCTGATTCACATTCTATTTTCAGTTTCAGTTTGACTAAAGAAATTCTTGGTCGACTTTCCCAAAAAACATATTGAGTATTTCTATAATTTGACCATGGATCTGTGCCTAAAGTGCAAAGAGATCACTCAAATACAAATATTTCTTGTAAAAAGTGTATTTATCAGTAAAAAAAAAAAAAACAGTAAAAAGGCAGATTAAACTCACATTTCACCCAAATCTCAAGATAACACTCTATGCTTTCTCCTAAAATCAACCAAAAAACGTTAATTGACAAATAGACATTTTGGTCGGCTGATTAAACGACTAAAGTTATACTGCCCTGGTGACACATTCTATTCACAAATTGAGGATTAAATCAGTGTAATACGAACCAAACAAATCCATCTAATTTGTTCTTGATTTTTACTACCTGCACATAAAATATACCTATCATCTGAATAAGAATGGCGAAGACGACTTTCTCCCAGATTGTAATTCAACAGCCAAGATTGGCACTGACTCACAAGCACATTCACGTCGCAAAAGCAGTTTATGAAAAGGTTGCTCTCCCAAATGGGCCGAGCCAATTCACACATGCACAGGAGACACACAACTACACACACAGCATACATTAAGTCGCTTCAACAAATTGCCTGCCAAGCACATACACACAAACAGTGCTGTTGTTGTGGCCAATTGCAAAGAGGGCCTAGCCATGCTGCACTGCGCTCGTCACACACTATTTAGCCGTTCCTCTCTTTGCGCTGGGTGTCAGCCAGTAAAATGGTGGCATGTACTGTAGAAAGCAGCTGCTGGCTTCTATTGATTTGGCCCAGCAGGTCTCTGAGGATCCGCACACTGCTGCCGTCCCAGTGCAGGCCCACAGATGAGAAGTGGCTGTCTGGATAAGGGACTGTATAAAGTGCATTTATGTGGCATGTGCGCGGTTCCTGCTCTCAGCAAAACGCACCGCTCTGTAGATAACTCTCTGTTGTGAACTGCATAGGTCCCATCGGGGAACTACTGGAAGCTCCCCTGTGTGCAATTAGTGGTAATGCGTTTTGATCTGATTTCCCGCTGTAAAATGCGGTGCGTACTCCTAATAGCTGTACATAAGATGCCCAATATTAGAAAAAGATGGAATTCGTGTTGAATATAGCTATATGTTTGTCTGGTTGGCTTGTTCTATGCTACTGTGGGTTATTTTCCATTGTTCAGAAACAGAGATAATGTTCTGAATGTAGTTTTGAAGATATTAAAAACGTTAATATTGAGTATATCATGTATAGAAAAAATAATAATAATGAGAACTAATTTTTAAAAATGTAATAATGTTATGTTGGGTCAGGGTACAAGGTACATTTGTGCACTTTTTTCATTAATTTTACAAATGTTTTAATTCAATTCACGATTCAATTTAATGTGTTTAAAGACATGCTTTTTTAATCGTAAAACTCAAAAAACAAATTGAGATTTTCATTTTGGTTGATATTGCCCAGTGGTTCTTAAACTTTTACAGGAAATACCGCTTCGTAAAGTATTTGCTGTTCCGTTCTAAGATTTAATCCAGAGTGCATTGCCCAAACAATAACATAACAGCGCAAAAGCAAGTCAAAATCAATAAAAATATAAGTTCAAAAAACAGGAGAAGGCTCAAATTTAGCAGATAACTAGTGCACAACGGAAAACGCTGTTTGAATGTATGTATGCTTGTCGATGCCATAAGAATTCATCCAAAATATATTACGCAGCCTTTTGCATTTGCCTCAAAGTGTTAGGTCATTATTCCCCCTTTCATATTTCATTCTCTAAAAAAACAAACAAAGGAGAAGTTGCTGTTGCACTATAAATAATGCAAAGACTGAGATTGGGGTCAAATGCTCTGGATTCCACAACAACCTCAGCCTCTGCAGCACACATACACTGGCATGTACACAAACTCTTCGTTGTGATCTGTACCTATCAGCCACATCAATTCCCTTATGAGTCCTCACTAAGTATAATAACACGCTCATTATACGCTGCCATTGCAATGTGTAACCCTCTACTGTACGCGCTGGGGCTTTTGCAGTGTGTCCCACCGTGACAAAGCATGACAAATGAGCGTGTTGGGTGCGCATTTAGGTCTCAGTTGTAGTTCCCCCAACCCCCCCTTCTACCTACCCCCTCCCGTTGCTCCTTTTCCCTTCTCCCTTTCACAACTACGACAAGGGCAACTCGGCCATCCCCGGCGTCCACAGCCGCTATCCATCAGCCTGCTGCCATAACCTGCCTGTGCCTGCTGATCGATGACCTCTCGCACACAGATGTAGCAGCCTATCACAGTTTGGGGAGGTGACAAATAGCATCATTATGTTTCTTTATGATTATTATAGTCTTGTTTCAATGCATTGGTGTTAGTGCCATGCAAGTTTGTTCATTTTCTCATGGAAGACTGGCTAAAACATATTTATATTTAAAGAGTTTCAGTCATGTTACATTTATTGCTATAATAATTATTACAATTGTAATAGCTATCTTTTGTTTTTGGTTTGTGACAAGCCAGGTTAGGATTGGAAAATTATCAAATTCAAAAGAAGTCTTTTTGACCTCCTCCTTAGATTCATTTAAGTCCGCCTCACTTCACAGCCAGCTGCTCAGTGTCAATATCAAAATGTGTGTGGACGAGTGAAGGGCAAAGTAAACAGGTGGAAATGACCAAATCCCCAAATTAAGTAGAACCATGTAAAGAAAATACAAATGTTTATCGTTTCATATTCTCCTCAGTTTTGATTACAACTACTTTCTACTGCTTTTAACTGACTTTTTTTTTCTTGTCAAATTCCAACCAGTTACAAAGGTAGATTACTAACTGCGATCTACAAACCTAGCAAATTAAGCAATAAGGGTGGGCGATATGACAAAAAATAATAATAATAATATCACGATTTACGAGCCAGATCACAACTATGATTTGGTCAACTTTCATTTTAACTTGGTAACATTATATTGCCTTAAAGATGTAATTAAAATCATCTGCTTTTTCAGAAAGTTCACCCTTCATTGCAATTGGCTCAAACCAACTCTCAGAGTTTTACAGAGGCCGGCCACTAGGCGGAGTGGGTGAGAAAAAAATGTCTTAATTTGAGCATAAAGCTTCATTCAAGAGAAAATTTGTAAATGACGATATCTTATTATTGACCATAATTAATTGAAATGTATGCAGTGTATGGAATGGCCTTAGAGGCATTGTTTGATAAAGCCCTAAAGTGATGATGCATACTGTTAATCCTAACAGAAACAAATGTAATGGATGTGATTGGTCTGCATTGGTGAAGATCATTCCACTAAAGCATACAGTAGGGCAGCCGTACTTTGAAATACTAATCTTGTGCTTGCAATAGATTATACTGTATCTGAGTTGTGTGACGCTAATGCATGTGAGGCTTTGACATGCAATGTCTATTTCATGTATTTCTTCTGTGTATTTGATGTTGTATTCAAGGTTTCTGATTGTGATTTAGTTTAAGTCAGTAAAGACATAGTCATTTTTGATATGGTTGCTATTGAGATTTAGATCACTGATCACTTTTTTGAATAATTTTGGGCCATTGCAAGTTTATAATCGTTTGTTTAGTCCTTGATTTATTAATACTATGTACAATGTAGACCTGCTTTATGGAAATTAATCCGCAGCCATGAGTCATAAAAAAATACAGCCCTAAGGTGTTACTTGATCGTAAATGTTTCATGCACTCATTCATTCATTACACAAGGCTTTCCTTGAAAGACATTTGCAGTGTCAGAGAAAATTTGTCTGAACTGCAGTTCCAGTTTTTTAACATCTCAACACTGAAAAACAAGCATTGATGCCAAAACTGCATTGTCGGGGTATCATATTATATCCATAGATTCTGCACCTCATCATTATTGGAAGCTACTTCAATACCTAAGCTCTTTTTCTTAACCCAATCCTGAAATCAATTTCCCAAGTGATGCAGAGGCTTTCATATCCGTAGCCATGTTATTCCCATCCTTTGGTATTCTTGGTTATTACATTGTGAGTCCACTCACTTCCCGTTTGTTCTGCTCTTGTTGGCTTTCCCTGTTGACCCCTGACCCCTAAACCCTGCCTGATGGGGCTGTGCCATGATCAATGACATCATTAATGACATCATCGACTCAGTGAAATGAGAACATGGTTTGACTGACAGCTGTGGTGCTTTATCCGTGTTTCATTAACTTGCTTTGCACATTTATCAACTCAGGGCATCACTCTTCATGTTGGTTTTATGGAGAACAGAGAGCTCATAGTGTTTTAAAGCAGAAAGGAAAGGTGTGTTGTTCAATATTCTTACCATGGCTTCATACTAGTTCCCACTGTAACACAAGCCCTGCAAAGCCTGTCACTAACCATAATGTATACAGCAGCGTACAGGGCTGCTCTCTTCTGAGGCCTGCAGATCAAATACCCACACAAGAGAATAGGAGAGCACATATGGTCTATGTACCAGTTGACATAATTTGAACCAAGAACTCTTGACAGTGTAAAGTTTTGAGATTGAAGTAAAGGTGTTTTTTGTAGATAAAGATGGGGTAACACATTTTCAAACCATTGAAGGAGAAGGTAAGTGGTTTAAAATGTTCCTCCAACATTCATTTGTTTCTAGTTCTTTGGGGGTTCAAAGTTGGATTGAACACTCGCATAACCAAAGATGAATCACATAAATTGAGAGGGCATATTTATTTATTTATTTTTAATGGCAGCTTTGTATTTGCTGCTCTTTGCCTTGGGACAAAAACTTTAGTCAGAGTGAAACCTTGATGAAGCTATTGTACATGAATAAATCATTGTGCCAACTGGAATACTTTTCAAGGTGGGAGATCCCTTTTATGGGTCTGTCTTGCCGTGCTCACCCTCTTGTACTTAAAACACACCTGATCATCCCACGCACTTTCTCTTTATGTCTAACCTCCTTCCTCCGTGACATCATTGAGCGGTGATGCCTCCAGTGGCAGAGCCCTGTAAGTGGAGGCGCTGAACCTGGCATATCTGATTTGATTCATCCTGACAACGAAGGACCATTTGGGAACGTTGTAACCACGGCAACTCCCATCACAACATTCTGGGTGGTTAGTCGACGAGGCTAGTCCAGGCCAGTGTTCCTTTACATTCATTTTTAATGTGCAGAGTACTTAGTGGCTCTTCCTGGGCCTGTCTCCCCGCGGCCCCATCTTCTGAGAGGAGAGGCGGCCGCACTTGGTGGAAAAAGCCCCCATTACAAATTTATTGTCCCAAGTCTTAATTATTGAGCCTGAAGGGAATGTGGGTTTTACATTTCTACTTTCTCCAGCCTTGTTTTACCTCATACTGGATGAGAACTTCTGTGGCCCATGAAAGATGATAGGGTAAAAGAAAATCTTAAAATAAACAAAAACAGAAATATCCTCATATAAATTATGTAAAAAATGTCATTAGTATTACTTTGATACATGTACCCACACAGCATTTCCCTGCATGTTATTTTGAGTCGTAATCATGTATTCCCATGCCGGTCAAAATCAATCTGACTTTCGTAACCCCATCCTTCTCTCAGCCATTGTAACATGACAGAGGAGAGGATTTATCAAGAAATGTATTTTTGGACAGAGTTGTCAATGGGCTCCCCTTTGACCTTTCTAATTTCAACTGTGGTGTTTTGCATTTGTAAAACACAAGACATCCACAAGAAATCCACCTTTGTCTTGATTGATAAAAGAAGAAGAAAAACACATCGCTGCTTAGTTTACTGTCTCTAACTTACTTGTTTAGTTATTTTTCTCTAACATGGTTGCTTTTGCTGACGTATGCACCTGAAATACTCACCCCAAATAGAGCAATAACTGAGAATTCCCTAGCAAAAAAGGAAAACTTTTGGCAGGAAATATAGAGGAGGTTATGTGGTATGAATAAAAGTCATGGTTTTTGAAGGCATAACTGTGTTCCTAAGCAAGAGGAAATCCATATTTTATTTGGTGTGAGAGCCGCTCAAGGCCTGTAAATTATTACCGCTGTATTCCACCTGCCAGTGGAGCTCATCCAGCCAGGAAGACGGGTGGACCCCAGAGTATTGGTGTGCCTTTGTCTACACACATGTTCCTGGTGTGTGCTTCTGTCAGCCTGGGAAACTGCGTGGAGCGTGTCACAAGGCCCAGTACAGTCTCAGCATGGTCATACTGTAGGCTCATCCATCCATAGATCTAGCCTCCCCTCCAACCATGCATGGACTAAAACACATTACAGAGATGACTGCCTCTGATGTGCCGCGTCCCCCTCAGCTCTGCAGCTCTGTGCTGTTAGCTGCTGGAGGCAGGATGTATCATGGCCACAATGGGAAACATACAAGCACTCACATATGCATTTAGTCATCAGGGAGCAATTTCACCAAGCCCAGTGTTGAATGATAAACCAGTGTTCTTTAAAACATGATGCAACAATCAGTCACATAGACACATAAAACAAAAATTATTTGGTGCTATGGAAACAGCATTGAAATTTATCAATATGGCAATGGCAGAATAATGCTCCTTATTCCTTGCCAACGTTTGTTTTGTTATATAGTATTTCTTGGAATTTGTAAAATCAGTGTTTTTAATTCAATTATTAGTTGGTTTTGAACTTGTTTTTTATCAGTTAGGTCTGGTCCTGGCAGTAAATATTGTTCGTGGGTCATTCACCTTGGCCCGGTCCAAAGGTCCTTTTTTATCGCTTGGTTGGATCTTGTTTGGTCTAGCCCAGCTTCATTCTTGATATTGCAGCGCACTGAGCAAGTCTGCCCCTCTAGTCTTCAAAATGGCAGAAAGAAGAAACATTAAAAAAATGTCAGAGCCAGACTTTGTGCAGTTTAATGATCTTGCTACGGATGTCGTTGGAGGAAAGATCATTTTCGCAACCGATGAGTGGTTCGCTCCAGCAGCCAATCTCCTCAAAAGAGACCCACCTCAGTTCATTGCCTCTGCCTTTACTGAATTTGGAAAATGGATGGATGGTTGGGAGACAAGACGCAAGAGAACTCCTGGTCATGATTGGTGCATTGTTCAGCTCGGAGTCCCTGGTATAATTTTTGGATTTGATGTTGATACTTCATTCTTCACTGGCAACTACACCCCTCATGTTTCAATTCAGGTTGCATGTTTAGAAGTTCCACCAGATTTTTCTCTAGTGGGTGATCGAACCGGAATGGAGGCTTCTGACAGTGAACAAGCCGCTGTGGCAAAGCTCAATTCTGAGACTTGGCAAGAGCTGGTGCCAATTTCACCTCTACAACCTGGATACTCTGATTCCTGCCATAACTACTTCAGGGTCCATAGTTCTAGAGTCACTCATCTCCGTCTCAATATGTTCCCAGATGGAGGAATTGCACGACTGAAGGTCTACGGTGTTGGAGAAAGAGACTGGTCAAGCGAATCTGCTCATCAAGAAGTGGACTTGGTAGCTTTAACCAATGGGGGTGTCTGCCTTGGTTTCAGCGATGCCCACTTTGGACATCCACGCAACATGATTGGCCTTGGTGTAGCGTCCAGCATGGCGGATGGTTGGGAAACTGCCCGGAGACTGGACCGACCACCAAAGCTCCATCTTGACCAGAAGGGGGTGTTGCAAGTCTCTGGGAGTGAGTGGGCAGTGTTTCGACTTGGACACAAAGGATTGGTCAACCGTATTGAAATAGACACACGTCATTTCAAAGGGAACGCCCCAGATTCATGCGTTGTGGAGGCGTGCGTGTTGACCCCTGAGGAAGAGGCCCAATGTGTTTCTAGCAAATGGCAGTCTGCTAAATGGAGTTTACTTCTTGCTACCAGAAGGCTCCGCCCCCACTATAATCACATGTTCTTGGAGGAGGAGCTACGGCCTCATGACGCTGTGAGCCACATCCGCCTTATGATAGCCCCAGACGGAGGAGTGAGTCGACTGAGGGTCTGGGGTCACGCTGTCTTGGCCAATAACACTGAAGCAGATGCCACATCTGCTCTTCAAATGACAGGACAGTCTAAACTCTAAAGTCTAAAGATGTTACATTTTATATATATACACACACACACACACACACAATATTAGTTGTTTTAGTGTTGCTCATGGGCTACATACATGAGCATTCAAACATGCAATAAGTTGCAGTGATGCAATAAATGATAATTGAAATGAAATGAGTCTTTTCTTGTTGCTCTTATTTATAGTAAAATCCACCAAAAATGATATGCTGGAGCATACCTCCGGTGTTTTTAAAAATGTTGAATGCTGAATTTCAAACAATATCCAAATAGATGTCATATTTAAGTGCACATTTTAGTCTATAGTTATACATACTTGATTACTCTCATCTTTCCATAGCCCTGTCTGTCCCTGTACCAGTGACCACCTCTCATATCCTTCACCCTTCCGCACTAACGCTGCTATCTTTATGACCATCTCACTAATGCACCGCTCAATTAGACCTGAGTGAGGTTTCCACTAAAGGCTGGGTAAATAGGTAATTACATGTTGTCATCCCCCACCTTCTGCTAATGCACTCCAACTGCACTGCATTGTCTACCTCTCCTTCCTCCTGTTCTCCATCTTGTTCTTTTAATATCATGGATGAGTGCCAGAGATACTCCAATCGGGACGCAGCGTGGGTCTGTTAGTCACAGCTGGCTTAACTCTTCCAACAACCAGCCAACTGTAGCCTATAGTACACACAGTCCACCTTTTATGGGCAAAGCTGTAATGTTTTTAGGATCCGTCCAAAAATACAATCTTTCTGAAATGCCTTGGAAAAAGCATCTTACTTATTCTAAATAATCAATGGCTTTAGTTTCGTTTATACGTCACTGAGCACAGTAAATAGACCTCCAACAATAAGCACATATTCCTTACCATGGCTTATATCTACTGTATGCACTAAATTGTAGCTGTGAATGATCTTAGTTTTGTCTGTCAGATTGAGAGAAAGGTGAGATGACTAGTGACAGGTGGAGAAAAGTGCAGGGAGCTATTTGTGCGTTTTGTGTTGCTGACAGTGTGAGATGGTGAGCACGAGACTCAGTGCACCAGCGGCTATTGATGTGATCAAATTGTCTGCCTGCAGCTAACAGTCCGCGGGCATAAGTCTGGAAAAGTCTGGCATCATGCATTGAGCTTTGTCTGCTGAGGCAAAAAAAAACACAACACAAGATTTATCAAGTCAAATGACATGTACACATTGTCTTTGTCTGTTAAATACAACCCAATACAATACCAAAGTCATGTACAGGCTGGTTGAAGTTGAAAGGAGAATTTAGTAAAGGCTAATTGTGAATAAAAAAGTAAAACTTGGTTTAACCTGCAGGTCACAGTAAATCTGAAAATGTGTAATATTAGGACTTTCTGACATTTTAGTAGCCTTGAAATAGAAAAAAATCTACTTGAAAAGGTTTGAGCAGAAGAATGAAGAAAATGAAATCGCTTGTGTGGCCCTTTGGAGATAGAACAAGCCGGCGAACCATCACGGACAAACACAAAAGCGCTTCATAAAGGGGATTCTGCAATATGGGTCTGTTGTCTTGGATTGAACGTGTTATTTCTTCGCATCCACACGTGGTTTATGAGCCGAATATGTCAATCTCCGGGGATGTTCTGCATGCTGAAAGTTTAATTAAAACTAAATGAAGATGTGGGTTTTGGCGACACAAGACAGGCGGAAGAAAAGAGTGTTGTAAATAATGACACAGTGGTGGCTGGATGTGGTGGTGGGAGATGGAGAGCTGGAGTGTTTAGGGAACAAGGGAAAGTGATAAGTCGGCTTGGACCAGACAGCCCAAATCCTCATCTCAATCAATCACATTTCCTCTCTTCTCAGTTTGTCTTATTGATTTCTTGTTTCTTCCTGCGTCCGAAAAGCCAGCTGAATGAATCCAATAGTGCTCAATGGAGTTTGCTAAGGATGACTGATCACCACGCATTGTCTGATTTGTGCCCTTTAACTCTCATTCACCCCAACTCAATATATGATGTCAAAATGTAGTGTTTGATTACTGTATGAAAAAACATACCACAATGTAATGATTTTAATTGTTTAGACCATCACTAAACAACAGTGAAATATGTAATTTTGTTTGTACTTGCTTTACAAAATCAAACTTTCATATTTATAAAATAAAGTTAATGTGACAAAAACAGCCAGTTAAAGTACTTACAATAAGGTGTACTATAGATTGAACTGAAAAGACGTCATTTAGCTTTTTTTAGTTTTTACAATTTGATTGTGACTTGAATATCACAATTATCGATTAATATAATGATTCATTATTGATTAACCTATTGACATCCTAAGTCCCACCAACGTATGTTGAGGTTAATGAAGAATGAGTAATGTGAGGAGTGCTAATAATTTCTATTACATTTCAGGGCTAATTTGAAGATACAAAAACAAGCACTGAGTCAATGAGAAATTAGCGCATTTACTAGTGACAACACAAGCACTTAATCTAGGGATCTTCTACTTCTACTTTCCTTCCTGTGGAAGAAAATAGACGAAAATCTTCCCTGTACCAGTCAAGACACTGCCATCTCAGCTCTCTGTCATCAGAGGTATGTTACTCCCTACAGTGGAAGCACAGCCAGATTGTGTGACACAGCCACACAATCACAATGTCTTAGAGTTCATGTTCATGTTAGAACTCCAGCCATGCCCTTTTCTTTCAACTCTTTCAACAACTACCATTTATTCTGCGAAATCTCAAAATAGTAAAGACTTTCCAGCTTGCTCAATTTATAATTTCAATTGTCTATTTTATTAATTTTTTTTTTACAACTTAGACTGAATGTAAAAGTATCTAAAAAACTAGTCACATTTGTATGTATTGCTTCAACTCCATCAACCTACAGTTCATCTCTTACACAGAGATAACTACAATTCTGAGTGCTTAAATTCAGTGACACCCTATGAACTGCAGCAATTAAAGTGTGTGACACAGCTGGAGGTCACCCATGGGTGTCCTGGCAGATGACAGACAGTCATGTGGGCCTTTTAAACCCCTGTGCTCCTCTCAAACACGCTCAGGGGGGACTGCTGCTGAAGTCTCTTTGAATGCGTTTGTGTGCAGCGGCGGGAGATGACAGATCACTAGTAATCAGCTCCACACACACGCTCGGCAGTCAGTCACATCAAACGCTCTTCCTCGAGACATTTCCACAGGATGCTGTTTGTGGAGTGATTGGAGGGTGTGAAATATTTATCTGTTTGTGTTTTTGGCAAGTGGATTCTCAAGACTGAGGCTACACTTTCAGAGTACACATGTCAACAGGTCGATGTCTATAGGTTCAACTCACTATGTTACACACCTGGATTGCTCCATAATGTTTTAATTGGGAATGCTGTTGATCAGGGATGGGACGAGGCATAGATGCCATGAGACGATACAAGACAACAGATTTAGTCCACGAGAAAAAGACAAGATTTAATTAATGATTTTTTTTTTTTTAATTTACATTATATTTTCAGGAACAATATATGTTCCCTGGCAAATTATTATTATTATTTTACATTCCGGTATATACAGGGCTCCAAGATTAATCACTCTTGAATCTAAATTGCAATTTGAATGGAGGCAATTAGCAAATTACAAAGGCTGCAGTTCTTTAAGTACCTGCTTTTACCATCTTATTCTGCATAAAAACTGTTAACCCTGTTGTTCACTACAAAGATGTACTGAAATGCATGGGATTCTTGTAGTTTCCCAGATCATATTTCAGACTTTTTGTCAGTTCTCCTGGACGTGTTTTATTGTATACTCTGAGATTTTTAGACATTTTGATGTTTAAATTACAGAATCTTATTATTAAACCTAAATTGCAAATTTTAAGTTTGTCTGAAAATGTAGACATCTGCCCCATTCTCAAGACGTACACAAGATCTTGTTTAACCTAATGATCTTTTTTTTGTGACCTTGATTATAGATGTCTCATTATAATCGTACACATTTTCAAACAATTAATAAAGTTGAAGAGACAAAACCCGCCCTGCAGAGGCAAGCTGTATGGCATTATGCTGCATAATCTACTTAAGTGGTGGGCAAACATGCAGTTGAAACATCTCCACGAGGGAGGAGCCTATTTTCAGGGAATCTAAATAATTTTGTCGTCACATTTTTTCTCAATCATGTCCAACTTTTTTGAGGCAAAATCAGTGGACAGCTGTTGCCATACTCCCTGCTTTCAGCCAATAACATATCTGGAAATGTTCTGTAGCTGGGACAAACCCCGCCCACCTGCGCTTCAACTTTTGCGCTGTTCGAAACCATGACCGAATGCTCAGTGTGGGCCTGGTATATAAATGGGGAGTAGGTCTGTTGTCAACTAAACAAATTCTTAGTCGACTAAAGACCTGTCCTATCCACTGATTAATTGACTAGAAGGGGGTGTGGCAAACAGTATTTATATATTGAACTCAAAAATCTTCATCTAACTCACTCCATACCTTCTCATTTTTGCCACATATACAATGTCATTCTTAATAAAAGGATTAGTCGACTAATAAAAATCTTGGTTGACTATGACACCATCGACTGATTAATCGACTAAACAACCAAAGGACTACAGCTCTAATGTGGAGCTGTGGCAAGAAAAATAAAAGAAACCTGAGTTTTATCTGGTATTATCGTGGATATTATTTATAGCAGCTTAAAAACTAAACAGTTATACAACTCAGGGCCCTGTGAAAATGTGCTTGTTCGGCTGTCTTTCACCAAAACTTTACAAAAATAATAACCAACACTAAAAGAATCCACAAAAGATGTGGGCTGATTTATTATTAAATACTCCAACAGAGTAAGTGACCGCTGTGTGGATGTATCATGTTGTAAGACTGTTTGTACAGTCGCATTTGGAAATTTCTCTGAATATAAAGAGCTGTTTGACAGAAGATAAAAGCTTTGCTGTTTGTAAAACACCTTGAAAGAAATGTTCACTATCTTCTCAAAGAATCTGAAGTGGCGACAAAGTGGATCACACAGAGAAAAATACATTCTACTCATATGTTAAATTATGTGTTCTCCTTCGATGGAGAGCTTTGTTTTTACTAACAAAAGCAGACAGACGCTCTCGGCTCACTGCCTGACTGAACTATACCGGTGTAGCTGTCTCTGCTTCATCACATCTCCGGCTTTCTGATCTGGTTAATCTGTAGTAAGAGTGTGTTGCGTTTTGTCCATGATCATTGACTACTGTTTGGCTCAATATTTGGAAATCTGGAAATTATATAACTGGTGTTGCACTTACTATATTTGGTAATATCAGAAAGTTGAATTAGCTGTAGCAAATGCACACTTTCTAAAACAATTTGCTTCCTGGTATTATTAGGACTTTAAATACTGAGCGAGGTCTGAGAAAAAGGATGTTCCGAGCACTTGTGAGTGATTTGCTCTCATCAGGAGGAAGGAGGTGGATTTAATCATATTAGAACGGCTTATCTTGTGTTTCGCCACAGTACTATGATGCAACAAAAACAAATGGTCTCAGCACTGACATTTATTTCAGCATGCCACGGTTCCAACAGGCCAAATAAATAAGTTAATTAGCATGTCTAATTGCATTTGCTGGCTCAGCTTTGGGAATATCCAATTCAATTACGATACTTAGTGTTCTTTTCCATTGGCACACAGCTGGCCTTAAGCAATAGTCCGTGTAGAATGTGTCTTTTATCTTGTGTAATGTTCTTTCCTGCGCGTCTTTCTCTTTACACTTTATCCACATCCACACACATTTTCCCTTTAATAAGAAAATCCGGATATAGAAAGTATAGATGAAGCAATAACTTACTGAAATGTAATAAGTGGTCATAAATATTACCAAAAGTATGCTGGAGGAAAAACACAATAAAAAGGTCTGTAATTCAAGCCATGACGCCAGCTGGTTTAATTGTCTGGTGATTACTGGGGATGTATTTCATTTTTACACGTTTGCCTCCTCATTTCTCCGCTCGTCCTAATGAATTGATGTGCCTTTAGCCGCGTAGCCAGTCCTAATGTAATAACTGCAGATAACGTAATAACTCGTGTTAGCAAATGTCTGCTCTGAATTAGACTGAAATAAATAGGAGGCAATAAAACCCATTAAAAGTGCTGTTAATTCAATAAAAAACATGTTACATTTATTACAGTCTTTAATGAACGTGGCCTCTGCAATATGGCGCAATCTGCCTCTATAGTTTCATTACAGACACATTTGTTTTACGAGCGAGTTTCTGTCGTTAAGGAGTAACAGATATTTTATTCAACAGGTGTCACAGAACTGGTGCTGTGCTCATCTCCCCATAAATAATAAATAAATGATTTATCCACGTTACAAGAACAATCAACTGTGCTAGGGATGTGTGATATATTGGTGATATTTTAAGGGAGGGAGGGAAAGTTATTCTGTAAATGTACAACTTTACTTTACCTTGCTCTGGATTTTAAAATATGGCCCCAACAGCACAGGCTAAAGTCTTCAAAACAATTCTTAATCTAAAACCTTTGACTTTTTTTTGGTACAGACATGGGCTGGGCGATATATAGTCAGACGATATGTTATACAAGCAGCATGAGTACTTGTTAAACATAATATGTACTGTGTCAGAAAAGAGGAAATAAATCCTTCCCTTCGTCCCTTTTTTCCCTTTTTCTCTTTTCCAATTAAACCAATTAAATCAGATTTCCTAATAATTCAAGATCAAATCTTTCAGTGTTTGATTCACCATTCAGAACAATCTGTAAACTATACACATAATTACTAGGATTGCACCACTATCACTACCACTTTCTCCCAAACCAATACGAGTAGAAGTACTTTCAGTACTTGCTGATACCAGGCATTATTTTCAAAGGGGTTCTAGTACAATAGCAATTCAACGGAAATGTATTAAACTTTCTTTCTTAAGTACGCTGCCCATAGATGAGCCTCACTCCCTTAAAACATGTCTTTAAAAGCATTAGTTGTGGCTTAATCATCAGACAAATGTGAAATATCTGTAAAATGAATCACAGAAGTGCAGAAATGTCCCCTTTATACCTTTGTTTGGACGTTTACAATATAACTTTTTTTGTGTGTATTTTTAATCAGATCTTTTTCTAGCATTTCTAACTGCAAACAACTTACTCATTATTTACATTTTGCATATTTGACATATTTGACACGTCATTCCATATAATCTGCCATAACGCACTAACTCAGAAGTAAATCTAGAAGCATTAAAGAGAATTTCTTTACCCAAAGTCCAAAGTGTGACCGAGAAATGCTCTGTCTTGTTCTCCTATATTTCCTCTGTTTATCTATCTACTCTATAATTCTCCTCCTGCAGTACGCTGGGCCTCTTCTCTCCCTGTGTTATCTTAGCTTTTTAATTAACGTGACGTGCTGCACAGTGAGATACTAAATAATGCAGGCTTTTCCAGTGACATTGAATCGGGCACAAGAGTGATTAGTGGAATACACACACACACACCTTCACCACTTCACGGGCACATCTGCACCCTGGTAAATATCAAATAAATAAGCAAAAGAAACATATTGGCATTTGTACTGATTGTCCATTAACACCTGTAACATCTGGCAGCCTTCAGACTAATAAAAAACATATGCATGAATTAGTTATCCTAAAGCGCATGAAGCAAGTAAAATTTGTGATAATCAATACAAAGCTTACAATTGAGTCAAATAGTAATTACAATTTAAACTTTAATGTTTGGTTACCTCAAATATATTTTACTTTTATTCAGGAAAATATTGGACAGAGAGCTACAGCTTTGCAAGATTTCTCAATATTTCTGTAAGATTCAAAATGAAAATTATTACTTGGACCAAAAGGCTTTACAATTAAAAATGCTGCTGCAGTAGAGGTAAAAGGAGTTTAAAAAAAGTCTTCCGCTTTGGCTAATATATTACGTTTATGTAATCAGTACTTAAAAGTGCACGTTTCCCCAGTCCCTGTGTCCATGGAGATGTTCCCTGGAGTGTTCCACAGCATGGCATTAAATGCATCTAGCATTTATTTTCCTGCAGGTGTTTTTATTGCTCAAAGATATCTTCTAAGCATGCATTCTTAATGTGAGGTAAATAAGTTTAATGCCGTAATGTTAAACATTCAAGGCAAAGCAGTAACATCTCCATGGACACCAGCAGCTACGGCGAACAGAAAAGTTACGCAGTCCACCTTTATGCTGTAGTGGTTCTGTACTTCAACTCATTATGGTATGTTGTATTGAAGTTCAAGTTGTTACTTACCATATATATTACACATTTTTATAGTAATTTGCAAGATTTTCACATTCATCACTTGTGTTATGCGTGAAATAAAACTTTATTTATTTTTATTCTTTGTTTTTTGCTTCTTAGTCACAGCATGGAAAATAAAGTCATCATAGAATTGGGCGCACTGCTGGCCTATTATAATTTTCACATAATTAGATTGGGCACTCATTAAAAACTAATTACTCCCATTACACCCCTGCTGTAACAAAACACAAGTGAACTTGCAGAACCTACAATGCCTCTCAGTGCACATCTAATAAGTGTAAGTACATTTTGACTACACAGCCTGCACGTTATTCCTCCATGTTCTAACCCCAAGCTGCCAGCCAAACTCAGTGGGTACTTATGTCCATCCCCTCTCATGTGGTCCCATATCTACTGAAGCTTTGGCAAATCAAAACGCAGAGAACTTAATTTGTGCGAGGAGGACAGAGATCTAGGTTATCCCCAAAGCAATTGTTTTATACCAGACCAAGTGGAAAATCCCACATGGATTTAGTTTGCTTGCTTTGCCTTGGACTGCGCCGATGTTAAGAGCTGTAGCGTTCTTCTGCTCTCTCCCCCTCCCTCTGACTTTTTTTTTAATCAGACGGCTTGTTCAGGAGTGGCAGGGATTAAGACTACCGCTGCTGCTGGCGATGATGAGGACTGTACGCTTTTGGATACAAGAATGCTTGTACTGTAGGAATCCAGCAATATTACATGATGTACATATGCATCAGTTTGTTCACTGTGTGTTAAGCTACTCATGCGGAGACATATAGGAGGCTTTCACAGATGCATATTATGGGGTATTCATTGAAGCACAAATGCTCATATCAACATCATATTCCTCTGTCATTTGTGGACAGCAGCAGCAGTGATGTGCCCCGTCCCATCAGCTCATGTGGTTTCATATTTCTGACACATACCGACTGACCTAAAGCAGAAGGCATATTTCCTATGGTATGCATCAACCATTGCGCTCATGTCATTCTGATTTTGGATTAAAACGTTTTATCATTTTGTCCTAGACCTGTTTGAGAAGCAGCAATGGTGAACAATGTGCTGTATTAAAAGGCGACAAAATATTTCGAAAAGCCTGCAAAGGTACAGTTATAATAGGGGCCTAATAAAGTGTCCTGAGGGTGTTGTATACAAGGAGAAATTGAATTAAACCACCAATTGAATTTTGATACTTAGGCAAAGGTTCAATATTTTATTTGATTTTATATTTTCATAATTTCAATATAATGTAATTTTGAAGAAGAATTATTAGAAGGTTTGTTAATAGTACCACGTGTTCCTATACTAGTTCTGACATAGATTAAAACAACTCCAAAACTATTCAGAAATCTCTAAATTTGTCCAATTTATGTTTTTATATATTTTTTTTCTTTCAGTACTGGTTGTTTTTATACTAGTTCACATATCTATTAGTGTCTGAACGTTGATTTTTGTTTTGACAACCCTAGTTGCAAGGTAACATTTGATGAATTATCTTGCTAAGAGCTATAAAGTGAAGCCTGTGTATGTAAAAGTAGGGGCCTATAGGGAATGTTGGAAAATGAACTTAAGACAAGATGCGGGTCTGAGGAAGCGGCTAAGCTCAGGATGAAAGGATGGAGACATTGAGCTGTACGTTGATCCAGCGCTGAGTGCAACATAGCCAGCAGATAACACCAGCTAGTCCCCTCCTACTTTAATCTCCCTATCATCCATCACCAACTCTGCCTCTCCCCCGCTCCACCCTGCCTCCCCACCCACCATCTTGAATCTACTCGTTCACATCAATCTGAAATGTTTGATTTGATCAGAAAGCTAGTTGAGTGAGGTGCATTGACTTTGCCAAAATGTAAACTGCTGAATGAACAGATGTTTAAATGCTGTAAGGTACTTTGTGAAGCCCATACACACTAACAAACACACCTCGGGCCATAAGTGTATGGTGTTAATGAAGCAAGGCGAGGCAGCTGCAACTCTGAAAGCCCGGAGCGAGCTTGCAAACTCAACTTCTTTGCACTTCCACATTTTATCGAATTACAGTATTTTTGTTTTCTTGTGTGTTCTCCTCAGGTTGTGAAGGCCTGTTCCTGTCGTCTGCTCGTACTGTGAGGCAGTGAGCTCACGGTGGATACAGCATGCATGTGTCGGCATATCCCATGATGCACTCTGCCAGCCCGGGTCTGCTCCTCCTCAGTTTCCTCTTGCTCGCCGATGCTGACTGTAAGTGGTCTATAACATGTCTCCCTGCTTGGGTAAAAAGAAGTAAATTACCTGATTTCCTGATAATGAGCTGACATGATATCTATTCCATGTTGTTCGAGTTTGTGTATTTGTGTGTAGAAAAAACTTGTGAGTGTGTGTTAGCTGCAGGTTTGATACACAGCCAGCTGTTTTACTCTGCCCCAGTATTACTTGGCAAGGACAAACAGCCCACATATGGCAAATCTGATCATTTCCCCACTGGCTGTGTGACTGTGTGTGATCCTCATTGGGGCTTTCGCTGTTGAGATACTTTACAGTGGCACATACACATCATTTCACTTGTTATAATTTCTAAATCATACATTTATTTCAAATCTCTGTTACTGCAAGCAAGCATCTTGGCTCCAGAGACATGAGAAGACATGGATCCTAGCCATGGCAAAAGTTACGTTTTATCAGGGAGTAAATGCTCCATTTACTGAGGCACAAAACCAGCTGGTCATGTGAAGATCAAGAATCCACTGGAGTTTTTGTTTGAGTAAAGACGAAAATCCTGGAGACTGTTCTCAATCAAAATAAAAAATAAAAAAAATCACTAATTGCAAACTGATTAGGGTTGTGGTGGACTAAAGAAATTCTTGGATGACAAAAGACATGCTCCGTGCACAAATTAATTGACTTAATAGGGGATGTGGAGTGGCGCTATCTAAAGCTCACAAAATTATTTGAATCTCCTGTAAAACAATATTAACTCAAAAACAGCAATAAACAGTATCTTCATGTGTAAAGAGTCAGAAAAAAATGGTCCAGTCACTCTCAAAACTTCAGCTAATTCACTCAATATAAAATAAAAATAAAGAAATAATAAATAAATAAATAATAATAATAAAATAATTGGTCGACAAATATTGAATTTGGTCGACTAAGACACCATTGGGCAGCCCTAAAACTGATATTAGCTCTAGGGTAAACCATAATGATGTAAAATGTAAAAGAAAATGTTGTAAAAGTGTAGGACACAGATGAGATTATTTTATAGCGTTTTTATGTATTTATTATGCTCTAGAGTATATGGTGCAGTTTTTTGGCTTATGCTGCACATCAGGAGTTGTTTATGGCCTAAATGTGCTTCTATTTGCAGCAATGCAAGATAATCCTTGAGAGATGATGCACAATCCTTACATGCTCCCAGATATTAACCTAAACTACAACTAGTAATACAACTACATCTACTCTACCGATCTACTAAAACATGTGTGTATCATGTTCACTGTTTTTATCTTACACTATTTACACTACATGAGACTAATTGTTGTCGTGAAGACCTTGTAACCTTAATGGCGGCCACTCCGACACATGCAGAGCTGGAGCCTCTCTTGTTTTGCTTCCAGCCTGCTGCTGCCTGGTCCCCAGTGTTAAGTCTCACGGTCATCCAGTAAAAGCCCATTCATCCATCAAAACGGCGATGCTCCCAGACTTCCTCTGCGGGCTCAGTAAGGGGGGCAGAAGAGACACAACAGGCTGAAGGAGGATTTGTACCTTGTCTCCACTTTCTTTTCTTTTCCTCTATGCTGTTTCTTCTGACACATGCGTTTAATCTACAGAGAGAGGAGCGACTGAGGCCTTGAGGGGGACAGCAGGGGATGACAGATTTTTTTTCTGTCTTTTATCGTATTTTGTATGACATGCAATGCCTCTTTTAATAACAACAGAGGACTCTGAAAGACACTGGGCAAGCAGAGAGGATGAGGCAGCTAGAAAGCTACTGACTATCGTAAAATTTGAAATACAATCAGGTAATTGATGAGCTGATACGTAATGCTACTGCAGATAGTTTCAGTAAACCCTTTTCTAAATCAACTTAATCATGCCTTAAATATAACTGAAATAGCACAATGAAATTTGAGATAAAACTGTGTTATAATGGTTGATTTAAGTATTTGTTTAGTGAAATTTTGTGAAATTACAATGAAAACAAACAATAAGACCATCTGAAAAGGATTAGGTTGAAGTTAAAAGTTGATGTGGCCTTGATATGTAAATAATTTAACCTATACTGCCTGTTAAGTTTTTACCCACTGTGGTTTGTAGTTTTTCCTTGCTGAGAGCGAGGGGCTCTGGGACACTTATCCATTTGCTTAATCCTTGTGAACGTTGGTTATTCTGCTTCTCCGTTATTGACCAGTGACGTTGCATTGTTTGATTTTCTAACTTTCTGCTGGTAAAATCAACAATTTTGGGAAGCCTTGCAAGGCAACTGCTGCTTTGATTTTGGCCTTTACAAAAATAAATTAAGTTAAAACTTAATTTAAAAATATGTAAAGTTTTCTTGTGCAAATACAAGTTACAGTAAAAATATATATTTTGAGTCCAAAAAATATAGTTCATCTGTCATATTTTACTGAGAAGTATGTACTAATTATTGCGATACAGTTGAGATCTCATTTGTTCAACGCCCCAATCTTTATGCGTTCGGGGTATTACGATGCAGTTTGCAGAGTGCCCCTTGTGCTTATTAAGGACCTTGCATGACAGTGCACCATATGTGCCAGTGTAGTAAAACAAACATTCACAATCCACGCTTTTTTCTTTTTTGTGTGTGTGTGTGTGTGTGTGTGTGTGTGTGTGTGTGTGTGTGTGTGTGTGTGTGTGTGTGTGTGTGTGTGTGTGTGTGTGTGTGTGTGTGCGTGCGTGTGTGTGTGTGAGGGTGTGTGTTTGCATGCGTTCATGTGTGTGTGTGTGTGTGTGTGTGTGTGCGTGTGTGCGTGCGTATATATGTGTGTATGTGCGCGTGCGTATATGTGTGTGTGTGCGCGTGCATTCGTCCGTGTGTGTGTGAGGGTGTGTGTTGGTGTGCATACATATGACATCTATCTGCAGGATTAAAACTAATGCTCTGATCCTGTCTCAAACTAGGCCACTGCTCTATGTTTGCAGAGAGATGCCCGCACACTCTGGAAACCTCCATCTCTCTGCCTGTCATTTTGGGCAGCTAAAAACAATGTAGCATCCAGGGTTCACCGTGCTGACCTCGTATTTGCCCCTTCACCAACAGCCTGTCGTCTTTCCCGTCACTGCTCAGATGTAGCGATAAAGGCTGAAATGCATCTCATTGTGTTTCTGCATTCAACACAGCCGACAACTATTTTGCCAAAAAGAGCAAGACAGAGCTCTGCTGAGTGCAATCTTTTAGTACATTTTGACACTGCACAGAAGTAGGTTTCTGGTAATGTGAGATGCTCAACTTGCACCGTATTGTTTTTATGTTTGCAACCGTGTTTCTTGTTAACAGACAGCTCTGAAAAATATAAGACCACTACCTTTAAATGTATGTTTTATAGAGAATCTTATCACTGTGTGACTGGTTTGTTCCCCTTGGAACCAGATACAAGAACCAAGAAGAAAATAGACCGAGAAAAGAGCGGCACATTTTTATTTGTTTTAGCATGCCAATACAAGCTAACACTTGAGATGTTTCTGCTGCTGTAAATGACATGGCAGCTCTGTACATCAGGTAGAAGAGGTTCATGCTGTGAGTGAGGGAGCTGTCAACAGCTGACAGAGCTACCAGCATCGGTGTAGCCTTGAGGTCAACTGGAATGTAAAAGGTGCTTAGGTGCACTTTCCCACAATGTGAGCAATACTCCTTCCCTTGAGCAATGCACTAAATGTCAGTATTCTCCTCGGGTTACTCAGAAGTATTTCATGCAGGTTCCCCTCAGGGAAGAGGTTCAAGCACCTGTCTCATGAGTTTTTCAGCTCACACCTACATCTGAGGAAGTTAGTTAGTTGTGCAACATGCATAACCAACTGTCTTTGAGGCATATTGTAAAAAATTATAGCAACATAATTCCTTGAAGGGGGCCTATTATTTTTTTATCCATTGGGTGCAGTTTGTCAGAGAAAAAAAACACTAAACCGCCAAATCAAACAATAACTGTTGATGATGGGGAGGATATCATTGCCACTGTACACACATCTAAAGTTGAAAGTGAGAGTTAAAGTGACAATTTACTTAAGTGTGCTTTAGTATTCAATAAATCAACCACTCGCTGTCTTGCCTTGTATAACAACTAACCTCAAGTGTTGCACACTAATCACAGACAATTAACTTTCCTCCAGAAGGACTTTACACTTTACCGGAAGCCTTATTGAAATCTGATTAATTAATCACACATTTTCTTATTTTTTATACGAATCTTTCCATTCGTCCATTAGTTGGGCAGTTTTTATGTCACGTTGCTGTCAGATGAGGTGACGTGAGGATGACTGGAATGAAATGAAAAGGCCAGGTCAGGAAGTTCAAAGGTCCGGGATTAGTCTATGGTGTGAAATACAATCAAGCAACGCTAGTTATTTTCCGAGATGGATTGAGTTTCCTCTCTGTGATTGATTGGTATCGCATGGCTCTTGTTGGAGGTTAAGCAGATAAAATGCAAATGCAAAGTGTTTCTATTTGTTTACAGGGAGATTTAAATCTGTAATGTTGCTTGGTTGCCATGACAAGGAACATTTTTATGAACCGTAATGTGGCTTATGGCTGAAAGCTATACTGTAATATTTTAATAACTAACAGTCATTCATGTGAAAATCAAACAAACAAAACATAATATAATTTGTATAAAATATATATGTTTAAACTAGAGGTGGGCATAGATTAATTTTTTTAATCTAGATTAATCTCACTGTAATCTTGGAATTAATCTAGATTAATCTAGATTAAAATGGCTCATTTGAATTCTGACGAAGACATTCAGAATATGTGTGCTACCCAAATAATGACTAAAAGTAAGTCTTTGAGAACGGGTTTCTCAAGCCAGGTGGCGCATTAGACCAGGGGCTCATCACATCAGTGCTTGCGCCCGGCATTAGCTAAGGGATGCTTTATGCTTAGGTGGTACTTGAGACTGGAAGAACTCCTACAGTAAACTAATTCCGCATTGCACAAGGTGCAAACAACCTTAGTCTTGTCGAGATTTCCATTGGGAAGCTTCTTAAAAATACATTTTCTAGTCAGTGTTTCTCTGTGAGCTGCACTGTCCTCCACTCTAATCACAGCCCCTCAGCTATAATTTGGTTTAGGTAGAATTAATTAAAAAAAAAGGATATCATCATTAAGTTGTGTTCAAATCAGAGTCATGGTGTTTTTTCCCTCCAAAGCTTTCAGTTTTCTGATGCATTTTAATATAAAGACTGACTCTTATCCAGCAACACTTCTGTGCAATATTCATTTAATTCTGTATTAATTTAATTCTGTGCTTAAATTTCCCCTGGAAGCCTCTGGACAAAGTAACCTGTGTGTCATGTTTAGATCATAGGCCCATGTTTCAAATAGGCCTAATTATAATTTACAGTTAATTCTTGAAGGATGTCATTGATTAGACTTTACTGTAGCTCTGACACAACAAGTCAGTCTTCAAAGCCTAAATAAACCTTCCGTCAGTGGCCATTCATTTTCATTCTTCCAGTTTTCACATGGGATTATTCTGTGCATAAAGCACTTAACGCCTCGTTACGCACGCGGCTAATTTACATATCAATACACGCGAAAACTGTGCAAAGCGCTAAACTTTGTAGATCCGCTGTGGCGTTTGCTCTGATTGGTTCATGATGTTTCACTGGTGCTGAAGACAGAGGAGTCTGTGTGGGTCTGCCGCGCTGCTCACGGCGCTCACACCGCTGCCGCGTAAAGACGCGTAATGACGCGCGGAGACGAGTCAGATCCAAAATGAATGAGCTCAAATCAAGTTTGTCATCGTGAGTTCTGAGAGTTCGGGGTTGGACTGATTAAATCTCCAAAAGTGCACAGCCTGACCCTGGATTAAGTTTGTATCTAATGTGATGGTTTGACTCCAGAGGCAATGATTTTAGTGGGACTACTTTTCCGCGCGTAAGGTGGAGAAGTTCGTTTACGTGTCTGCTGGTACAGCGTGCTACCACCAAATGTTTTAGGGGTCCGCAGTAACGGGCCGGAATACGTTACTTTCAGTCCTGATGGGGAGCGCAGCTTAGAGGGAACAGTGCTCCCAACCCAACTTTGAGAATAGATTAACGGCGATATTTTTTTTATCGCCCGATAAGAGTCTCACGTTAACGCAGCACGTTAACGCCGTTACCGGCCCACCACTAGTTTAAACATGATTGACACCATCAAGTTCATTAATTCTGAATGTTTAAAAGCTATGTATTTGCACATAGTAGTTGGTTGGTTTGTTTGTTTTTGTTTGAGTAACTACCTATAATTAATAATAATAATAATAATAATAATAATAATAATAATTAACACAACCACAAGACAGTATAGGCCGGTATCTTTACAGTTAATTAAATGATAAATCATTTACGTTAAATCTTTTTAAGGCTCTAACTTGAAATATCTAGAATTTTAATGCTTTATTAAATTGCAAATTGAAAATGGGCCTGTGTACCAAGGATGCCCCCTGCCTGCGCAGTTAATAATCTATTTCTTTTTGAGGTTTGTCATTCGTCATTTCCCTCTAATTTGTCAAATATAGCCGGCAACTATGCCACTCTCAGATGAACATGCACACAGCAGTCATTTGTTTAGTGCATGTGGATATATATCTTTATCACTCATGTCCACATGCTGTTTTGGCTTTACAAAATTGCACACAGCATGGTCATTCTATTTCAAACCAATTGTTCTATAAAAGAAAAGAAAATTTTGAACAAATAATGCACTTCCGTTTTTGCTCTGTTCATAAAGTATTCAATATTAACAGCAGCATTATAGACTAGGTATAATTCATTTTAGGGAGATCAAAGAAAGCCATCAAATAGCCCACTGGGATATATATGTTAAATGGGGTTTTGTAACTATTTTTATTTAAGGTGATATGATATGATAATATGTAATGTTTAGCCTAATATTACACAGTGGCAAAGAAGAAAGAAGGTTCCGTGTGTGACTCCCAGGACACCTGTGCCTTTCTGTGTGGTGTTTGCATGTTTCCTCCTGTGTCTGGGTAGCTACTCCTGTTTTTCCCATCAACTCAAAACATGCACAATAGGTAAAATCCTCCAGCCAGGGTCTGGAGATGGTCCCTGGGTGCGGGACTGTGGCGCCCGCTGCTCTTGACTGGTTGCCCCATTGACATAGAAGGATGGATCAAATTTCTCTATGGGCAGGGGTTAAAGTGGGCCGAAATAGTCTAGAAGCGTGTGCATTTGTTGTAAGAGCTGAGCTGGAGAGAAAACCTACATTATGGCCAGTGATGATCTAAAATGCATTGGATTGTTGTAAATTTCTTCTGTTGTTATTTGTCACTTTTTTAGTGAGGACCTCGTGATTCATTGTGAAATAAAAAACTGATTAAATGGTCTATATCTGGACATCTTGGACTTAAATAACACAAAAATGTCCATATACTGTATTTGTTGACGCATCGCCATGTGTCAGTATTATTTATTTATTCATTATTATTATTGACAGATTAAAAAAAAAAAAAATGTTTTTAAAGCATTTGTATTACGTTGATGTTGCTTATTTACCGTGATAATCCTGAACCATTATCATCACAAAACTTTGCTGAAAGAAAGCATCACCATTTTAAGCAAACGGTCTGCAGCGGTGGGTAAAGTCCTGATGCATTCACAGCAGAATAAAATGACACATTTTTTTTAGCTTACATAAATTAGATTGCTGGTTAAAAACTCAATGTATTTTCCTGTGTTTAATCCAAACCTCAAAACTAATAAAACTGTATGTGTTGAACATGACGGCTTGTTGATATGCCATCAATATTATCAGTGGTTTTAAAAGAAAAACTGCTATGTGTGCTATCTGTTATGTGTGCCGCAGATGCACTCTCCACACCCCAGGTAACATCGATCCTGGCGCTTATACCTGCTCACTCATTATGCATGGGTGATGTGTCTGAAAATGTCACAGAGGAGCGGAGGTGTGTGGGACCATGGCCTGCTGCACAGCCAGGTCTAGGATGTGCTGGTAAGATCAGGCACCACCCCAAAGCCGCCAAGTAGCCAGATCCTGGTGTGATTGTGCTCAGACGTACACTTCTCTCCAAAACTGGCAAAAGGCTCCAGATCCTGGGCTCTGACATGGATGCCTTTTGCTGGGTTTGGAGAGGAGTGTGCAGCCAAGAATAATCACGCTGGGATGTATCAGGATGCTAACCACCTAGGCATGGGACGATATTCACGATTATCATGGCCAAAATGGCCAAAAAGTTTGAAAATGTGACATATAAAGACAGTACTTTCTCATTATAAATAGCTTATTTGTACTTTATTATAAGTGAAAACAAAAACGATCTAGTAGAGAACATAATGGGTAAGTTGGGTTTTTTTCTGCACAATCTGTTGACAAAATGGCGATTCTCTTTGTTGGCTATTATCACGATTACACAAAATGTAGCACAAACGATTATTGTCCTCCCTTTTTATCATGATGAACGATATTATTGTTTATTTTCCCATCCCTATAACCACCACTGTTGGCTTAAAATGGCAATGAAAAACTAAGCTTCCTGTCTATACAGTTTTGTGATGTGTATTCATTATTATCACTATAAACGAACAATATGAACTTAATGTAAATCCTTTTAAAATAATGACTTCCTGTTGACACGTGTAGCTTAAGGTACAGTAAGTTTCAGGTACCACAGGGGCAGTGACAGTGCTGAACGGGGCCACAGTGTCCTACAACAGTGAGGCTAGACGCGCATAGTTGTGCGCTCACTTGTGAGTAACACAAACAGACTAGCGTTAGCTCGGCCTTAGCTTAGCAGATGCAGCTGTCTACAGTATGAGGAGCACTTCATAGATTTAGCTTAGCTTCAACTCAGCCGTGCAGCGATGTGAGAGTAATGTTATGTGACCAGTGCAGAGACTTCTCCTGTTGGTATTTATGGGAAACCAGCTCTGACCCAGTATGTTGTGAACCCATGTGTAAATAAAAGAAGACCCCATTTCATTAATTCTTCCCCTTGTGTTTCTAACAGATTAACCCTCATTAACTCTGCGTTGGTCAGGGTCTAGGGCAGATATGGGGGCTAGATTGAATGCTAATTTGGCAGACATGTGTTGAGATAGGTCTGATCTGGATTTTTAAGGTGATATCAGATTTGTCTTACTGTTGTTGTGGCCAATGACCAACATTTGCTGATACCAATATTACGTTGTTGTTGTTTTTTTATCCACAGCAAAGCTCACAAATGTCTGTTAAGTCACAGTAGTTCACAATTAACTGTTTGCTTTTGTAAAATAATAATAAAATGTGTTTATCTGGGATATAAATGAGTAACTTTACGAGTAACATAAAGCCAGATTTATGCCTAATTGCTCTTCTGTTCCCATTTTTAATCTTTAATCTGTTATCAATATCTGGAGAAACCCTCTGAAATCACTGATATCACAGACACCTGTAACCTGTGAGTGTAATTTCATATTTTCTTCACGTAAAGAAGGTCACAGGATTCAACAAATGCCAACTTAAGCCCTCAACTGTAAATCACAAAAATGAGGAAAATTAAATAGCCTACCCAAGAAAAAAAATTGTAAAAAAAAAACAAAACACCCATGCTTACTTTCAGTATTAATCAACATCTACAGCAATTTGTTTGAGCATTTTTATTTCTATGTTTGACGCAATCCATTGATTAATTCATGTGTTTTTCAATTTACGCTTGAATGTCCTGCGGTGGAATGATAGCTGTCTCTTTATGTTTATTGGCCTTGGCGATCCGGCTGCTATTTTCCGGACGATAATTTGCTCTTAATGTGTCTGTTTGATGCTAATGTGTTTTAAGTTATGGCTTTGGCCCTCTGCCCGCCCACTCCCGGCCTTGGCTCACACATACTCATTTATTGGCCTGCTTCCCTGTGCTTGTCCGACCAGCTTGATTCACTTCTCATTCAGGGAGTCAACGGGTAAAACGCCCACCAACACCAAACACAACGGCAGCTGGAGTCCTCTCTGGCAAAGAGGCGAAATTACTCATTACATGCTTAGCTATCATCACACAGACACAACTTCTAACTTCTAAGAATTGAGGTAGCCTTTTTCACAAAATTATTTCAGTATCCTTTTATCTATATTATTCTCCTCTCTATATTCTCTGTAGGAGCTGTTTAATCTGTTACTTTGATACTTGCAGCTTCACTTTGTCCATGCAAATTCAATGGCCATTTGTTGATTTGATTTGTTCAAAATGACTTGTCCAAGCGGATAAGTAATGAAAGAATTTTTCCGAGAAATAAAGCATTGATTGGTCAGGCATAAACAATCCTGACATTATCATTATTAGTCTGCAGCAGTCGGAAAAATAGAGTGAGAGACAGAGAAAATTATTTCGAGGAAAAAGTTTTCATGTGTCTACTAAATTCAGAACAATAAAACATTTCAACACAAATTTGTCTCAGCCATAAAAAGAATAAATGTTGATTGATGAATAGTTTTTCCAGTCTGCTCTATCTCCACCGTCATGTATTCAGATGTATTACGTCTGCTACTCCTAACTCTGCTAAACAGTTTACCCTGAAGGTTTGTGACAGCATCTGCTCTTCCAAACTGTGTCCCTTTAGGTGGAGAGAACATCTGCCTCTGACAGTGTGTGTCCCCCAAGTCTCCTCTCAGCTGCTGTTTTTGGGACAGCTATTTGTCTTTGTAAAGGGGTACTTTCCAAAACAGGTTCATTGAAGAGATGTTCAGGCCAGTTTGTATACTTGAAAGTCAAAAGACAGTATTTAAAAAAAGGTGCATCTGACTCATCAGAAGCATCAGAGTAACTTTTTAATGCTTTTGTCCGTTAGCTTCACTTGTCACTCTCTTTCAAATAGATAGAGAAAGTGAATGGAGAATGAGGCTTTCAATTTCAGCCAATGTTTTTTTAATAAACTAGAGCTAGAGATTGTGTAGACATTGGAGAGTTTGATGATGTGATTATTTCAGATGAAGGCCAGGGGTCTATTCATCGATGTCAGAATTAGGCTGCCATAGTGATTAACAATTTAAAACTAAATATATCTTTTGAATGGAAAAAATACCTGAAAATGTTGCCTATAATAGGAATCTGAAATCCCTTTTGAAAGAGATATCCAAATGTATGATCCACAAATACTGAACGTTGTTATTATTTGGTACAGATTCTCAGATTAGCTTTATACCTGCCATGTTTATCTTTGGGCTAAAGAAGATGTCACATGAACATAACTATTGTTTCAGGAGAGCCAAGGTTACGTCACTCCAACATTGTGTACATTAATTGCGTATATCTAATCCAATGGCTTGCCTTTTATGAACACACAAATCTGCTGTTTTAATAAAGTTATCTCTGATCTTCAGCCATGACTCGAAAGTGGTCCAACGAGAGGAGTTGACTATGTAATCCTTGCCATCTGTTGTAGCTACACTGTATGCGACCTTTATGTAGGCCATACTCGCCTAACATTTAGACACACACACCAAGATCAGCACTAATTCCATCTAAATCTCTCTCTAACTCACTACTGTCCCATCTTTTCCATCTTGGGGAATACTGACAGAAAGATTATGACTCTTATTATTGTGACAGTCAAACTGTTCTCCTCAATGCTTGTTCTTTTATAAGTTTAGTTTTCTTCCTTCCTTTTTTTTTTTTTTTTTTTAAATAAATGAGCCACAATATTGTTCTGCCTGTTAGGTCACAAGTTATCCATCTTTTGACCCAAATGGTAAGACTTAATCCTTGCAAGGAGGATTCCAGAAGAACCTGATTATCTTGGCAAATGGAAGTCCGGTTAGGATGCGAATTGAAAATAAAATAGTTACTTGAGTATTTTCTACTCTCTACTAATCATGTGCTTCTTAACAAGACACTTTCCATTAAAGGTTTCTGACAGAGTGGAATTGGTGGTGGTTGAATTGACTATAGTCAGCCTTATTATTATTACACAATAGATATAATGTGATGACTAAGTTTGGAGCCACAGCTTCTACCAGCAGTGGAAATAGTACATATTTTGATCCCGTCTATGTGGGGCAAGCCCCAAGCCTAGTTTAAGGTCAAGTTGAATCTAGTAATGGAAGTTGGATTCCCCTAGCAAAGACCAAGCCCAGCAATCACAAACGAATAAAGACGGTAGTGCCTTGATAAAGATGGGGAGGAGAGGCTTTTGGGTGAGTAAAGAGCATACGGTTGTATCTCCCCTTTCCTCATTAAGTCAGTCAAAGTGACAGGAAGACTTATGTAACTCCCTCGAGATGGAGGGAGGAGATGGAGAAAGAGGAACAAGAACTGGATGAAAGCAGGAGCAGCTGTGAAGCGGGATACATATGCACTGGTGAAGAATTACGAGAAGCATTCACAGATAAAATATGAAAATGCAAGACCTAAGACAATTAAACAAAAGATTTATGGGGCTGGGAAGATAAAGGGTAGGGTCCTAGATAAAAAAGCAATTGTAAGATCTACGGTGCCTTTTAGTACAGCTCTGCTGGCTTTACACTTTTCATTTGTTTTGTGGGAGAGATTAGCAAGAGGATTAAGAGAGTGATTCGTCCCGCTCCTCATTCCTCCAGTCTCACTCCTCTGCGCACTGCACACTGTGCATCTACCACTGGATCTAAAATTGTGGTGCGGGTACTACTCTTGGCACGTGTATGTTGTCCTGACCTTGTTTACACCTATTTTATAATGGTTTTCAAGTTTTACTTTGTCTTCAATCTGGTTTAGTTTTGGTGGTACTCAAACATATTCTCACAATTACTAAATAGTTTGTGTGCATGGGTCTGGAACAGAATCCAATATTATTTATCATGAGAATGTATCCTAACTTTCGCCAAATTAATTTGGGAAATAATTTTGATTTGTAGACTGTACGGAGCATTTAACATTTTAAAAAGTAGAAAGATAAATATTTGAAATGCATATATCACTGATGAACGTTTTGGATTACAGATCAAAATCTACATTGCCTGCTAAAATGCATGTATGCTTGTCCATATTGTATAAACTGCAGCTATGATTTGCCACATCTCCACACCTTGTGCATGTCCACACTGTGCTGCAGCTGCTGAGGTGATCTGGCTGTGGGCCAGCGAGGTGTGCAGGCCGGTGCAGGCCGGTGCAGGCCGGTGGGCAGCTTGGAGCTCTGTGACCATGTTTGTCTGTGCATCTGCTCACACTGTCCAGCCTCTACTCTGTGCACTCTCTGCTCCTGTCTGTATATCTTCTTCCTCACCCCCCTTCATCACTCCATTTTCTCCAGTGTTCGATTCCCCCCTTTTTCACCAGTGCTCCCTTTTTCACTCTCCTTCTCTGAACAGCTTAGAATCTGTCCCTCTCTCCCTACCTCTATTTAAACAGCAAAAAGCAATTTCTCTCCCTTTGTCAGAGCGCCTGGCGGTAAGCCCTTAAGTAGGGATTTTCTGGTTTGGCTGGAATGCCATTATGCGAGCTGGTTGTGACGTGCCGTGACTGACGTGCAGAATCTTTTTGATGTCATGATGTCACAATCCAGTGGAGGCCGTGGTTATGATATTGTTGGCGTCCTGAGGACGAGGGGCTTTAGTGGTCATGTCAGGAGTAAGTCTTTATAAATCCTTTATGGCACAGTAATATTAAGCTCCTTTGGTTGTACAGGACAGAGAGGGAGTGTGCATAGAGCCTCTAAGAGATTGCATTCAAATTCACAGGTGGATTTACTGTAAAACACTGTCATTATCAGGGCATGTTCTCCAATGGAGTAGTAGTAGTATAGGCCTACTACTACTCTACCCTAACAACGTGGGTCTTTGCAGGGTCTGCCAAGTTCCACAGTTAGTGGAATACAAAAAAGTCCAAATTCAAAAGTTTTAACTTTAACCAAGATTTTTCCATGACCGATGCTTATACCAATGTTTTTAAATCTGATAATTATAAAATATACGTCAAAATGTATGTAATGACTTTACTACAGGGCACTGCTCTACATAAGGGAAGTATAACAATATTTTTAAACACAGCCTAGTTTGCAAACTGCAAACCTATAAGAGCATTGTCACATTTAGTAAGCATTCTTAAGCAATTATTTGTCGTGGCACTTCTCATATCTGTGGGGTTAGTGACATTGTGTTACCACTATTTGCCAGATCGCAGCTCCAAAACCTCAAATTTAAAGTTTCAAGCTGTTGGAATTTTACGATTGTCACTTGCAATGAACTTTACCACAGCCAATCAAAATGGAATCTGATGAAAGCCTCCATAAAACAAGTGATCTGCTTAGTAATGAAATGAAACAGATTACAACAGACTTTTAATGTATATGTAAAGTGTAACAGTTTATATTTAGGCAAACATGTACTTTTAAGGGAAGTTTAGATTCTCTTATAGTAAGTAAGCCACTGATCTGGGTAAATATATAAATGTGCACTATTTCCTTACCATTGCAAGATTTTAATTACCTCTCAAAGGTTTGCACTGTCTTTTCTACCTTTTCAGGATCCTTGAATAACCCTATCTCAATTCTGTTTCCTCAGCACCTCCCAGATTCACGCGAACTCCAGAAGACCAGACAGGGGTCCAGGGGGGCGTGGCCTCCTTCGTGTGCCAGGCCACCGGGGACCCACAGCCCAAGATTGTCTGGAACAAGAAAGGCAAAAAAGTCAGCAGCCAGAGATTTGAGGTGCAGTATTCACTGAACACAATTATGTGTGTGTTATTTTTGCATGTTGACCTCACAATACTTATCCCAGGGCTGCAAACCAAAATGTAAGTCGGTTAGCATTCCAAAACAGAGATGCAGTTTATTGATTGTGATGTGTTATGGAGTGATGAGCAAAAAAGAAACTCTAACCGCATAATCACCTGTTTTGTTTTGTTAGAAGTTATTTCCTTCAGAAAACATCTTGAGCAGGCAGAGACTCATATATATTACAATAGCTCACTGCCTCACTACATAGGCAAACAAGCATTATTACTCGCAAAAGTGTTACACATGACTCAATATTCAAAGGCAATTTTCCAGTCACAAAATGTGTACTATATTATTGCCCTACCTTTAATACTATTTTAAAGGTAGGGCGACAATATAGTACACATTTGTCAGCTTTTTACACAAATACTGATTGAATGTTGAATATAACAATACGGATTTTGCTCCATGCTGTTCAGTAGAAATGGCTATACTGTTCAAGGTTTTGGACTGTTTAAATGCCATCTATTTTTATAAAAATGCCAATGTCAATTATCAATTTCTTGTATATTACATCATCTATAGTAAAAAAAAAAAACAATCCATAAAACCATCATTTAACATTCTTGTGTCACATTTTTGAACACATACAGTATACCATTGTCCACATATAAAGCTACATCTTTAACCCTTTGTCTAATCAAAGACCAAACAACATCCAAAACAATGACTTTTGATTTAGACCCTTTACTTCCTTGTCTCCATTTGTGCTCCAAAGGTTGTACTTGGAAGTGTAGTGCTCTTGCTCAAACTCTCTAATATGTCAGCCGGTGCCGTGGGCCAGTCTATATGAGGCTCCTCTATGATCCGCCTTATTAGTTTTCCCTCAGCACTGACCTTTGATTTAGTTCTCCACCTTCACAACTGCTTCTCACTGTGAGGTGTTGGACGCTCTCTTCTCCTCGGCCACAGGCACCCAAAACTAAAGGTGCTTTTCCACTTTAATAAATCAGCTTTCCTGCAAGTTGTACGTTCAATTCAATGCTATCCTGATCAAATCACTTATCACACTTATCTGGGAAATACTCACTATATATTTCCCATCTCTGGCCGACACAGATGGCATGGGATTTGGTTTTATTGGATTTTCTCCGCTAAATCACCAAATAAATCAAAATGTATGAACATTTAAGGTCCCGTTTTAGGCTTTGAACCATGTTGCAATGGTCTGATCCCTCATCAACAGCAAAACTACAGTGTTTTTATTCACACATGTTTGAGTAATCTTCTAAGGTCAAGGCCCCTCCCTATTAACACAAGCAAATTGTTTTACCACAATCTAAAAGCAATAAGCAATAATAAATTAATTCAAATCTGTTAGTGTGTAATACAGTCCCGATCAAAAGTTTAAGACCAGTTGAATAAATGGCAAAAAAGTAAGAGTTTGATAAAATGTTTACAAAAACTTTTTTGTCTCATTCCCATTTCTTGTTGCTTATTGACGCTTTACTTGGAACCTTGTTAAGATCCAACCAAGAAAAATGTGACTTTTGCCATTTATTCAACTGGTCTTTAACTTTTGATCAGGACTGTATAATTGTACGTACATTTTAGAGACTCTACCATGGTAAACTAAATATTTTTTTACACACACTTGGTCCCATTGCGCTAATTTCACAATTTTCTTTCCAGGTGATTGAGTTTGACGATGGCTCCGGCTCTGTGCTTAGAATCCAGCCCTTGAGGACGCCAAGAGATGAGGCTGTTTACGAATGTCACGCCTCCAACTCTGCAGGAGAGTTAACTGCTACCACTAGACTCAATGTGCTACGAGGTACTGTTTACTTTATATTTATACATCCATGCCACAAAACAAGGATATTATGAAGTACATGTAGTTGCTCAGTATATCATTCAGCTTGAAAGAAAATAACCACCGTCACCAACTTGCAGCGTTTATGTCAGATCACCATAACTATAGTTTGTTTTGTGGCCAAACACTAAGAGGAATGCACCAAAGTCACAGACAGACCTGGAGGCGAGAATCGATACGCATGGCAAAGCAATAGGAAATTGTGCTGTTTTTGACTATACAGAAAATCTTTATAGATTCCCTTATAAGACAAATAACTTGGAAAACAGTTTAAACTGTATTTATTTAGCTTTGGACTTTTAGATTAGAGTGAAAATGTATCTATAAAACATTAACTTCTTCCAGCATTATGATTGGAATGTCCTTGAACAACACCATAACGTGTTGGATATAAAAGGTGCGCCTGTAAATAAATCAATTGGTATCAGTAATCTTGACTTTTTGCCTTGAATGATTTCAAATGGCTGTTTTCTTTTGAGAGAAAATTTTACAGCAAAACGATGTTTCTGTGAATGTTCCTAGAAGCTATTTATGCCAAAGAAACGAGAGAACTTGTGTGAAGCGTGGATGCCGTGCGTCAGTGTAATCCAGGATGGATGGCTGCGTTAGTGTGAGCCAAAGTCCATTAATGCAGATAGTGATGTTAGTGTTAGTGGAGTCCATTAGGAGAACATTATGTACCGGTGGTTCGAGCGAGTCTGCTGGAGTGTGGATAATCACTTTCCCTGCCTTTACAGTACATGAGGGGAGAAGGGGCCGCCATTGTTCTTGAGTTTCTTTCCTCTAAAGCATAAAACACGTCTGTGCTCTCACTTAACACCCTCCACTTCCTCCTTCTGCTTAGTCTATCTACATCCACTTTCCACTTTCCCATGTTTTTGTCCCTTCTCTCTTTCTGCGTTTGCTCTTAGTCCAACGTGCAGTTACTTCTAAATTATTCATACCCAGCCACTCTTTGCATCTTCCCTGTTCCGCTCGATCCGTCCTGAATTCTGCCAGTCTCCCGTTGCCTTTCCACAGTGCCGACCATGCACATGTGTACACGCGTTCATCCGTGCATCTTCCGCATCTATTTTTGATTTTTTTTTTCCTGCTTTTCTTGATGGCAGGCACTTTACTTCCTCTTTCAATCTATCAAAGCCATACAAACACAAATACCTGTCTTAGGCGCTGTGCTATTCTGACAAATGTATCCTCCATCTAAGTCAGTCAGTCTTTTATGTAGTGATTAGCCTCTTTCTACTTCTCTGAGGAGTCATTGTGTAATGGATGAATAAGAGGCCACCTGGGAGCAGCTAATAGCCCCTGATAGACTGTCTGTTCAAATGTCAGCTACAAAATACATGCGCACACTCACCAAACCGCACTCACACACGCAAACGCACAGATGCAGTGGTGTCAATCCTACCTCCCCTGTAGCTCCACTGACTGACTGACTGTCTGACAGGAGGGATCCGGTGTTAAGGTCAGCCGGCTTAATTACTGGGGATTAGTACCAGTCTAATTGAAATCTTGGCTTGGAGTAAATGGCTGTGATTGGCAGTGGCTGAAATAATAATGAACTTGAAGAGCAATTATGTGCCACTGGGTCTAACGTACAGCCAGATACTGTATAATTCATGTGTCGCTAAAAGTTAAGCGTGTGTCCTTTTAAATAATTCTTAATGGGGTTGAAGACTTGAACAGGTGAAGTCCATAATTATGGCTTTGGTCTTACTTTTCTATGAATTGTGAGTACAACGGCTATAACTTAGAAGACTGTCAGGGTTCCTGATAGGGGATTATATGAGGACACAGACATCATTCATAAATTTTTTGAGGGGCACAGATGATATTTCGGGATAGGAATACAACTTTCTGGACTTTCCAGTCAGTCAGGACTGTCACAGAGCCAACAGTAATTCACTCATCATTGATACATATGGACAAGTCACAGTTACTAATTCATCACAGTGGCTAGAGGAGAACATGTATGTTCAGAATCAAACAACATACTGGGGAAGGGCATTGAACAGAAACAAAAGTAAACGGCAGATTTGCACAATAATAATACTGTTTGAACTACCTTCCAGCATGAAATTTTATATCGGATGATGTTCCTTACATGACACTCCAGTCCACTTTATCCGGTCTTACGCACAATTTTATTTTTAAGGTAGGTAGGTGTCATAGGTAGAGATCGAGAGATCTCACACTGATTTGAGTCAAAAAATCATTCTGAGCATTTCTGTCATCAAATCATGTTCATTACAATGGCATGCATACATTAATATACTAGTGTTTGTTTATTTCACATGGTAAGTCCCTCTGCTCTCAGTAAATGGAGTGCTAACACCAATCCAAATGAGGGAATACCTTACTGATAGAAAATCATGTGTGTTTTTAATGTATACATTACTCTATGTTCTAAAACATCAGATACCAAAGTGAATATTCATAAGAGTATGTTTAAAGGCCTATAAGAATAATGCACAATATGTGTCCTATGTTTCCATGAAGAAACCAGTCTCACTGTTTTAGATTTACGGCAGAAAACCCCAGCATGTTGTTTTATAAAAAAAATTTCGCTGCCTTAGAGGGCAGCTCTCAGGATCCGTGGTTCCCATGATTGTGAGTCGGGGGCTTCTCTATGAGCTGTGAAATTATCTGGAGGTCTGACAGTGGAAAGAGTGAGGCGGGAAGACATCCAAATGAAACATAGCCTTGTGTGGAAAGCTCCGTCAACAACAGGAGGGTAGAGTTTCACATCTGCTCTGACCTCCAGGCTGCTTAACTGTTCTGCTCCTCCGTCCCATCTCACACACGATGTCCTGACACATGTCGCTGTCAGTGTCGCTTACACCTGCTCTCTATGACAGATAAACCAGTGCTGCTCATGTGCACAGACAAGACTCAACATGTAACAATCAAATAAGGAAGGGAACAGTAGTAGTAATAGAATTTACTTTATAAATGTGTAACCTTGGTAAAAAGGTTTTCAGTAAATTTGACTTCAGAAAAATACTGAATAATGATCTGTTGTTGACACTGTTTAGACGACCTAACATGTCTGTAGTGAAGTGGTTTAAATCTTATGTATGTATGGATTTTCTCCCAGCCACAACCATTTGGTGAATGTCTCTGCCCTCTCTTACTCAATTTCATATTAAAAGTGACATGTTCAATAGAACATGGGCAGGAAATTGTAAAAAAAAAAAATGAAAACTATGTAAATTGTTAGAATCAAAAATATTTTTACTTATTTAAAGAAAAAGAATTGCACTTGAAAATTCAAATAAACTCTTTCAAACCACATCTTTCCACCATGAAATATATCATTCACGCTTAATGCATTCCATGTGTATTCCTTTGCTTTACACATCCTCACATCTTTAGTTTATGTATTTGCGATTACTTGAATAAATGAGGAAAAACCTTTAGATGATTGTTCTGAAAGCACCGACTCCTAGCTGCGTCCTGAATGTGTCCCACCCCAGGTAGATGAAATAGAATGCATTATTGCTGCCTACAAGGGCCTTTCTTTGAAGTGAGCATTTGCATAATGTAAGGCGAGAGAATCAGCATTGTTATGCCGTATGCTCCCAGTTGCACTTCTTATCTTTCTGTCTATTTGACTTTGCGTCCCTCTCTGTCACTCCTATCTATCCCATTGTATTTTTTCACACCACTTGTACACACCAAACACCTCCTCGCCGACTTGTTCTCTTCGTTTATTATGTCCGTGTTTCCATTTTGTCGGCAGCGAGATTGATTGAAACCGGAGCTGTTAAAAGGCCGCACGCACAGGCAGGCAGTGCTGTGTGGTGTATGTCTCTTGCAGCACGGCTACAGCGGCTATGGTTCGATGGGCTACTACCAGAATTAGCAACTCCTTGGCGAGCTTCAGCGCTAGGATTTCCCGTTAATGAGGCTCAGTGTGGTCGAGATGGTCACATGGGATTATGGGTGAAAAAATGAGGGGAACATTCAAACTGACGCCATTGTAGATCAAATGCAAGATACAGGATGTCACGATTTTAACATATCCTGTCTATTTATAACTGCTATACTAAAGATGACTCACAATTCCCCCATCCTACTATGTGCACAGCCTTGAAGAGTTGAGAATTTGTTTTGAGAAGCCGATTTGCTCTGTACACTTTTGATTGCACCGGTGAATAACATGGAGTTCTTTTTTCAGTTTAAGTCCAGATGTCTTTGATCCAACACTTCGTCGTCGTTTGGCTCCCTCTTCTCTACTTAAGTCTGCCGCTTTAGTTGAATGGGATAGACGAGGTGCCTTTGATTTCTCTTATCGCACCGGAATGACTCTTCATGTTTGATTTAACTGCCTCGGATGGGCATGAATTCACGTTTGATTGGCCGCTTCACATAGATGTCCTGCTTGATTGGACTATTTAGTTCATGAAAAGGGTTTGTAAAAAGTTTAAAATTTTAAATTGACTTGAAGTATTGTCTAAAAGTTCTGTTTGTACTTAAATAATATAACAAATTAGACAATTTAGAAATATTGTCCTCAGGAAATTCACAGCAGTCTCTGGCTGTAAAAGCTTTGCATTCAGAGGGCAAGGTCACAATAAAGAACATAACATTTTTTTCACACAGGCCAGGCATTATTATTAACACTGCCAATGTATATTATGAATAACCCCACCAGAATCTAGAGGAATTTCTGTGTATCTATTCAGATATTCATTTTTCAATTAACTGTGTGGTTTTATATTCAGCTAAAAAGGAAAACATGCCTTTCAAAATGTTACACAAGAATTCTCACTTTAACAACAAAATGTTACTGAAGTTGAAGTTTGATTCTCCCAAGGATTTGTGTGAAACTGTAGGTGACTGGAGGTGAATGAAAAGCAATCTCTGGTATAATACCAATATTTTGTCCCCAGAGTCTTTTATCCTTCACTCCAACCTAGGTCCCAGTGCGACTGACAAAGATAACACGTCTCCATTTTGGTTCAGACTTTTTACCTGCTGTCTTTGTTCTTCACAGAGGATCAGCTGCCCGCAGGTTTCCCCACAATAGACATGGGTCCCCAGCTCAAAGTGGTGGAGCGCTCTCGGACTGCCACCATGCTCTGTGCTGCCAGCGGTAACCCTGACCCAGAAATTACCTGGTTCAAGGACTTTCTGCCCGTCAACACATCCAACAACAATGGGCGTATTAAACAGCTCCGCTCAGGTAACTGCACTGCACTTATCCCACCTTTCTTTGCTGTTCTTTTCAGTCCCTTGCTTTATCTCCTGAAGGTGTGCCCCTGCGACTCCTGCCTTTAACCACTTCTTGAAGCCACTTGCTATTATCTGCACTCAATTTCTAACTTTTCAGTTCCTATGTACATTCCCTGGGTTATTTTTGGCCCTTGTTCACCTCTTTCTTAGTCCTTACTGATCTTACTGTCGTTATTGGCTGCCCCTCTCTGCCGCTGCTGTAGTATTAGTTGACTGTGTATGATTGCCAAACCCCTTCTAAACTTTCTCAAAGCCTTTCAAAGTAAACTTTTTCTTCACGTTTTTTCTTTCCGAACTCTCTGAGGTCTTTCCGCACGTATCACCATCACGAAGGATTTTATTTTGCACCCAAAAACATTATAAAATATTGGTTCTGACAAGTCACATCAGTGCACCACATGTCTCCGTTTATAATCCCAACCAAGTCTTTGCAAGGTAAATCTAGGTGATGGTGGCACGTTTTGTGGGAATGGTCTCCTAAAGATAGCTCACTGCTGTGACTAAACAATAAATAACCTCTTATTTTCCTGGATCCCAAGCTTGTGTCTGTGCGGGACATATAGACATCCCGTGTATTTTAACTTCGAGAGTACATAAATAGTTACTCAAAATACACCCTATTGTTGCTGTTCCAGTCACTTTGGTCTGGTATATGTGTTTTGTGAAGCCACAGTAGTGTGTAATCCGAACTTGATTTCAGCAACCTCTCCCTATAAGTTTTGACCCTGTTCTGTGATTAGACACCTGATGCTCAAAGAGGAAACCTTTGCTTCTGCCCCTTGTCACTTCTGCAGCTTATCCCTAGTGCATTTTTACAGTATATGCAAACATGCTAATATGTATATAGTGCTAAGTGTAAATCATGCCATAGCGGGCTATCAAGACAAGTAAGTAACAATTTGAAGGTTTAATTCATTAGTAAAATGCTTTTCAAAAATGTTTCAACTCCTGTGAAACCCAACTGTGGAAACCAAATGTAATGCCATGCTGTTTCTTTTCTCTCTGTATCTTTTTAACCACAGAATCTTTTGGTAAGTTTGTCTGTTCCCAGGCCCACAGCCTCACTGTCCACCTCTCTATTTACTTACTTCTTCACTAATGCTTCAACTGTTGCCGCTGCTGACACTCTCCACCTTTTCAAAAATGGCATGCACCTTACTAACGGCCACAAAGTGAACTAGCTATAGCTTAAAGGCACATTGTAAATCTAAGAGCCCCTTGGACACGTAGAAACATGTCAAAACATACACTTGTCACCCTAGAGGTATCTGGCCTCACCTTCACCTGTGCACCTCCAGCTTTTCCACGCCCAAAGTTAATAACGATAACTCTCCCACCACTCACCTACTTCCTGTTCCCCCACTGATTCAACTCACCGTCTCAGTCATTACTCCCCCCACTCCACTATATAGAGTTACCAGTCAATAGGCCATCACGTTTCACTGGAGCCACTGGAGGGAAATCAATGGCTACCAGGTTTCAGACTAGACCTGGGGTTGTGTGTAGCATGTACTGTGCAATTCAGTCAACATGCACCGAAAAAAATAATACAAATCCCAGCCTAACATACACCCCATTGTACATATAATCAATAACATACCAGTTAAACATAGAGACTTAGTACAAACACTGGAATCACTCTAAATTAAGGCTTCTTAGTTAACTATTTACAAGGCATTAATAAGCACTGGTATTATGTTAGGTATTATTAACATTTTTAGACGGTACCTTATATACCTTAACTGTAAATAAGCCAATAACAAAAAGCCACATTGTTAACAAGCTACTGTAACAGAAAAATAGTATTAATATATGTGTCTGGTTACACTTTGTTAATTATTTAGTGGATGTTTTTGCAGTACTCTTATCTGAAGCACGCACTATAATAATGATAATAATGTAAACAAAGAACAACAATAACAAAAAAACATTTCAGTTCAGATCTTTAATCATCAAAATGTGCACATGATAACAGATTGATTTAAGTTTGTCCATGTGCATGTTGCTATAGAACCTGTGTCTGGCCTATAAGGGTTACTTTTGTCGTTTGCTGTGCCTGGCTGGTGTGAATAATAACAAAGGAAACAGTTGAAAACCACTTGTTGTTTATTATGATATCCCTGATAACACGTGGCTTTTTGTTAATGACTTATTAATAGTTGTAGGGTATTTACAAATGGTGCAAATGTCTTATAAATGCTTTTAAACATATAACTAAGGCTTCTTAATGTCCTATTCATTATTTACTGATGTATTTATTACGTGTCTGAAGCGTTACCCAAACACTTAACTACCATGTCTCTATTGTTTTTAAAATAAATCTGCTATCTATGTAATTGTAACTACTGCTAAGGCAAATTGCAATAAATGATTGTGTCTTAATTTAACTATAGAAAGAAAAAGAGTAGCTGTATGTTTGAGCATCTATTTTTGGGCTCAGCTAGTTTTCTACCTGAATGCATACATACAATTCTATTATTAAAATATTAAAAAGTATATAATAATAGTTAGATTAGCGTTTCGAGTTTTAAAGTTAAGTAGATTTTATGAGTACATTACACTTTGCAAAGCTACTGTCTTTTATCTCCACTATAAACACACTCAGACTTTGCTATTGGGCTGGATTCACCTGACATTTACCACTGAGGCGTTAGATCATTTCACTTTTTCCAATGGTCTGAGATATTAGAAGAAAGCACCACGAACAAAAAAATCAATACAAATATGGTTCACCTTGTCTTTTTGAGATGCGGTGATGTATTGGATGTGGAATTTGTCCTTACAAAAACATAAATAAAATCTAATTGGGACATTTACTTGGACAATTTAAAACTAAACACTGAGTCAGACAGAAGAAAATTAGGTTGAATCGTTTACTTTAAGAGCCCTTACATACTACAGCCACATCTGCCCCAGCAAAGTCATTGAAGATGAATCAATAAGCTATCTCCTTAGCGCTCTGTCACTCTATCTATCCTTCTCTTCTTCTGTCATTTATTATTCTGTCTGGCTCTTGTTTTCACTTTACAATACAAGATCTATATTTTAAGTCTCTTATATTCAAGCACACCCTGCCCCAGTCCTTACTCTCAGAATCCCTCCCTTGTCCCCCCTCCCTCTCCTTTTGTGGTACTAACATTTTCTTCTTCTTCTTCTTCTCTAATCTCGTGCATTCATTGCTCACTCAGGTGGCACGCCCATACGAGGTAAGACTGCTGGGAGGATCAACATGACACACTGGCCTGATTCCATTCCAGCCTCTGCACTCTGCTTTTTTGCCAATAGTCTGATAATAATAATTGCATATTTATTGAAATAATATGATCTGCAATTGCCAAGTGTGGCTACCCAACTATTGTGTAGACGTTTCTCCAAAAGTTTTGTTCGAGATAGTCACACAGATGACATACGTCTTAAAGTGCCTATGACAGGTTGTCAGACAGACCATGCATTTCATAAAACGTACTGAACATAATTATATTTAAGATTTTTCTAAAGATTTGGCATATTTGGCAGTTTGAATTTTTAAAATGAAGTCAATATCAATATTTGCAGCAGAAATGACATAGGAAGAGGTAATTCTACAGTTGTTATCTAGCAACATTACTGTAAACAAGGGCCAAATCCATTTAAATTACACAATGAGATTATTAAAGCTGAAGACACACTACACAATTTTTAGCCCGATTTTTGCAAATGAAAAGAAAAGAACTGGGAACAGCGTCAGAGATTAAACTTTCTATGCTGTGCAACAGCAAGGTGTTTCCTTATTATCCCTGCCTAAACATCAGATTAACATGCACACGCACTGCTTTTACATTTAAACTAGAGCTGAAGCGATGATAAACACTCATTGCGTGGTTCACTCCCTCCTTCTCTTTTCTCGTGTGGCTCACGTCTGTCTCATATAAATGATCCACATTATACAGGTTTCCTCTGATAAAATGCACATGAACATGTTCATCTTCTTCACCTCTATTGCCACTTCTAATGTTCAATGTTGAGTAAATCCAGAGTGATTTAGCATCACTTCTAGCCTAAAATTTGGACTGTTTTGGTCAGGAATCACATAACATTTAACGAGAAGTCAGGAAACATAAGAGCCTTAACTAAAGCATTAATAGACTGAGCTCTGTTCTTAATAACGATTATAACATTGTTTTTGTGGATTCTTGATTGTATTTTGTAGGGTAAAAGTGTACTTAGTTGTCAGTCAGAGTCGTGTAGTGTGCACTGTCTCATGACTGTCAGTAAGTGTGGACCCAAGTCTCTCTGTGGTCACGCGGATTCCAGTCGTGTAGTGTGGACCCTCCTCAACGTTCTAAAACTGTCACAACTGCGAAAGTTGTGTAGTGTGTCCCCAGCTTTAGTGTGACGTCACAAACTTTACCGTTACAGTAACGCTAACAACAACTAGCATGCTAACCGTACACTTCTGTTTGTTGGTTTTTTGGACAATAAACCGCTCTATAATTAGACACAGACAACACTGCCTTTGCAGTATATCTGTACTGGTACAACACAGATTTTCCTCGCCACTAAAATGCTATATAAAGTAGATTTATTTTTGTAAAATGTTTAATGTACACAAGCAACAACAAGCCAGCAATGTACCGTTTTCCTGGGCGGCTTGAAAATGGCTTTTTAGTCTGTGTAGAACTTATTTTCTGTTGAGCTTGTCTGCCCCATGTAAACTAATACAACGGAAACAATAAGGTGATTACCACTATCCCACCAAACAAAATATAAATTAGAAAAACACAAGAACCTGTCATTTGCACTTAAAATGTGTTGCCAATTAAACCGGGCTATGCAAAATGCTAACAGAATTTACATACTAGTATGTGAAACCTCTAAAATAGATTAATGGCAATGTTCCCAAATAGGTTGGTAATACTCATCCAGATTTGCAAGTGCAAGAGATGGAATAAGAATTAAGCAATAAACATTCTCAATTGTGTTCATCTTTTCATGTCAGTGTTTGTCTGTACATCATAACATCTCGATCAATTAAATGTATTTAACTTTACAGCATGTTTTCTTTTTTCTTTTTATTTTTTTTTTTTTACACTTCGAGGTGACAAAACAATCTCAAACTTTCACCTCGAATTATTTGTTTTTCCCACATTTTTCCTGTCCTATTTATTTTTTTCTTCAATTTTTTGGCGGGTCTTGATCTGAGTTTGACCCTTGCCTCTTGTTCTACCGTGTCTGAATTTGCCAAATCAAACGTCCTGGTTCTGTTTTCCCTCCCAGCTGTTATTCACTCAGCCTGAAAAGTACAGATGGCAACACTACTCACAAATACACACACATTTTGCTCATAGTTTTTACCATTTCTCTTTTCTCTCATTACGGATAAAAAGCCCCAAACAACCACTTTTTTGATAAAGTTTTTGTGGGCGCTTTTTTGCCTCACCACACCATCTTTAAAAAGCTCTGGTTGAATTTTTTGACAGTTTTTCTGATTTCAGGGAGTGTGAACACACCGGTCCCTTCCCAAGGCTTTGCGTATGTCGTTCCATTTTTTAAAGTGTTGGCCTCGGCTTGAGGTTACATGATGTTTTTACCTCCTTATGGGCTGTGTTTTAAATGACCTCACACTCCTGATCCCAATGGTGGATCCGTATAGTTACAACATAAATGTATAACTCCCTAATACAGCTTCATCTCAGTTTTCAGCGATTGAGAGAGATTGAAAACATTGTGACAAGATCTCTTCACATTTTGGATGCTTGGTTTGTTTGGTTGTGCCTTGCATGAAGACTTTGCTCCTTTTTCTTGAGTATCTGATTTTTGTTTTTGGTATTTTCACAATTTTTAATCAAGAAAATTGTTCTTGTTTTGTATTATTTGCTGCTGATATCTCTTTTTGAAATAGTTTTTGGTTTGATTTGTTTATTTTGAAACCTAAACTTTTACAAAATCACTTTTTAATAAATGGTTATACTTTGTGTGATCACTCTTCTTCTATGACTCTCCCTCCCCTCACCCCTGTATCTTTGTCTCCACTTCCTGCTCCTGTTGTGCAGGTGCACTTCAGATCGAGATGAGTGAGGAGTCAGACCAGGGGAAGTATGAGTGCGTCGCCACCAACAGTGACGGCACACGCTACTCCACTCCAGCCAATCTCTATGTCAGAGGTAAGTCTTGGTTTCAGGGGCAGATTCAATGTAACAGGCTAGAAAGCTGACATACACTGTCATATACAAGTAATATTATGAGTTAGATCAGGGGTTCTCAAACGGTGGTATGCGTACTAATGATGGTAAGAGAACTCCTTCAGTTCTAGTGTCACCTCCTTCAGTTCTAGTATCCTTCTCTCTTGGTTTAGTCCTTGTTTAGAACTTCTGCAGAGAATGTGTTAATCCTATTTTAGCCCTAGTTTAGGCTTGGTTTGGATCTGGCAGTACTCAAAAAGCTAAATATTTTCTTAGGTGGTACTTGGTGTGATATGTTTGAGAACCTCTGAGTTAGACAAATCAATTTGAATCTGTTAATTAGTAGATTAAGGTGACAGTGATTCATATATTACTGTATAAATTTTATTTGCCATGCTTTTGATTTAAGACAGGGTGTCTGATTACAAGAAATCCCGCTCTAAAACATATATAACAAAGTTTTGTTTATTCTTCAGATTCAAGCAATTTTTCTTATTGAAAAACCACGTTGTTGTCTAAATGTCCAGTCTGTTATTTTAGAGAACAAGATAGGAAAGTCATGAATAAACGTTTCCTCACTTCAAGTTAAGGCTGGACCAGTGCTCATTCAGGCTATTAATCTTTGCACCCTCTTGTCTTAGCCTTTAGACCTCAGAGAAAAAAAAACGAATCATTGTCTGGTTGAAACTTGTGTTTTTCTACGAATTTGACAAACATCACCCATCCTCAGGCAGTCTCTGCACAGTCCTTCAACACACAATCGCTCACAAAGCGTAACGCTCCAAATGTTTGACACAGCTTTATTCCTCAGGCCTTTTAGCTTGTATCTGCCTGTTTGGTAAGAAAATAAGGCTAAGCAGAATAACACACTTATAACTACAGATGTACTTATATGCCATTATGCAAAATAACAACAAATAGTTTGGTGGAAAAAAACGTCATCCAACCAGAAATCAAATTATATTTTATACCTGGATTAACATGTGGTTTTATGGGCACAGAGCAGTCAAAGTTTATGTGAGTTGTAGTAGTACTAGTGTTTTGTAGAATGTAGCTGTAGTAAAAACAGCTAAGTTCTTCTTCCACCTCTTAACTTTTTACTGGCTGTATTATTTTCTTCTCCAAATTCTTCTACTGGCTGTAGCCACCTTTAGGATGCTCCTTTGTCTAACTTGATGTCTCTTTTCTAATATCCTTCCTCCTGGTCCCTCTGCGCTCTGTCTCACCTCCCTCTGCAGAGCTTCGAGAAGGTTGGTACAGTAATCACTGCATGGCAATCCATTGAGATTTTTTTTTCTTCCATTAAACTGTACGTTTGTGCCTTTGCTGTGTTGGTTATTTTATTTCATTTTTGTCTTGAGAGACACATCGTACCCTGAAAGTCCTCTTTTTTGTTTTTGTAAGCGCATGTGTGTGCTGTGAGTATCTTTTGTGAGTGAGATCATAAAATATTTAATGTAGCATACCTAAAAACATCATGAATAAAACATTTTTATATCACATGCACCCCAGCGCAGATGTACCAAACTCTTTGGATGTTTCTGAATGGAACAAAACTTCCTCCCAATCCTTACGCCACATAAAATAAAACTCACCCAGTAACTGTAATCCACTGTGCACTAAAAAGTCACAGCTTTCTCTCTTTGCTTCTTCCAGTGCGACGCGTTCCTCCACGCTTCTCCATTCCCCCTGCAGATAGTGAAATCATGCCTGGAGGAAACGTCAACATCACCTGCGTGGCTGTAGGCTCTCCTATGCCGTATGTCAAGTGGATGCTCGGAGCGGAAGATCTGACGCCGGAGGACGACATGCCCATTGGCCGCAATGTGCTGGAGCTCACCGACGTGCGCCAGTCCAACAATTACACTTGCGTGGCCATGTCCACTCTGGGGGTGATAGAGGCAGTGGCGCAAATTATTGTAAAAGGTGGGTTCATTAACAAGTCATGCAGTGGAAATGATGGAATACCCTTGCCTCGAGTAAAACTCTGACCATAACACTCCACACAATCCAAACGATGACCAGCTACCATTGCTCACCCACCACAAATAGTAAATAGACCTAAACCTAGTTTTAAATGGATACGATTTAACATATTTTTAAAAAATTCTTCTTAATTTTCCCTATAGCAAACTTTAGACCTTTAATTTCTAGAAAATGTAAATGTTTGTAACTGCATGAATGTCTATGAACTTGTATAATTTCTCTTTGTTGTATTATTTGCATGCCATGTGTATTTTATTATTTCATGTTGAACAATTTTATTTATGTATTAATTTCTACTCGCAGCACTCCCAAAGCCTCCGGGAGCCCCTGTGGTGACAGAGCGAACAGCGACCAGCATCACTCTGACCTGGGACTCCGGCAACCCAGAGCCAGTGTCCTATTACGTTATACAGGTACAATTGCCAATGCCAAATTGTGCTTTGTTTATGTCAGCATTTTCATCTAATTGAATTATTGTCCATCCATTCTCAGCATCGTGCCAAAGGCTCAGAGGATCCCTATAAGGAGATTGATGGAATTGCCACAACACGTTACAGTGTGGGTGGCCTTAGCCCTTATTCCCACTACGATTTCCGGGTGGCAGCTGTGAACACCATCGGCCAGGGTCCCTCCAGTGATGTGGTTGAGGCACGCACAGCAGAGCAAGCCCCCTCGTCTCCTCCGCGACAGGTCAGGGAGATGTGGGCCATCAAATAGAATTTTACCCTTTGGTTTAGTGAAGGGGCGTCCAATTGTTTTTCACTGAGGGACACCGACTACATGACAATGAAGTGAATCATTCAAATTTGATGTAGTTTTGATGAGCCACTAGAGCTCTAGGAGGCATGGAACATTGTATAACATGTTTCAACATGTTGGTTATTTAGGTAATGACAGCAGAAATATTTAATTTTTACAGTTAAAAAGTATACATTTTAATTATCTGGGCAAATTTAACAGGATGCCTGAGGGCCAACAAAAATTGGTTTGAGGGCTGCATTTGGCCCCTGAGTCATACTTTGGACTCCCCTGGTTTTGAGCTTTCAGTTAGTTGCAGTAACATTATTTGGACTTTTTATGTTTGTTTTTTAATGGAAGTCAGAGCCTCCATTTTTATATTTCTTTGCTTTTCTCTCTCATGCCATTTCATGTGCAGGTCAGGGGTCGTATGTTGAGCACCACTACTGCCATTATACACTGGGATGAACCAGAGGAGCCTAACGGACAGGTTGTGGGCTACAGAGTGTACTACACCACTGACAACTTGCTGCCAGTCAATCAGGTAAGTTGTTGTTGCAGTTTTGGCCTGTTTTACTGCTTGTAAGTAGTAATAAGCTGAATATGTCTTAAATATGAGAAAGCATATTGTGTGCATGCCTTGTTAGATTAAGGCTTGTGTATGTCTCTGCGGTGCAGTGGGAGAAGCAGATGGTGCGCAGTGCCAACTTCATCACTATCCAGAGTTTGACTCCTAACAAGACCTATTACATCAGGGTTCTGGCGTTCACATCTGTGGGAGATGGACCTTTGTCTCAGGACCTGCAGATTATTGCCAAGACTGGGGGTATGAGATTCTAGCAAAATACATTTACTGTGCAAAAAAGGGCAATTATTAAAAAAAAAAAAAAAAAAAAAAAGGAGCGATGGCCTGATTTCACTAATTTCAATGCTCCATGGTGTTGTAGTTCCCTCCCAGCCCTCGGAGTTTAAAGGTGAAGCCAAATCTGAGACCAGTATCCTCCTGTCCTGGGTTGCTCCGCCGCAGGGAGGTCCTGACAACCAGATCACGGGATATGAGCTGGTCTTCCGACGATCTGATGAGACAGAAGAGGTAGAGAATCAGTGTTGAAATCAATTAAATTAATAAGCTTTGATACCAAATGCAGTATTTGTTTGTTGATGTGTTTCATTCAACAGAAGAAAGTTAGCTTTGAGCCAACCACTTCCTATCTTCTCAAAAACTTGAAGCCTTTCTCCACCTACACTTTCCAACTTGCTGCCAAGAGCAAACATGGAATTGGAGCTTACACCAATGAAGTGTCCATAGACACCCCTCAGACGCGTAGGTTCAGTCACAGTGCTGTGTGCATGTGGTGAATGAGTGTTTTTTGGTTTTCGCTGCTGACAATGCAAAAATTTAAAACGCATACTCCATATTAAAGCAACACAGCTTCATTGACATTTTGGCTGTTTAATAATAAACTCAAACTGCTGGGCCTACCTCAATTAAAGTAGTAGTAACAAGTAGTTATTTATTTGTTTATTTTTGTATTGTCACAGAGAGCCAAAAGCCACAAATGACCTCAGATTTGATAGTTGATTTCTTAATTTAGTTATTTCAGATTTGAATTTATAACTAATTAGGCAAAACTAAAAGCCAAGTTAAAGCCACATAAATTAACAATACTTTAATTTATTTCATATCAATCTGAGATCTTTTAAATATAACCGTAAACACAAGGTAAGAAGCCCAAAGTTTAAGTAGAGAAAGCCGTCATGATGGCTTGAGTAGACTATGTGGACGAGAGTTATGGTCAGGTATGTTTATGTGTAGTCAATGTTTTGATGTTGCATCTCTTGAGTCATTCACTTGTTTTGATTGGTTGAACAGAAGTCGGCATTCATCTTTTACATCTCTGTGACTGTAGCCACAGATTATCACATGACAACTTCTGTTTTCCAGTGTTTTGTTTTCACGTTGTTTCTTTGTCTTTTGTTTCCTGTCTCTCATCTGCCATCCCCATTCTTTCACCACAAACCTCACCTCCACCTATCCACCCAACAATAATAACTTTACACACATCCTATTAACACTTACCTAAACTTACCTGTTACCTTCAAAACTGGCAAATTAGTCCCCGCAGCACCACCGCAGAATATCACATGCACCAGCTCCACTTCTACCAGCATCCTGGTAAGTTGGGCGCCCCCTCCTGTGGAGTTTCATAACGGCATTATATCCGGATACGCTATCCAGTACTCCAACACCGAGGGCAACAAAACATTCAAAACAGTTGACGGAATTTCACCAGAAAGTTCATCCTTTCTTCTGGAAAACTTGGAGAAATGGACTGAATATGGGATAACAGTTCGAGCACAGACGGAAGCCGGTGATGGACCTGAAAGTTTACAACTGCTTATTCGCACCGACGAGGATGGTATGTTTCCAAACAAACTTCTCAGATAGGACCATTCTCCCTGCTAACAAAGGCTAACTCAGTACTAACAACGCCGAGCAACTGTATCTGTCTGTGTCAGCTGATGCGTTTGGACCTTCCTCTCTCCAACTCCTTTGATAAGCTCCTTCCTATTTTTCCTCAATTCAGTTTTTTTCAAGGCAACATCTTCTCCAGTTTGTGCCCTATCACTTACCAGCACCCATTTTACTCTTTTTTAAGAGTAGTGATAACCAAATAACACCTACAGGATTTTACCTTAGCCCATCCTAACCTTGGCTGCCCTAACACCTCTTATCCCAAGATGCATTTTTCACAATGATGCATTTATGTTGACAGTGTTTTTGACATGTTTAACTTTTCCAGTTTGGTATTGCTTTGTACCACAGCTTTAGTTTTATTTACAGCACTATTGAGGGAACTGTCAGATATCAAACGGTGGTTGAATGATTTGCTTTTTTAAAGTATCCTCCTTTTTAGCCCAAGTGCAGTTTTTGGCAGCAAGAGTTTTTTCTCTGTATTTTCTTTTGACTGCCTGCCACTGTTTATCAGCCTCTGGCAACAAATCCCTTTTATCAGCCATTCTTATCTTTTTATACATTTTCTTATCCTTTACTGATTTTTTTTTTAATACTATTTTGGCTTTTTACCAAACATCAAAGCATTTTTATATTTTTGCTGGATGTAATTTTTTTTATGAAATATGAAAGTTTTTTTCTTACAAAGTATGGACTCTTAAAGTCAATTGTGACCGTTGACCTTTATTCCGAAATGCATTTGTAGTTCCAAGTGGCCCTCCTCGTGGGGTGGAGGCTGAGACAGTGAACGCCTCAGCTCTTAGAGTAAAATGGCGTGCACCGGCTCCTGAGCGCCAGCATGGTCAGATCAGAGGCTACCAAGTGCACTATGTGCAGATGAACTATGGAGAACCACAGGGCCAGCCCCTCATCAAGGACATCCTCATTGAAGATACACAGGTGCACATTTCATTGTATTACTGAATCTGCATGTTCTTATATATATTATACATTATATATTTATATATATATATATATATATATATATATATATATATATATATATTATTATATATTTTATATATTTATATATTTTAGTCTCTCTAGCTGATTCTTTTGCTACAACTATAAAATACAATCTAAATGAAGATGTGGAGTGCAACATTTGTTTGTGGTTCAAAGCTTTCTGATGACTAATCTTAAAAAGTGTTCATTTTCTTTCTTCCCATTTTACGGTTCCATTACTCAGTGGGGATCCGATGAGTCAACTGAATATGTAAGTATACCACTTTCAACCTTCACGTTTATACATAATTATTTGACTAAAATATGTTACATCTAATTCAGGGTGAAATGTAAAATTAAGCAAATCATTTTGATAGTATTGTGTTTTGACTGTAATATTTGGTATAAAAAAGGGCTGCTCAGTGCCCTCTGGATGTAGGCTAAGTGCTTTCTTTTGCCTGGCTGACTGTTGCCTGCTGTGTTCTGCAGGAGGTGATTCTGGGTGACCTGAAGGCAGACACCTCATACTCTGTGTCAGTGGGGGCTTACACTGCCAAGGGCGATGGTGCACGGAGCAAACCTGTCAGTGTGTGCACTGCTTTGCCATGTACGTATGCACCTACACACAAGTTTAAGAAATAATTTAGATAGAGAAGCCACTATTTGGTGTAAATTTCTCTGATTGTTCATTATAATTTCCAGTTTATTTATTGTTTAATCAAGTGTGCAGAATTTTAAACCTGTACCTGTTATAGAGCCAATTTTTCATTAGTTTAAATTACCTGGTCGCAAAAGCTAACATTCCTCGTAATCTTTAAGAGCGCGGCTTTCCTAATGTCTAGAGGAACCACTGAAAAATCATCTATCTAAATCCCTCCCTCAGGTGTTGCTTTGTGAAAAGAAAACCAGTAATTAGGTGTAACATTAATCATACATTTCTGTTATTCTTTGGTTATGAATAATTGAGTCTGCAATTAACTTGCAATTATTTCATCCCTTTTATCAATCACTCACATCCTCTTGTGTTCTTCTCTCTAGTGCCTGAGATGCCTAAACTGATGGTTAGTGCCACTGAAGCAGGTACAGCCCTTCTGCAGTGGTACCCGCCTCCAAACCCTCCCACACCGCTCCTCGGGTATAGGCTCACTTTTGGTCGCATGGATGTCCTTCCTTTTACGGTAGTTGAGTTTCCAGCCAAAGAAAACCGCTACACTGCTCAAGACATCCATAAAGGAGCTAGCTACGTGTTCCGACTCTCTGCCCGCAACAAAATGGGATATGGTGAGGAAGCACTGAAGGAGGTCAGCACTCCAGAAGATGCGCCGAGTGGATATCCAGAGAACATTATCTCAGAAGAAGCAGCTGCCACATCGATACGACTTGCTTGGAAAACAGTTCCTCTCATTGAACAAAATGGCAAAATCACAAAGTACTCTGTGCTGTACAAGGATATAAACAGTCGTGGCAATGCCTCAGAAGTGGTAGTGCCCTCACCAAAGTGCAGTATTGTTTTGGAGGGTCTCATTCCAGATACAGTGTATGAAGTCAGAGTGTGTGCATTCACAGGTGTGGGCCAAGGGCCTTACAGCCCCAGTGTCCAGTTTCGGACTCAACGGCTGGACCAAGGTAGGCGCCTTCCCCATGCATCTTCTGTCCAAAAGATGCTTCTGTCTTCTATGCATACAAACATTCTGTCATACAAGCAAACACAAAAACACCCCAACATCTCAGTAACCACATTCTGAGTGTCCTTTTCGTTGTCTTGTCACTGTAGTCATAGACAGAACGTCTTTGTGCAAAGCAAGGTAAGAGTCTGGGGTCCTGGTTGAGTGTTGTTATATGGATTAGACACTCTCCATACTGTAAGTGGAGTATGGGACCAAACTCACTCGCGGCACAATGACAGAGCAGGTAATGTACTAGATTGGGATAAAATACAGTAATACATTTATCTCTTTTTATTTTGTACTGTAGTTTTTGCCACCAATTTCCGAGTGAAAGCTGCCATGAAAAACTCAGTGCTTCTTTCCTGGGAGATCCGAGACAAGAACCCTGCCCAACCATTCACTGTAAGTTAATGTGTGTTTTATTTACAGAAATACACGATGTGCTTGAAATACTGTATACTATATAATGTTAGAAAAGTGATCAGTCACTGGGGTTTTGTGGACTCCCTAGGCCTAGGGTATTTAAATTATGCTGTCTGTGTTTAGATCCTGTATGGAAAGGGCCAGTCAGTGGAAGTGGATGGGAAGCAGACTCAAAAGTTGATTACTGGACTGGAGCCGGACACACAGTACTCGTTCTTGCTCACAAACCGAGCCAACAGCGCTGGAGGCCTGCAGCACCGCGTCACCGCGACAACCGCCCCAGACCTGCTGAAGACCAAACCCACAGTGGTGGGCAAAACAAATGCAGACGGTATGGTGACTGTGCAGCTGCCGACCGTCCAGACCACTGCTAAAGTCAGGTAATGATGACAGATGTGAGGCTTGTTATTAGAGCAATAACTTATTCAAATGATTGCCTTTAATGGGTTTTAAATGTGCAGAATTTGTTCAAGTTGTTGTCAATGGAATTGTTGCTAAGATCCAGTGAGGTCATTTCACTGTTTTGTTCACACAGCTGCGTTTCATTTAGTAGTCCACTAGGACGGATTTGTCTGAGCTGCCAGCGAGGAAAGTAGAAGAACTCCCAAATGAAAAACACAAAGCCTAAAATCTGCTGATGACCAAAAACAAATATTGTATAACTTCTTGTCTACCTGTTACATCTGATTTACACACGTTGGTTAGTTTCCGGAGGGCTCATCTCTTCTTCATTCTCAGCAGAAACTGAAACAGCAACGCAAAATGCACACTGTAATGTCAACCTAACTGTAAAAATACCCCTTGTATTTGGCATTATTTATCTTAAATAAGATAAGATAAACGGAAAAATCTTTTACACCTGAAAGTGCATGTAGTAGGTACACGTGAATCATTAGGGGTCATCGCCCTTATTGTTTGGCTAGCGCTTATAGAGTGTGTGCTACAAAGAGACCCTTCCATAGTGATGTTTTTGTTCTCACACAAGGCTTTAAAACTAACTTCCTTTCCCAGATGTTTAGATTTATTGTGTATTGTTGCAGCTGTGGTAACACGTTGTAGTTGTAATAACATGTTAGAGGGCTGGTGTTTCCATAGGCCTAACTGAAAAAGCAATCAGGTTTTGGTGTGTTTCATCTGGACTCATCCCAGGGCTGACTCTGTTTCAGGGGCTACTATGTTGTGGTGGTGCCACTGAAGAGACAGAGAGGAGGCAAGTTTCTGAATCCATGGGAGGAGCCAGATCAGATGAACTTAGATGAGGTGAGGCATACAAATGACTGTTAAGCTTAGCAATAAATTATGTTTTTGGCCAACTAGTGGGTAATTATGTGTATGGGACATTTGGTAATGATACATACACATTTAGAGTCCCAGAGAAACTGCTGAGTTTATTCGCTTTTCACTTTGTGGCCATTTTTCCCTTTTTAATGTATGAGAGTATGGTCTAGCAATCCATTTCCTAATCATTTCCAACAATGCCATTCCCCATCTAATTCCACATCCTTCCTTTGCCAAAGACTTCATTGCCTCATTATGCAGTTGTGAAAGCACATTCATGTGTGTGAGATTAGATTGAGTGGACTTTTTATGGTGCCCACTGTCTGAATAGATAAATGTGATAGCCACTCAGAAAATGATGAAGTCATTGGCAGCCAAGGTGTATTACCCAGCTCAAGCTATTGTTCTCTCACTGATGAGCCTTTTCATAGGATAAATATTGTCTTTTTTCCAGTGAAGAGGTTTATTCTGAAACTTTGTGCCAATACACTGTAAAATAAAACTGAACATAGTATGTAAAGTATATATGTTTAGTATATAGTAATTGAAATTATTAGAATGTATTTGGATTGAAAACATCTATACATTTTTATTTTGCTCCTTTTAAGTTTAAATTCCTGTGTCCTATGTTCCGATCTGCTTTATTTTTTATTTATCTTGGTTTAGTTGCTGAAAGAGATAAACAGAACAAGTGTGAGCCGTGCACTTCGCATCCGCAGACAAGCCAGTCAATCAGATCCCAGAGCATATGTGTCTGCACACTTCAAAACCCTTCCACTTGAGTTCACATTAGGAGATGGACGAAACTATGGGGACTTCCGCAATCGACCTCTGCAGAATGGACAGGAGTACGTCTTCTTTGTATTAGCGCTACTCGACCTCTCCGAAAATGTAAGTTATGGACACTCAATATAGTCATTTCATTTAATTACGGCATTAAACTAATCAAAACTTGTCCTTTGTCAGACCATGTTTTCCACAAGCCCCTACTCAGACCCAGTGACATCTTCTGACGTAGATCCTCAGCCAATCATAGATGAGGAGGAGGGGCTACTGTGGGTGGTCGGGCCAGTACTAGCAGTCATCTTCATTGTTTGCATCGTCATTGCCATTTTGCTTTTTAAAAGGTATGTTCATATCGCTCGATAATTTTGGTTGGATTTTTTAATCACCACAATCATGATCTGAGGTCATGAGCTTAACAGTAAACCATAACTGTATTTAATTCTTATACTTTGTGGTTCGAGCTGTTATACACATTAATCATAACAAGACACAATCTGGTCTTGGTCAGTTGGAGTAGAGGTTTTCAGTCAGTTGTCCATTTTCCAACATGTATGTTTTCCGATTCATCTGTATACAACTGTGAGTTTAGTCTAGACTTCCACTCAGCCATTCTCTCCATTATTCACAGCCACTCTTAGACTGTGAAACACCTAGGTAGTGGGCTTCCATTATTTATAGAGGTATAACATTAAGGTTTATTTATAGTTTATGTGCACTATGGTAGAGGTTAATATTAACTCCATACTGTGTTCATTTGTTAAAGTACTCATGGTTAATTTGAGCACACAGAAATAAGGACACCTTTTAAAATAATTTGTAGTCTTTATTTAATTTAGCTGGTCACTATAAATAAGGCAGCCAACTCAGACACATACATGTTTGGTATGAATCCTACGGTGTTATTAACCTCACTAGTAATAAATGAAGTGCAATGGTTATCTTCACCTTAAGCATCACATTATGCACAGACAGCAGCATTTTGTATGTTATTGTACAGGCATCGCTGTGTGAGTGTGATTTACATCTCATAAAAGCCACATAAAAGATACATACATTGATTTTCACTGTCCTTAGTCACACTAGGTACTATTTTGCACATCTATCACATTATTAAGACACGGGGGACTTTGCAGGATGAGCTCAGCATTACTTGTCCCTGATGCTTTTTGATTGGACACTAATGTTATGCATCTGTGTCTGTCCTTTTATCTGCTGCTCTCCTTGTTTGGATCCAGCAAACCTGACAGGTAAACAACCTCTGCTTATTACCATTTTTCGTGTCCTACAGGGGCATTTCCCTTCGCCAAGAAGATTTCATATAATAGATCTCAAGAGACTCCGGCTTTATTTGATGTTTCTTTAATGATTGCATTGTAAAGTGCACTTGCAAAACCAAATTCTGCATGAGGCACCATGCCAGACATTGATCCACTTATTAACATAAAATGAGCTGTAATACTAGCCCAGCAGATTAACAACATCTCAAACCAACAATTCTAGGCAATTACGATCATTTTTATAAAGACCTAGGAATTTTGTGTAGTCTTAGAAGTACCAAATGCCCTCATCACTTTGATTTAGATTAAATCCAGAAATTGCCCTGTGGTATTTTGTGCTGCTTTTTGATTGTTATTGAGTGACTTCATTTTGTGTGTGTTTGTCATTCCAGGAAAAGAGCTGAGGCTGAGGGCAGGAAGGCTAGTTTTCCCTGCAGCAAAGCGATGTCATCCCATCATCCGACTGATCCTGTGGAGCTGCGAAGGATCAACTTCCAGACTCCAGGTAGACAGTGCACAGGCTTACACAGTGAGACACTCAAACCACGTCCAGTTCAATACACCCAGACATTAGATTTGCCACTATCGATAAGATTGACGGGTGTTTTCTTCCCCCTACAGCCTACCGTGTGTCTGTGTACCGTGGTTATCGGCGACTGTCAAGTTAGTTGGACTTGGCCACAGTCTTTTCTGTTGTTCCCATTTTATGAACTATTCTCTTTTAAAAAACTAACTTCCATTCCATTCAGGAGGAAGCTGCTTGTTCTAATTTGTATTGCAAAGCCTATTTTTTTGTCCATGCTAAATTTTTAACCGCCTGATTCACGCTCTTATCTCCACCCAGCAGTGTGCATACTCTAAGGACGTGTTGTTGTTGCTTCAGTAACTTTCCAACATTCACATTGTTCTTTCTGTCTGGCTCAGGAGAAAATGGTCATTTAGCAAACAAAAAAACACAAAATCCTCCATTTGCTTCTTTTCTGACCATGGATAAGCGCACTAAACAACTCCAAACTCTAACATTTCCACTGCAAAAAAGGAACAAGTATCAAAATTGTCCGTTTCTGTGTTCGGCAGGCATGGCGAGTCACCCACCCGTCTCCCTCTCTGAGCTGGCAGATCACATCGAGCGCCTGAAGGCAAACGACAATCTCAAGTTCTCTCAAGAGTATGAGGTAGGAATGCTGATTATCTGTCCCTGAAAATCTCCAACTCCAAAAAAATTCAATCACATCCTTATTTATCTTATACTGATCAACCCGCCTCTGTGTCATTCTCTACGTCTGATATTGCAGCTAAGTTGTATTATGATTCATTTTAACCGAAAGATAGGAGATAATGTACACTGCCCCCTTCTACCAGATTCTTGTTATCTATACAAATATTAAATTGAAACTGCAACCTCAAAGCTAGTATGCTTACAGCCAAATGCTTATCAACCTGTACATCACACGGGAAAATGCAGAGGCAGACACAACTCCATGAGATACAAGAAGAAGTGTTCTGCAGAAAGACGCTTCATGATTAGCTTTTTATCCACTTGCAGCAAAGTTAAAAGGAAAAACGCAAGACAGAGACTTAAAGATAACAACTGGCCTGACTTTAGCTTGAACTGTGCCACTAAATATAACATAGCAGCAGTAGACAGAAAATCCCAACTTACTGGCTCTGTAGCAAATACAGCTCGCATTACAATGAGCTCCACAGAGAGCTATTAAAGGGGTAAAAATGTTTTCGTTTCTGTTTAGACCAACGGCCTCTGGGTGAAGAAGGGAAACACAAGGCTCTAATTGGCTACCACAAGAGAGACAAACTATGTGTGACAGAGATGTGTACATAGACGAAGACAAGGATGCATTATGCAAAAAGCAGCAAAGCAAAGGCAGTTGGGAGAATAAAAAGCAGGGAGATGGTGAGGGAGAAGCCTGTGTAATTGTGGCACAAGTTGGAAACACTCTGTTGAGCCTCACATTCTCTCTGCATGACTGTGTGCTTTGTTCGGCTTGGAGCCTTAACGAGGAAGCGATAGAGACGGATGGTGGAGGAGGGAAAAGAGCCCAGAAATGATTGCAGTGTCATAATCAGACACACATGATGTTGGGCAGCTCGTATAAAAGGCACATATACATGCATGCACTTATCCCGTTTAACTCCCTGGCCATTATTTCCCTGACCCAAACCATAATTATGTGTCGTAAAATATTTTGAATTGCTAAATTGCTCTGGCTCGCTCCTCTTCTTCCCCTCATCCACTGACAGGCCCATAATGACCTCATGTCTGCCTTTTTCAGCTAACAGCAATGGTTACACTGTAATTACGCCCCAGGAACTTAATGTGTTGGTCTAACACAACCATGCCTTTTCAGTCACAGATGAATTGATCATGCTTTTATCATCTTTCACTGGTTTGATGTCAAGGATTGAAAGTCTCTACATTAATGGGATGAGATATTCTTTGCCCATGTTCATGTTTGACGTCAAGTGGACATAAGTGGCTAGATCAATCATACACGCTTCACAGCAAATTTTTCAATAATTCAGTTGTCTAATATTAACAATTAAAAGTAAAATCTATATTGTTCTAAAATGTCTTGAAAACATTATAGTCACATACTGTACATTCAACCACAACATCATTGTGATTCAACTAAATATCAATATTGGAATGTAAATGTAGGATTATGTCAAACTTAGAAACATATTCATTGCAAATATCAAACTGAAATCCCTTTGTGAATACTCCAGCTTAGTTCACCATGTAAAAGGATTTCCTCTTGCTCTTGTTCTAAAACTATCCTTCTCTTTTCAGTCTGTGGACCCCGGGCAGCAGTTCACATGGGAGAACTCAAACTTGGAGGTGAACAAACCAAAGAACCGCTACGCTAACGTCATTGCCTATGATCACTCCAGGGTCATACTCTCCAGTATTGATGGTAAGTCATAGGCTGATGTATTCTGGGTACTTACTGGTGGGCTGACCCAGTGAAAATCACAACTTATAATTGCTGCATCAGCTCCTTAATGTATGAGAGTCAATTGGGTTTATTGCCTTTTTCATAGTATAGGATTATGCCTTACAGAGTGTTAATCTGTTCTCCTTTTGTTACTGACATTGCCAAATAGAAATGGATTTCACCCTCAAGCCTATTACCAATATGCATTGCATTTGAACTCTTTGTTGAAAACATAAAACACTAGCCTTATGCTTAAAGATTAGTATGCACCATTTACCATATGGATTACAGTGCATGGCCAGCACTGTGTCAAAGTATACACATAAGCACGTTTTACTGCCCCACTCTGTTTGTTTATAGATATATTCGTATGTGTGCTGTGATCCATAAAGAAGGGCTTATTAATTGTCAAAAATGTCTTTAGTTGCCAGATATTCAATACAGTGAATCCAACGCAGCACCATGTGCCATTTCCACATACAGCCCCCAAAAGTAATGTTGTGTAAATGCACCCCCTGGAGCACTTCAATTAGAAAAAGTATTTATTTAAGGAAAAATATTGGTCAGCACACCTGATCTTTTGGATTTGCTTTGAAAATGCAAAAGGTCTCTGTCCTACTATTAGAGTGCATGTTAAAGCGCACTCACCCACCTCAGCTGGGAACGACCTGAGGCGAAGAAACTGGCAGCTCTGCTGTGGAGAGCAAGGGAGAGCGGCAGTGGGAGGCCAAGCCCGAGCAGATGAGCCTTATCTGGGCAGAGCATGTGTGAGCAGCCCTTCCACCCCCGTCTGTCCTGGAGCCCTGGCTGGCTGTCTGTCTTTTCGCTTACAAAACACATAGTATGCTCAAGCATGTCCAAATGTGCACATAAACACGGGTGTAGATTTGAAACACATGCAGTAACACAGATTTGCGCTCTCTTTCTCCTATACTCATGAGTGCACTCTCGGTGCCAGTACCACCAGAGTAAGACTGAAAGTGTGTTTGTTTTATCAGTACTGTGGGTCTGCTCCAGTCTCCTGAAATAAAGTTATTGGCCATTAAAGCTTTTAGCCAAGCTGTCTTTAACGACTGAGGTGGATAAACATATGCTGGAGCTCTTGTATTGTCTGTCTCCATCCTATTAAAAAGACAATGTTTAAACACTGTAATTTACTTGTAAAGAAAATGTGAGTGTGTTTGTGACATGGGGTCCAAATCTTCTTAAAGACATTTTCTTTTGTAAAAAGGAGAATGCTGCTTTAGCCAGATTTCAAAAGCGTCTTTACTCTGAAACAAATTAAGTGTAATTTAAGGAAAATACACAGGATGGCTACATATCCCATTATAATTTGAAACAAAGGATATGAATGTATTTACTTGGCACAAATAGTAGGACAGTTAAGACACAAAAGACACACAACTTTATTTACTTAAATTGGTAGGTTTTAGACTGGATTTCAAAGTGTGATTTTAGCATTTTTCCAACATCATAATCATGAAATTGTATGGGTTCTGCTGCTTAGAAATGAATGATATAAGTTGCTGTTCTAACTCTGGAATCTCCTTTTAAAAAACACTTTCTGTGAGCACATTTCTTCCTGTCGGGATCCCGCTGTTCCCTGTCAATGCCTTCAGAAAGCCCATCATAGCAGAAGCAGGTCACATACAAGTCTGTGACTTGGTGCATTGGGGCTGTCAGCATTGGAGCCATAGTGTAAGCATGCGTGTTTGAGCTGTGACTCAGTGAATTTGGGGATTATGGTATTAGGATCTAGATGAGCAGGCCTGATCCTAAATCAAACACTCACACATAGGGCGCCTTGCATCACATCCACACAATGCCCTCCAGGACGAGCAGTGTCAGGCCTGTCTTACGCACACAGACGGCCTTACAGCTGCATTGCCATTCAGGACGACACATCCAAGAGTATACTCAGATTAGGCCATGATCGTCTTAGCATGTATTCTAACCAAGACGGCTGAACAATGCCACCGGGAAGAACGCCGGGCCCAGTGAAAACATTAATCCTCACTCTGTGACCTCAGATGATCCGCGCTCTTTATTACATTGACATAAACCAACAAATAATCCATATAGATTGATTCGTGTGAAACTTAAATTACACAAACCTTAAATCTTCATGTTCAGTCAGTGCTGACAGTGATTTTAGTGCAGTGCAGTTGTCCCCCGTGAACACTCTTCATGGATCTACACATGTTTTTTCTACTCACCTTGCTTACTTTGTGATCTTTATAAGGCACAAATCCAATAAGTTAAACTTCATTTGTCTCCACAGGCGTCCCGGGCAGTGATTACATCAATGCTAACTATATTGATGGTTATCGCCGTCAAAATGCCTACATCGCCACTCAGGGCCCCCTCCCGGAAACCTTCGGAGACTTCTGGAGGATGGTGTGGGAGCAGCACACAGCCAACATTATCATGATGACTAAGCTGGAAGAGAAATCCAGGGTAAGGAAGTGGGAAATGAGATAATGAAAAGGAGGGTCAGAAATCTATTGATAACACACCTCAACCAAAAAAGGCTATGAAAGTTTAATTAAAAAGTTTTCATACTAACAACCAATACTATCCCTTAATACTAGGCAAAACAAAAGTGTTACACATGCTTTGTTGTTGTGGTGGTTTCTTTGAATTTAAAGGTGCACTATTTAACTTCAATGGTAGAGGGTCCACCCCGCTTGTCTCAATGGAGGTTTTATTGCTTTGCCCAAACATTCCACAATATGACATTAAATTTATCTGTCTCCATGGAGATAAAGTGGTGACACCACCAGACCAAGTTACAGGTCAGATCAGACCAGGCATTTTGAGCAATAGAACACCTGTATTTGATTAATTGCAAGATAGATTAATATAATTCTATACTGTGGCACATTGTGGGAAATGTAATAAAAGAATAACATAGAACAACAAAAGAATATTTGCACCTTTAACTATTGTTTAGCACTTCACTGTATGACAGCAAATAATGTGTATTTTATTGGGCTATAAACATTAGAACTGGTAGATAGCAAGAAGGGTCAAGTTGAGTTTCATGACAAAGAAAATTCCTCTCCCCCAGTGTTATGACTTTATTTAGCATTATAATGAAGTGAAAGAGTCTGAATTTTAGGACAGAATTGGATACAGTGTGTGACAGGACCAGATATGTAGGAGGACAGCATCAGTCAAGCTCAGTGTTCCAGGACGGGAGACAATTCAACCCCCAAATGTGTGGGACAATATTAAAAATGTGTCACTGAGTTAGCAGTAATTGTGGAATAGCATGTAGCTGACCGGAACAGACCACAGTAAGATAGAGGCTAAGGGGGATTAAAGGGAAATCTGGACTATGTAATGAATTAGAAAATCATTTGGCTTTAAGGCACGTCTGTTGTTAACAGAATACATGCTCAAGTAGAGATTCACTGTAATGAGAAAGTCATGTTAGAATAAAATGAACAAGAATGGCTTGAGGTGTGAATCATGATTAAGTCCTAACCAATTATGTCCAAAGCCTTCCTGTGAAATGATCCTTTCCTCCCATCTGAGCTCCTTTTTCCGATTAACTGTCTTGTGCTAAAACTCTGCTTCCTTTTCAACTTTTTCCAACTGTCTCTGTTGTGTCTGTTTGACCCTCAGATGCCCTCTTATTTCTTCTCTAAGGCAAGACCTCTCTTTCTCTAACCCATTTTCAAATGCACCTTACATGGGTTTACTTCTCTATTCAGTGACCCTTTTTACTGTTTTTCTTGTCTTGTTTCTGTACCAAAGTCTGTGAAATGTGCGAGAATGCTAATATGTCTTCCGCTCACCACTATGCACTCATAGTAATCTGCTCCCAGAAGGATATTTTATAACCACTCTTCTTCAAAAACATACCACATTAGTGTCTACAATATGCATGGTCACACTTTCACATGTTTGTCCACAGACACAGTTATTGTGTGAACACTTTTCAAGTGTGTTGAGTAAGCCAGGATACAATGAAAAGCAGCCCTAACTGTCCCATTGAGATTAGTGCTGTCTGTTGGTTGATAGCTGTGTGTGTAGTTATATATAAATACAAAACAAATTGTCTTCATGAGTAAAGAATTTATTGCATATTGGTCTGAAAAATAATTTTAACAACTTTTATAATGCTTTAACAACACAGATGATCACAGATGGTCCTACTGTGGGAACCTTGCCAACATCTTTCGTTTTAGCACCAATCAAATAACACTAGTGCAGTGCTACCATTTATCAGCGGCCCGTATAGTTCTCACACCAGACATTTACTGCACTGCAATAATGTTTAGCCTCAGGCAGTTGGAAGGCCCCCTACGTGGACAACCATTTTTGTCCCCACAGTGTCTCAAGGTCTGCAAGGAAAACAACAGTTGAAAAGCTGTAATTACAGCCTAAACGTCCCGGGCCAAAACGCATAATCCCCAGTCTGGAGCAGTGGAATGCAGAGCAAGCTGAGCTGAGCTCCCAGCCGTCTTTGATGTTGGGACTGGAGGGATCAGCACATAACATTTGGTTTGGCCTGATTCTGCCCCCTTTTCCATCCTCTGGGAATGTTCTCCTCTCGCTTCTGTGGTCTCCAAAGAACTACAAATATGACTGTCTAGAACAGGGAAATTTTAGTTGTTTTAGAGCTTGGGAATGCTGGGAATTGGTGTGCCAAAAGGCTATAGGGATTTGTGACATCGGTATGCAGGCAGTGGTTCGGCATCAAATACATGACTGTGAACTTTGGCTTTGACTTTTCCAGGGCTATTACTAGTTGATTAGAGCCCACCCACTGTTTTAAACTACTTTCTAAAACCACAGAATCACACATTTCAAAATACAGAATCACCTCGTTCCAACACTTCACTTGTGTTATTAATTCACTTTTATCACAGGAGTGTTCACAGTCTTCTCTTCAATATAATCTTCAGTAGGCTCATCTCAAGGCCTCTTGTTTCTCCTGAAGGTGAAGTGTGACCAGTACTGGCCGACCAGGGGCACGGAGACCTACGGCCTGATCCAAGTCACTCTGCTGGACACAGTGGAGCTGGCCACGTACTCTGTTAGGACTTTTGCACTCTACAAGGTAAATGTAGCGGATATAGGTGTGTACTGATCACATTTTTATACTTTTTATGGCTTACCAAGAGACAATAATGACTCTATATTTAGATCTGGCAACATGTAGAATCTAGTGCAGCTCAAATGTATTTTAAAACATCTTTGTTTATTTAGAGACTATAAGATACGTGCAAATACGATTATTACAGTACCTAATGCTTTCACAATAGTTTGGATACCACCGAATTTTGCAGCAACATGTTATTTTAGTATTTGCTGATCAATATTTTTGCATGTTAGACACAAAGATGAGTGTATTAACTGAAGTGCTAATAGATGTTTTTTTTTTTTTTTTTCACAAACAGCGCTATTAATTATTTAAGCAGACACAAGAAAATGTAATCATCTCGTCATATCCAGCTAGTCAATATTTATAGCTACCATGTTTCATTAGGATCAATACACCACTGCGGTGGGACGTGCTGCATTTGCTTATGTTACACTCACTTAAAATATACAAGTGCAAAAAATGACCATTACTCCATCTACCATAGGGCTAGGGCCCAAAGTGGGGCTGTGAGCACCTCCCTAAGGGCCACACAATCAGTAAAATACAATACATTTAATATGAGATTGGGCCCCAGAGTACTTTGTACCAAAATTTTCGACCTCCTTCGAGGTTAAAAAGTTTACGAACCCCTGCGTTACTCCTCTATGAATTGTGAATAGAAAGAAGAAATATGAATTTAGTGACCTTTCTCTGGCAAGCTACTACTCCAAGAGTAATTGTCTGGATGTAAATTTTGATTAATAATTTAATTAAGGTAATGTAATTGGAAGGGCATTAAATAATGCACAAAATCTGTCAAAGGACAGGAATACAAATTAGAAAAACTAAATCATACCTGAAGGAATAAACCCAAGATTCAAATTATTTAATACTGTCAACATAAAGCTTTTCATAGACATACTGACAGTGGGAAGAGAACCCAAAACCTTTACTCAAGTACAAGTTACACTGTCAAATAGTATTAATTCAAATATTCAAATATGAAATAGGAATAAACATATGCAGTCTGAAAATTACTCGAAAAACCTTTATTACGAAAAAATGTTACTCAAGTAAATATATTTATATTTATATATTATATTATATTATAATATATATTATAACAAATCGTCATATTACCTTTATAACAAAAACAAGCAAAATATCCAGACAAATATTGTCAATTAAAATGAAATGTCACTTCTCTATGTCTACTTCAGAGTGGCTCCAATGAGAAGCGCGAGGTGCGTCATTTCCAGTTTACAGCTTGGCCTGACCACGGGGTGCCCGAACACCCAACTCCCTTTTTGGCCTTTCTGCGCCGGATCAAAGCCTGCAATCCTCCGGATGCTGGGCCAATGGTTGTTCATTGCAGGTATGTGTGTGTTTGTATGACCACATTTTCTCACCAAGTGAGAAAATTGAGTTCCTAACAAAAATACTAAAATGTTGACTGCGAGCAGAGTCCACTTATGTTCAATTATGGGTTTTACTTGGCAGCATGATTTCTAGAGTACATGACCTCTCATTTAAAATCATGCGTAGAGGCTTGAACTGAAACGAGATTGAGGTGTGATGTTGCAAACCCCAAACCACCGTCTCTGGCCAAGACATACATTCCTCTTTTAACAGTAACTGTCATCTCTCAGGTCTAACAACACCGGCCACTAACCTGGCACTTCTCCATAAGTAGCTTTTAATGTTGACTGTTTACCATTTGAGCTACTGCTGGATCTGAGTTCACAAGTTTATATTTAAATAAGCTCTGAGTCTGAGCAGCGGGAGGCTCGTTCATCGCATGAGAAAATTCTGGAAACGTATCATTACGGACTTGGCATATTCTTGAGTTTCAGAGTTGGAATGAATGTGCTATTTGCACTTACCATTAGCCAGAGGAGAGGCAACTGAGAATAAGAGAGGGGCGATAGTTTTACTATGACCACAGTACCATTTGTCCTACTACTTCTACTTTAATACTATTACTATCTGTATGATACTAGTCCTGCAACCACGTACTTAAAAAAAAAAAAAAGTTACATTAATAACGTTATGGTTAGTAAAACAAGACAGATAATAATAATTCCAATTGGTTAAAAAAAAAGACAAATAATAATTCCAACAGTAAATGTGCAGAACAGGACAAAGAGGAGGTCAGGTACAGGACACTGAAATGATGATTAAAGAGTAGTGAGGAGTGTATTGAAAATGGCAGTCCAAAAATGTAGAAGAGGTGGCTGGGCTGGTATGAGCTTGTCGCAGGGGTACTTATAGTGAAGATAAAGAGGAGGGTGTTGGGAGGGGGCGGAGGTTGGCAACCGAAGAGCGCTCCCTAATCTCTCACTATAGTCAGATGGAGTATCTAACAGGATTATCTGTCAAATTTGATTAACACGGCAAGACTCCATCATAATGTGCCTTTATGTATCAACTATCCCTTTTATCAAACAACGGGACCAATCCCATTGCACCTGGACACGCACTCTTCGCATTTCACATTCATTTAAAAATTTAAAGAGTGTTTTATGCACAGGTTGAAAATTGCTTGGCCAGAGTCTTATACCATTTAGGGACTAGCACAGCAAAAACGTGTTTGGGTGGGCAGCTAAGTGTATTATATTCCTGGATTGTATGTCAAAATGAGATCCTAATGCCAGTGAGATGGTGATGCTGAGTCATCATCCATGTCAATTTTACATGCTTTGTTGAAAATACTGCTTTCTGGCATTTTATACTTAATGGTTTGTTAAAAAATAGCTTAAATCTGGTGGTGTAGCAGCAGTTAAGGCCTTTACACATGTGTGGTTGCTGCCAACACAGAGTCGTGGGTTTGAGTTCAGCCCTTTACCATTTGTCCATGCCCTAAGATTTGTTTATGAGCATCTATTTAATAAATTGTTGTGCTAAAAAGACTGTCTGCCGTGCATTAAGAGACCAAATCAAGTCAATTTCCCTAAAACGTATTAGTAAAAGACAATTTAATCACCATCTCTTTGCAAATAAATATATTAAATGCAACACATAATTAGGGTTAGCCCTTTGCACTCTAAAATGTATGCATTTTGGTCCACGGAAAAATGTTACTAATTTTGGCCCGCTGTGGAAAAAAATGTCTAGCCACCTCTGATCTAATATAATCTCCTGATCAAGGTTATAAAGTGATATTTCTGCCCTTTTGTGATTTATTTTATACTCCATTCATGTTTTGTGATTTGAACTTCCATCAAGACATTTACTAGCACATTTTTAGCATATTCTTGATGCATTGTGAAAATATCTTCTAAATCGTGATATGCCAAAAATATTGAGTTAATGTTTGTGTTAGTTTTCTGTAACGAAGCACATTGTTATTTAAGAATTTCAAGATTTATTTTTACTTATTTTGACCTCTTAGTCCTATCTTTTGTCAAACACACTGAGCGAGACAACTGTTATCAGTTTAGTAAAAATGGGTCTGTCTTGGCAGTGCTGGAGTGGGCCGCACCGGTTGCTTCATTGTCATTGACGCCATGACAGAGAGGATCAAGCACGAGAAGACCATCGACATCTACGGTCATGTGACTCTGATGCGATCCCAGAGGAACTACATGGTGCAGACAGAGGACCAGTACATCTTCATCCATGACGCGCTGCTGGAGGCGGTAACCTGTGGCAATACCGAGGTCCCAGCCCGAAACCTCTGTTCCTACATTCAGAGGCTGACGCAGATTGAGCCCGGGGAGAATGTCACCGGCATGGAGGTCGAGTTTAAGGTGAGAGTGAATCTACTTTGGAGATTAAAAACGGCGATGCGGGTTATTGTGCAATCAATCATACATAACTTGGACATCTGTATTAATCACTAATCTAACATTAAAATATGAATATCCTTAGACGCAGCCCTTACCATCCTGTCTACTTAGCTAAAAGTAACAATAGGACAAGGCAAGTTTGTTTGTAGAGCACAATTCATACACAAAGTAATTCAAAGTGCTTTATAGAACAGGAAACATACATTAAAATCACAATACAGATAAACAAAAATATAAATAATAATCTTAAAGTTAATTTTGAAACAGAATGGTGCTGATAAAATCTTGCAGTCGTATGCACAGCTAAACAAAACTGTTTTGAGACTAGATTTGAACATTGTCAAAGTAGAGGTCTGTCTTCAGGAAGACTGTTCTAGTTTTTAGGTGCATGAAACGTAAACACTGATTCCCCATGTTTAGTCCTGACTCTGGCACCAGCAGGAGGCCCGTCCCTGAGGTCCTCAGAGTGTGAGATGGTTCATATGGCACTAACATGTCAGAGATGTACTTTGGTGCTTGCCCATGGAGAGACTTGTATATAAGCAGAGCTGCTTTAAAATCCATTCTCTGAGCCACAGTAGGACTAGTAGCAACAATAGCAGGTTTGGTCACAGAGGGAATAGTTACAGTGTTTGAAATAATGACGAGTTGTGATTTCAATGAAAGTAGAATTTGCAGTAAAGTTGTTGAATTTGCTTGAGTGCAATTGACCTCCAGCTTGAAAGAATGAATTCAGTCAAAGACAGAGATGTGAACTGATATTAAATGTTATAATTTCAGTTTCTTGATAATTTTTTTAATCCTAGTATTTACTTGCTACGAGTTCAGTTCACAGCAGACATTGTCTTTGAAAAATGACTTCATGCATACAGGTACTGTATTTATCAAACACAGGTGGCTTACATATTTTCCTGACAGGGCTGGTGTCTGCTCAGTCTCAATGGGGGCAGAGTAAACACTAGAGCGCTCCATCCTGTTTCCTGGCATTTGTGTCCTAATGCCTCCATAGAATCACAATGAACCCTTAGCTCGTCGCACAAACTCTTTTCTCTGCCATGCTGACCAATAAAGAGAAGGTTTGAAAAAGGAACTGGGTTTGAGCAAGGAACTGCATTAAACAGAGAACAAAAGTTCAAGTAATAGATCGGATTTTTATTATCCAAACTCAAAGTACTGGAATGCTCTATAAACCACTGCTAAGTTAAAATGTCTAATAGAAGAAATGGATCCCAACAAACAAAACAGAACAAAAATCTGTGTTTAACAAAAAAGTTATAGCTTTATAAAGACTTGTTTTCTCACACACAGATTGCCAGTGGGCAATTGTACTGCACGTGAAGCAGATATTTGTAAGTGTGCAGCGTGTGATTTTATTGATAAATCTGTCCAATTCAAACCAAATGCCATAAAGAATTACTATTGTTGATCCTGGAAGTCTGATTGAACTGGTGAACTGGTGGTTGCAGTGGGATTTTCCAGCCACGGTCCATCTGTAAGAAAATAGAGCCATTCTGATTCTCCCACAGCGCTCCGGTAGCTGCACTGGGCCCTTATGGAGACTGCATTGTTCCCCTCCTGTCTGTGGTTTTCCCCCCTGTTCAATCCCTCACTCTTTTAAGTTATGTCATCCAATGGTCGAGGAGCAAACTTGTCTGCTTTTGTGCACGTAGCCCTTTTCGCATGTGTGTGTTCTGTTTTTTTTTTCTTTTTTCACTTGGATCATCTGAGGTTCATATCGGAGTCAAGAGACAGTGTGGGGCCTTGTGGTTTCCTGGTACCCCAACTTCTGATTTTCTCCTTCCTCCTCTCGTTCATCTTAATATATGCCCTCCTCCCACTCCTAACCACTGGCTCGGCCTCCCTGTGTTGCCCCTCCATTGTTTATTCAATTGAAGTTGTCTGGCTAAATATCCTAAGGCCTGTCAGTCATTGTTGCCTGATTTTCTCATCGTAAGTCATCCGCTCCGCCAGAAGAAAACCAAACCATGTGCTGAACGCATTGGAGAGGGGTCACAGAATTTGTTTTGCCTCGACTTCCTACGCTGGGTTCTGTTCGAGACGATTTGTGATCTGTGAAATATTTCTCACCGGTTTCGTATGATGGCTTTAACAACAAATGTATGTTTTATATTCCAGCGTTTAGCCAGTGCCAAGGCCCACACTTCCCGGTTTGTGAGTGCCAACTTGCCATGCAACAAATTTAAGAACCGCCTGGTCAACATTATGCCCTATGAGACCACGCGTGTTTGTCTGCAGCCAATCAGAGGGGTCGAGGGGTCTGACTATATAAATGCCAGCTTTATTGATGGATACAGGTAAGAATGCGTGTTTATTATTGCCCCGTGATGTGTGATATAATAAATAATGCATGTGCTTTTGTATATAGGCAACAAAAGGCCTACATAGCAACCCAAGGTCCACTGGCAGAGACCACAGAAGACTACTGGAGGATGCTGTGGGAACATAACTCAACCATTGTCGTCATGCTCACTAAACTGAGGGAAATGGGACGGGTAGGTTATCTTACCCCCTATCCAGAATGCCTAATACAGTGCTGTACCAAAATAAAGAATCTATTTCAGTACAATTTTTTCTTGCATTGCCCAAAATCATATCAGAAGTGGCCTCACACAAAAATGTCGATTTAAACAAGGGAAACAGGTGGAAAATCTGTGAAAGGAATTGTCATCAGTTAATAAAATAGACTGAAAAACAGTGTTGTTAAGTAATTAATTAATTGATTTATTTATTTGTATCGTATGGGGGAGAGAAAAAAGAAAAACAACAACAACAAAAAAACAGACAGTTAGCATTTTCTCTCTCTCTCCCCTTGTATTTCCGAAAAAGGATTGGGAGTAAAAAAAAAATCTAGCCACACCTCTTTTCTACATCACAATAAAACAAAACAAATTCAAATTCCTCAATTCCGGAGTCAATTTCATCCTCTTTCTTCAGCTTGATGTCATATGAAAACATCCTTTTTAAATATATACTTAAAGTAAGTTATATTTTGACATTTTTCTTTTTTCACAGACAGAAACACAAACACTTTTCCTCATGGTACAAGCGTGATATATTTTAAAATTATAAGGGCCCCGAAAATTATGTTTTCCTTCGCTTTTTAAAAAACAAGAGGTGTATATTTCTTGACAGTTGTTTATTTCTTACTTAATACTTTATACATTGCTTGCGCTGTCTGAACATGTTTCAAATTGTTGAGCGTATAAGCCGTGAATTGGTGCGTTAACTTGGTGCCATTTATCAGTAAAATGAGTGTGAATTGTACCAGTAGTAGTTGTAGTAGCTGTAAATTGTACTGAAATACAGATAATAGCTGCAGTGTTCCCTGTCAATAATTAATTACCTTACATAACCATCGAAAATTCCCTCTAATGTCTTGTGTAGGAGAAGTGTCATCAGTACTGGCCCGCAGAGCGCTCAGCCAGGTACCAGTACTTTGTGGTGGACCCCATGGCGGAATACAACATGCCCCAGTACATCCTCAGAGAGTTCAAGGTTACAGACGCCAGGGTGAGTCCACACTTTGAAAGACGCTCGACATTAGAGCGATAAGACATAACACTGTCTTTCCTGTTTAGGATGGCCAATCGCGAACAGTCCGTCAGTTCCAGTTCACTGATTGGCCAGAGCAAGGAGTGCCAAAGTCAGGGGAGGGGTTTATTGATTTCATTGGACAGGTGCATAAAACTAAGGAGCAGTTTGGTCAAGATGGCCCTATAACGGTTCACTGCAGGTAAGGCTTAAAGTTTATAAACTAAAGTCTAAATTTAACAAGATGTGATCAATTCTATGAGAACTTAAAATGTGTAAATGTTCCTCCTGTAGTGCGGGGGTTGGGAGGACAGGTGTTTTCATCACTCTTAGCATAGTGCTGGAGAGGATGAGGTACGAAGGAGTGGTGGACATCTTTCAGACAGTGAAGATGCTGCGCACTCAAAGACCAGCCACCGTCCAGACAGAGGTCAGACTTCTCATGACTATAATGATCATTCTTTGATTCATTTCAAACCTAACGCATTCACACGTGTGGATCTGTGCAGGACCAGTACCAGTTTTGCTACAGGGCCAGTCTGGAGTACCTGGGAAGCTTTGATCACTATGCAACATAAAGCCTGTGGCCATCTCTTTTCTCACATCCCCACCTAGTGCACTTCTCTAAGGTCACACCCGCTTCAAGTAAATGCACTAGGCCGCGATGTGTCTTTGAAGATATTGCCACCACATGCAGAGTGAAGAGGGGACCATCGGCTTATCCCGTACCCAGAAACAGCACTTCTAACTGAGCCATAGCAACTTGTATGACAAGGGTGCATTCCTGCGCACCCTCTGCCCAAAAAACACCACCCCTCATTTGTCAGCGTGGAGAAGAAACTTCAAACACTGTAACAATCAAAATGCTTGATCAAATCTAATTTTTTGTGAGCACCAAGATTGCTTTACTTTGTTTTGGGAGTGGAACTCTCACCTTGTCCAACACCAGTGTAGCATCACTAACCCTTCAACTGAAGCCAATGAAATGTTTGGCTGTCACAGGGGACAAAGAATGACAAGGAATCCATCTTTATGGAGGCCTCGTGGACTGAAAGAACTGGGACTTTTGAGCACCAGAGTTTTGCCAATCGGAGCCTGAACACAGAGCACACCGTATTAAAGACACCAATAGTGTTTTCCTATGTTTTTGGAAACAGACTTTTGTTTCTGGTGAATGAAAAAGAAGATATATGTATTTCTACCATACAATAATAGACACCAGTTCAACCTTATGCTTCACTATTAGATAAGGGAAATCTGAGAGAGGTTTAAAATGTATACCACAGAGTAAAGCATTAATTTAGTTTTTTAGACAAAAATATAGAGATGTGATTATCTTGGTTTTTTAACTGGGTATTATTCATGGCATGTTTCTCCTTTTTAGCTTATTTGAGGGCTTTTGTACAAGACTTTGTCCTCACTGACTATAATCAGACTAGGTCATGATTTTTGTTTTGTTTTTTTAACGTAATCAAATGAGCTGTAGCGACCTTTCATGTGATAAGGTATTGTTGTTCTGAAAGTGTACAATCAAATGTAGTGTGGAAAGTGTTCACAGATCAATGGAAACACCACAGTAAGCATCACCCTCTGTACCCTCCACTTCTCACAACCGCGTTGGCATGCACGCCACAACGTGAGCCTGTGATGTCCAAGCCAGATCTATGATAGTGTCCCGCCAACCGATTCTGTGTTAGGAGAAAGCCTAATGGAACAGACCAGAGTACCACTGTAATGCTTAGTGATAATACAGACAAATATGTGTCCAAATACGATTAACAAAGGTTTATTAAGCAAGAAACTAGTTTGAAATTTAAAATGTTTTAGGGGTTTGAACAAAATCTCACTGGAATGCTCACTTTTGACTCGTCTATTTCTGTGTGCAATAAGTAGATGTATTATATATTTTTGTGTCAATTCACTAACTGCAGTTACATACCATTATCAGTACAACGTCAACAATGGTGTGTCTTTTTTACAGATACAATGATGTTTTCATTTAGTTGCAGTTCAAATGTAATGAGAACAGGAGTGTTTTTCAGAAATTGGAAATGATGTCATCCTTTTATGCGTCACAGCAACCAACGAATGATCATTCTTCAGCTGCATCCAATAATTATTTTGATTTTAGATTTCTAGTGCCTTATATTACACGCCTATTTTGATAACATTACTTTAAAGTTTTTGTGTATTTTATGTATGCCAGTGTGTGTGTTTATGACTGAATGTCTGGTTTATTGATTCATGTTATGTTTTAATATGTAAAAGTACATTATCTATTCTGTTTTTTGGGCTGTGAATTTCTATGGAAGGCTGTTTGTAGCCTAAATAGCTTACCATTTCAATATAACGTGAAGGTTATCTCAATGCCATCAGCTAGTATTCAACAGTCAAGTTATGAATTAACAGGATGTCGTTGCCATTTCAAAAATATCTTGACGCTGCACATGTTTGTTGTATTTATTCTTAATTGTTGTCCACTCTTGGCACTGACTGTGAGCTGGCTCAGAAAAGTCTTATTAAAGCAGCTATGTAGATTTGGAGCTATAAAATAGAGGTTAGAAGTCAATATGGAGAGGAAATATGTTTGTCTGTCATTCAAAAATATCATTTATTCTCGTGTTCGCTATGTTCATTTTCAAGAAAAGTTCAGGTGCTATGTCCCCTCATCAACATATCCATAAACACTGACTGTTTGTTTTGACATTTTTTGTATGCATGGTATCATTTTTGAGATTTCCAATTTGGTCGCACCTGTTACAGGAAGACTTGCACTTTTTCTCTTTATACTATGCACTATATGAGTATCTTATTTTGCCCCTAAAGGAGTTTTACTTGAACTCAGAACAGATGGACCCTGATTAGCTCAAGGTTGTGTATATGTAAATACCACACAGAGTGAAACGCATAATTAAATAATATAATATAAATACCTGAACATATGATTGATTAAATAATAAAAAAAATAAAATATATAAATAATAGAGTGATATAATAAAAACGTTGCACCTGATGCACAGTTTATGACACAGTTAAGTGCAATACACAGCGTGGATTTGTCGCACCACAAACGTCTCACAACAGAAGTGTTCTATTTACCCCCAATGTATTATGTGGATGGATAAAACTGGAGTTTAAACATTGTATAAAAATATTTAAAAAAAAATACTGTGTTATTTGGATCAGTTACCTCCAATCGGTCTGTTATTGTCAATTTTTTGTTGTTTTTTGCTTTGAGTCAACAAGTGCTTTTTTATTTTTCTTATATTGTTCTCAGAGCGTGTGGGAAACAAACAACAGGTCTGTTTGGACTTCTGTTCATGTCGACACAAGTTTCATTTGTTACAAATAAACTCAAGTGAAATACTTATTCGTTTTATCTTTTGTTTTAGAATGTACTCAGACATGTAAATTTACTACAGTTGCATTCATTTTTGGTGACCATTGTCTAAAGGTCAAGCAGTGTAGATTTTAAAGTATCTCCTGGATAAAATTGGCCGCATGAGTCTGATGCCAATAGTTTTTTTTTGTTTATTCATTATTATGTGTTCATTACTTGTGGAACTTTCCAAACAACATGTCCACACATTATTACTTGCTGACTCACTCAACTTTGCAGTGCAGAATTAACTTATGTACAAAACAGCTAAATGGGCAAGAGGAAGTGCAAGGCACATAAGTGCATGTGCCTTGTACATTTCTCAAGAGAAAACCAAGAGTAATTCTAAAGTGACCGGTCTTTAAGGTGCACTATGTAACCTGCCTGGGCTTCAGTGCGATGGAGACACCTGGTAAATTACAGGTCAGTTATGTGGAGGGGCAAACACAATCACCAAAATAATTATTTTCTTTTTTTAGCAACAGAAACACCTGTAGGCCAATTGAATGAATACAGGATAGATGCGTTTTATACTCCAGAACATTTCAGGCAAACACTGATCTCGTGTTTTTATGTGCTACTGAATATACATTTTGAAAATATGTACAGCTGGACATAAAAATTCACCTTACTATTAGTATTACGACAGTGACCATAACACCACACCAAGTCCTAATGGCTTCTTTGCATGTTGTAAATTTACTACATAATCATAAAATGCACAGACGCCTTACTCATTCATGCCTGACTGAGTGCAAAGGATGACTGCATTATCTCCCACTGTTTTCAACAGACAGGACAAGAGAGACACTGTGTATCCAAGATAGTTTTAAGTCTTCATTGTGGCAGCCTCTGACACACTGCTGCTGAAGCCTCAGGCTGTGTCAATGTTTACTGCCAAGTAACCTTCTCAGACTGAACCCTCCGAAGAAAGTAAAGTATTGGTGATCAGAAACTGCAGTCAGGAAAAATATGTATAGATTGCTTATGTATTCAAAATAATTCCATCACTCACCATGTACTAACAAAAACATATGTATTTATTTCAATTGTTTTCTTACAGCAATTAACAATTATGAAACTATAGCAAGCCAAAAATAAATACAAATTTTAAATAATTTCAACAATGTGTTTCATCTAAAAGAGCAACAGTAGCATTTCACACTGGGAAATGTCTAAATGCAATGTACACGGCTTCCTCCCTGCTGCTATGCATGAATTATCCTACAATCTTTTATGTAACTAATTTTCATTTTCATTTTGAATAGCTGACCATTTGTTTTCTACTTGTTTTCTTTTAGAGTAGTCAGGAAGAAAGCCTGTGAACCTCACAGACAAGATCCAGCAAAAGCGGTTAGGAGACTATGTTAAAACATACAGGGGTTTAAGACATGAGGAAATACTACAAGGAAAGTGCATAAATACTGAAATAAAGTCAGATCCCCCAAGCTACCAAAGCCATTTAGAAAATGTTGTTTATATACACAGAAAACATTTTTTTCCAGACGTAAGACATGTTTCCCTGACTGATGTGAAAGCACTAAGCAACTGAGACAGTGTAGTTTGTGCACCTCAGTCCATCGACCAATCCAATTTACAAAAAACTGTCAATCTCTGCGATAAAATGTCCAAGCACCATAATCATAATGAAACAAACTGCACATATTCCCTTAAGTTTTGCCCTGCATTCGGTTTACAGGTGAATTCGGTAGGTAATTCATGATGGTTGCGCACACACACAACCAAACACAGCGATGACTTTCTGTTTACATCCACGGCTCAGTCAGTGCATTTATCAGTCACAGGCTCTGTGTGTTCATTTCCCTTTGGGGCTGCGTGGCTCCCAAGAGCTTTTGGCAGTTGTACGGAGGCCTGGCAGCGCCACATAGTCCTTTTGGAAGCGCGAATTTGGAGTTCTTTGACGTTTTCTCTCTCCTTGTGTGGTAAAGAAGGTGTCCTGGAAACGCATGCTGGACGCTGTGGACTACATGCAACAAAAATATATTATATCTGTTTTCTTTGTCAACTTTCCAACAGTAAAAACCCAACAAAATGTTGTTGTTTTTTAAGCTGTAGAATCTAAAGTTCATTACTTACAAGTCTGCGTTTGACTTTTTTAGGCAAGTCCTCATGTAAGGTGTAGATATCTTCTCTTTTTGCCAGTACCTGAGACCCATCTTCAAACTCCACCTGAACAAAACACAATTAAACAAAAAATGCTTGGTTCAAAACATAACTTCAGAATCATTGTAATTTGTCTGATTGTATTGCAATTGGTTGCAACTTCATTTTGATACGATTGGAGTGTGACTGGAGTCCAATCCATTTTGACAATGGAAAATTCTTTTTCAGCCTCTTTTTAATCTGGACCATCTTGATTTGCGTCACTGAATAATTTGTGCATATCTAAAGGTTGACGCCCAGTTGAACTAAATAAAGCTTTAAGTGGAAGCCGCATGACTCTGTGCTTAGTGAATATTTCAGTAAGTTTGAATAATGCAGTTCGTCACCTTCTCTTCCTCTGCTTCTTCACTCACTGCATCCATCTGTCCCTACTTTGAGTCTCAGGGGCTTTGTTGCCTATACACCTCTCTACCTTCCTCCTCCTACTTTTGTTCTTCCTGACGTAAACTCAAGAGCTCTCAGGCACAGAACATTCAGTTTTCACCATCAAATATAAACCCAGGGACTTTAACATCATCACTAGTCTAAATTATACTGAAGTTAATGTTTAACTACATCTGAAAATAAACTGGACCAGGGCCGTTTGTGTAAGTGGGTCAGATGTCTCTGTTTGTACCTGGTACATGTAGGAGATGTTGGATCCCAGATATTTAGCACCATAGAAAAGCCCATCAGGCCATTTGACTTGAACAGCTTCCCCTACTTCAGGAGGACCCATGTTTACACAATCTCTGTTCTAAAAGTACAAAAATACAGTTAGATAGAGCACGGTGCTAGATTCTCTTTGAACTTATCAAACAAAACAACTAAGCAAACCACGTTTATCATTACCAAAAAAAAGACCACTCTTGTCTTTAAATTGTGTGTGCAACTGAACTAGGTTTGTAACTTGAGAAAGGCTTAGTACGACAGAGTAGCAAAGTAGCTGTTACAAAACATGCTGCTTATTGTGTCTTGCCTCAGGTGCCCTCCTGATTCTACCTAAAACGACATTTCTACTGTTTTAATGTATGTGATTCAGGGTGGTTACAAAGAAGCTATATTTTAAAGACAACTTTTTCCAGATGACAGGTGAATTGAGTAATATCCTCTTTGAGCACTTGTTAGTGGTTGACAGAAAAGATGATAGCAGGGCAACAATGACTAATCAGAATGATCATAACTATTGACTAATAATTACAAACTACTTTTTAAAAAATCTCTCTTTGTTATCTGAATTATACAGATCCTTTCCCCCCCTCACAAAGCCAGCATTATTATTAGCTTAAAAAAACAACAACTTCATAGCAATCTAGAAGTCTTCAATAGTATATACCTGGTATTCACAATCTTGCTGCACAATAAAAATAATGCATGAATAATAAAATAAAAATAGTCGAAGTAAATCAAAAGAATAATTAGTCTGTTAAAATGATTGTTAGTTACAGCCCTGGATACTATAATGTGTCATATACTCCTGCTCATTAAAAAACTTAGTGACCAGCAACATGGATCACAATTGTACTGATACTATACCACACTATTATCCACTTTTATACTGTGCTTGTTCATAGAAGCTTTTATGTGAGTGTGACCAGGTGCATCTGGGACCTGACCTTAGGAGTGGTAGAGTAATTAAGCTGAGACTCACCACTATGTCCTCTGGGTATGTGTCATTGGAGAAGGAACCATCGTCAAACATGACCTCGTAGAAGGTTTGGGAGGTGATCTGCGTGACTTTGGAGCTGTAGTATCGCAGGTTCTTATGTTTGGATATAACCGTTTGGCCCAAAGTAATGGACCCTTGGCACCCCTGCTGTTTCTAAAATAGATGGAGTAGTGATTAAGATACATTTAGGACATCCACTTCGTTTTCTCCAGTTGAAATCACCACTTCCTTGTTCTCAGAACTTAGCTAACAACATTATTATTTATTCTACTCAAATCCCTTACATTAGTGCACAGTTAAGACAGATTTTAAAAAATATTCAATTCCAAGCTAAAGCATTATAAAGCAGTCCTAAAGTGCATAGCTTTAGATCTCAAAATATTTATTTTTTACATTTCATTATTATCCCTGTAACTTGAGGACATGCACACATTTAGCTTCTGGCTGTTTAGGTCTACCACCAGCTATTTATTTACAAACGGAGCAAATTGTCTAATGTGATTAGAACCATAAAAAGGAAACTTAAAAAGGGACTTACAGCGCAGGAGCTTTGCATCTGGTGTCTATGACAGGTGATTGAAACCACATACGGCCAATCATCGGGCTCTATGGAGACACCTGCCGCGTGCGCACAGGTCACGTGAAAGGAGGTGGGACATCGTCCATAAGAACACTGTACACAAGCTCCTGCCTGCCGCTTCCCCAGGCACCGCTTCTGGCAGTAGTTGCACTTCTGTACACAACAACAAAATACATATTTATTAGCATGAATGAACGATGTAATGACACGTACGACACAAAATTGTTCCTAATCTCACTGAAGGGAAAGAGTTGAAACCAGTTCTATGAGAGGTTTGAGGTTATTCTCGTGTTTTCAACCCCACTGACTTCTTCAACTCACAATCTGCATGTGTCATACGTTTGTTTTAAAAGCTATCCTTGGGTTTTCTGCACCAAACAGCCCATCAAGTTCATTTCCTCAGCAGTGGTATCTCCCCTTGCACACCACACGAGCCCAGCACTTTACTGAGGGGAAAAGATGACGCGATTCTTCTGCTACAAGCCCCCTTTGCCCCATGTTCTTCTTACGCCCTTCTCCCTTTGTGCCACTCCAAACTTTGGAATAAATACTTTTTTTCTTTAAAATATTGCTTAAAAGTATATTTTTGTCTTAATATTTATCAAATTAATATGTTATTTTAATATATTAAATGAATAATTAATAAATAATTTTATATAACATTTTATTTGGTTTTAATATGGAAATGGAAATCAAATAAAAAACAAATAAAGAAATTTGATTAATTTTTTTGCTACATTACCAAGCCATAGTTATTTAGTCAGGTAAAAATGTCCCATAATATAATATCATTTACAAAAAAACAGAAGCAGTAAATACACCTCTATACTTGCTTTGCGTCTACAATCGAAGTCTCAGCTCCTCTCTAAAGTCTGTACTGTATTTTGAAGCACTGACTGAAGTGACTAAGTTGGCCTACTTTTCAGTCTCAAACCTTGTGCATTATGGACAGCGGTGCTGGTGAATTGGCCTGACTGTCTCCACATATTGAGGACAGCATGACAAGATTGTGACAGAGGAAAATTTCGACTATTGAGTATTGTGGACAATGTTTATTAAGGCAGAAAGGTATATGAGCACCTGCGGTTAACATTGTTAGTTTGGTGCAAGTGAGAGCCTATCCCACTTTCTATCATGCGTGTACCTTCTCCAGGCTGTATTTTGGTGGCTGTGTTGAGCCGTGCGTTAAGAACATTCCCACAGTAAATTATGTATGCGACTGTGTGTGTGTTGTGCAGAAGTTAATAATAAATGCACTGGGCTGCTGCAGGGGCAATGGGTCCAGTGCAAACCTTAAAACACATGTCTCAATGCTGAAATTCTGAACAAGTTGTATACAAATAAACGTTATTATTATTCATTGGACTCCACACAGTGACACAAAAATAAAAAACTCAAAGATGTGATGTAAACATACAGCAAAATGCACCATGATCTATTCAATTATGTTTAATGTTTTTCAAAGATACAATTGTCCACAATCCACATCTTTTACGGATTGACTTTATTGCTTTTGACATGCAAAATAGTGAATCACTTACACTTTATATAATTATATACTACTGTGGAAGTAAATATCATTTTATATCAATTACAAAGTTTAAGAACAATAGTTTAAGAAACATTTTGTTGTTCCGCACTCTGCTTTTTGCTGATCTTTTATGGAGCAGGGTTGAGCTAACTCTAGTGACTCTATAAAAGTAGTTATGAGTTATGTTATGTATATTTGAGTTAAAAAAAAAAAGGTGTAGCAAAGAATATATGGAATATTCCCAAAGACAAAACTCTAAGGCACTCCGTCAGTTTAGAAAATGAAAAATGGCTAGCCATGCTGTAATAACTTACGCTTCTACCCAAATAGACAAAATTGCAAATTTCTCTTCTCTTGTAAAGAAGCACCCATGTTCTCAAATAGAGGACCTGTTTTTGATAATCATTTTAAATCCATATTTTTGGACATCTATGGATTTTTATTCTGATATAGTGACTCTGTCAGGCCTGTTGAGATGCCTCAGCTCTCACAAAGCAGCTACAAGAACAAAAAAGTGCAGATGCACATATACCCACAGTTCACATACAGACAATGCCACACACCCCCGGAATCCCACCTAACAGAGCTTAATTATCCAGCTTTGATTGCGGGCATGTTCATTTCACATTGTTAATTAGAACTGTGAACACTCCATTAATTAGAGCGAGCCAGTCCTCAAGGACCTGGGGAATTCCTGCACTGCATCTGTGAGCGTATCCTCACCAGTTTAAAGCGCTGCATTGGGATCCTGCTGGTGTCAATGGAACTCCTCTTGGCTTCGTCACCAAACCGCACCTCTGGCAAAGCTATCGCGCACATCACATGAGCCCATCTGCATATATACAAAGGGAAATAGATGAATATAGTGAGATGAGTCAATTGTTTGTCCGGCTCATGAATTTCGAAACAAAAGCTGGTCTTACTTGTCATTCTGTGTTTTCTTTAGAGCCCCCCCTCTGAGATTACAGAGACTGCATTCCTGAAAAAAAGTGGAGATCTTTCAGACAAAAAAGATGTGCACATGTCAAACTAGTATTAAGGACTATTTTATGGCATTCAATGGGTTTGAGTCAACTGGGAGGTAAGCACAGTTAGAGCAGATAAAATATTATTTCGGACATCCAAAAAGTAAAATATTGCTTTACTGCTGTAATGCATTCTTCGGTACATCGATCACATGACCAGTGTTCACCGATGACATCTGTGGTAACACCATAGCAACCTAACAAGAACAGAAAACAGAAAATAAGAATGCAAAGCAATTTTAGCTCCCACTGAAGAATTGTTTTTAAAAGCAAATGAGTGGATTAGTGCTAATCAAATAATAATAAAGTTGTTGGTTTGTGAAACTTTGAGACTAAATAAAACTGTGCATCTGTAACAAAGAGTTGTGTGTGTTTCAGTGCCAGGCTCTGCCGTGACGACTCACTATCATGACACAACTGACTGCCCGCTCTCAACATGAAGCCAGCCAACCAGGTTTGTTTTGCTAAGTTGGTTTGTATCAGAAATATAGCAGAGCAGCTTTGCGGTTTCCAAAAACCACAAAAGCTGGTGGTCACAACAGGATAAAAAATATACCATTTAGAAAGAAAGACTATGGGGTATTTTTGAATGTTTGTAACTTGGGGCTCTAAACTAGGAGAAACACTTCAATCCATCACAAAAAGTCTTTCATTCACACACAAAAAAACAGAACATACAGATGATACGAGGTCTTTCCGTGGCCTCGAAATCAGACTTGCGGACATGTCACTTGAGCCAAATGATTCTTTTACCCAAAGACTTCAGCACACACTGAAACACCCTACACCCTGACATAAGCAAGAGCCATATTCAAAATAGAAGTTTGGGGGACCCAACAACTATTGTAATTTTTAAATTGGGAATCAGACATAATGTATTAAAAAATAAACATTTTCTATGTATATCTATTCTGTGTACATTATGAACAAGTGAACAGAACAGCTCAGCTCAAGTTTTTTATGAGTGTGTGGGCTTTTGGACAGGAAGTGTATGTGGTGAGGACAGATTTGACCCCATTTAAATGATGATGGAAATAAAACACTCCAAACCACAGTTTAGGGAAAACATAAAAGAAGTAAGGCATGAGTCATGAGTATGTAAACCCTCTGACCCTCGCAAAATTTTTTGAAACATACTAGGATTAGATTGAAAGCTGGTGTAATACTGTATATTTCTCTATGGTTAAGAAGAATATGATAATTCCCTTCAAGACAGAAAAAGATGCACATACTTGCATGAACTTGTACACAACAGCCTTGGCAATATAGTAAGAGGGAGGTGCCATCTTCTTGCAGCAGAGGGTTTGTGGGAGTTGGAGAGGAGTTTTGCTCCCGAAAAGAAAAGCAGATCTCTGGAATTAAGGGTTTACTTCTTGAAGGACCTCTAGTGACATGTGTCGCACTGGAAGGGGACGACTTGTCTTCGACTAATGGAGACATGAACTCCTCTGCTTTGTCTTCAGCCTTTAAGTGGAAATGAACTTTTTAACGACAAACTAAATTGGAAATGAGCGCAAACATTTGTTGGTTAAGTCTCACGATTTTTACCTGATAATACGGCATGAAGAGCGTACACACAGCGCAGTATGGATGCAAGGTGGCAGTAAGGGCATTGTACTCCTTTTCTGCAGAAAAGCAACTCTTCTTATTCTGCCAGAGGTGGAAAAGGGGCTTCGCCCATGCTTCCATTTCCTGTTCCTCTTCTTCTGCTAGACTTGCTTCATGGGTTTCTAAATGAGGGGAAATCTCATGTCTTTAGTCTTAAACTAGTTACTGCATAATGAACTTTGTAAAACCACGCACAGGGCTTTTTGGAATAACTTGGACAGAAGTCACACTTTTCCATACAGTTAGGTGTCATTTTTAACTAAGGTCATTAGAATTACTCATTGTTGTTGACAGTATGTAATGTATTTGCCGTGCACATGTTAAAGCTTTAACCACCCTAACTGTTTTAAATTCCAGCATATGACATTTTTATACACTGTATAATAAGCAGAATAAATTAGGGGCAAAGCAAGTATGCAACTTCAACTACAAATAAAGACTTAAGATTACTGCATTTAGTGTGCTGCTCACCATCATCACTGGCAGTCTGTTGTTTGACAGCCGTGGGCACAGCCCTTGCAGTAGGCTTCCTGAGTGGGTGACGCCAGCTCTTAGCCGTCCTCCTGATAGCTAATGCAGAATACTGAAATGTGAAAGACACATAAAGCAATTATTACAGAGCCTAGAATGACTAGTATGACTCAGACATAAGATATGACATTTAATTGTATTTAGCTAAACACACAAACCTTCCCAGGTTTCAGAGCAGAATCGCCACCCTCACTGCTCATAGGATCATGGTCTTCCTCTTCATCAAATGAATCACTACTGCTCTTGTATTGCTGCTCTTCCTCCTCTCCATCTGACTCCACTTCCTCTAAATCAGATACTCCATCTTGTTCTTGTTCCCTCTTCCTTTCTCTACGCAACTCCGGATAATGAGAAAAGGCTTCCATTTCATGGGACTCCCTTGTCAGTAGCCCATAATCTTCACTGGGGTCAAGAGGCTCCACAGCATTGAGCAGAGAGGTGGGCTGCAGCTGGGCCCAGGTCAGAGCCCTACTTTCCCCTTCCTGGTTGTTTGACCCACACAGCTGCAGTTCAGAGTCCGCAACCTGTTTGCACTGAGGTTCAGTCCACATGGTGTAAGGGAGAGGCTCGTGGGCGAAGTCTGATGGTAGTTCAGAATTGACCACTGCAGGACTTTGAGACCCAAAGTTTAACCAGTGGCTGGAGCAGGGTTTTGGCACAGCGGCAGTATTGTGGGGTGAACATCGTGATGAAGAATTAGCCACTGAGTAATTTAGTGTGCACAAGGGAGCAAAGTGGTTTGTATTAGAATTATTGTCAGGGATCTTATTAGAGTCTGAAATGCTCAATGCTACTGCTTCGTCGACTTTTGAGAATGCAGAGAGCTTCAGATTTTCATTACATGAGCTAGACTGTGGTTCTATTTGGAGATGTGACGTTTGGACTAGGGCTCCCTGGGGAGCTAAGCTGTGTCCAGGAAAAACACTGTCATTGGAATTTTGTTTCTGCATCGTAACACTGGTTAATTCAGATATACGATCATTTGATAACACTTTGTTAATACATTGTGATTCCAGATGATGTACAGGCACTAATTTTGACAAGTGCAATTCTATTTGAGCCTGCCTGACGCCTTGTGAAGATGAGGACCCAGATGGTGTTTCAGGCTGCAGCACAGGTGCATTTCGGTGAGTGTATGATCTACATTTCTTTTCATGAATTGGCCCCTGGTCAGCAGGAGTAAGAGAGGGCATCTCTTGGGTTAATACAGGTGGCAAAGGGCAGGTTCCACGGTGATCTGCTGGCTCAGGGTTTAGATATGGCATTTCCACTGCATTCTTCTGTAGCAGAGGAGGTAGAAGGTTTTTCTCAGTGTTGCTGTTTTCAAAAATGCTGCTGTGAACTGAAGGGGAAGTCAAGTCACAAATTGTGTGACTGCCTCCATCTGCTGGCTCTGTTTTATCATAAAGTGCTTGAGTGTTACAGGTACGGATATGTTCTGGGTCTATGTCCATTTTGTGTGAGTCTACAAAGTTCCTACAATTCCCAGGGTCTGACTTTGGTGATTGACTCTGCAGCTCAGAGTTGTCTGAAACGCTCAGACATTTTTCAGCCTCAGAGATACTTGAGTGGACAGCTGTGCTGTAGGCGTCAGCTTTTGGGGAGGGAGTCCTGGTGGGGACATCCTGAGATGTAGAGAGGTCTGGTGGTTCAAAGGAGCAAGGCTCAGGAGCATTACTTCCAGGAGTCCTGTCAACATGTCCTGAGGAGTGTTGTGAATCACTTATAGTGTTTATCTCAGTATTTGTGTCATTCTTGGTCATGGTCACAGAGCAGGATTTGGGGAAAAGGTTTGAAAAGCCCATGTCACTCTCCACTCGATTTACTTTGACCACACACATTTGTCTGCAAGCATCTTCAGAAAAAAGGACAAACCATGATTAAAAAATATATTATTTATACAAATATGTGTAATCAGATGAAACTCAAACAATCATTGTTGCACTCACCAGAAAAATCAACTGAATTCTTAATTCGTTTGCATTTTGCCTCTGCTTGTCTGTTTCGTTTTTTCTTGGGGTTAGATAGTCCTGATGTTTGCCTCCACACTTTAGGCTCAAGTGGACCCGCTGGGCCCTTTTTCTTGCAGTTTGTTGCATCTGAGCATTTGTCAAGCCCAACAAGTTCCTCTGTGGTTCTTAGACGCTTGGAGCCCATGCGGGACTGAGTATTGCTATGGGAAAGGGAAGGAGAGAAAAGGAGATTTTAAAAAGCAAATAACAAATAAAGCTAGTTTTTTTATATTTTAAATCTAAATTGTATTTTCTTTGAAAATTCAAAGACAATACATAGTAGGTATTACTATACCATTTAATGGTAGGTTTATTCTTGCGCCGTCTTTGGAGCCAGCTCTGGAGTTCAGGTGTTGTGCGAGGAGTGGCCATGGTGTGATCAAGGGGTACAGAATCTTTGCCCAGCATCCAGTTGGTGTAACGATCAGGCTGAAAGCGCTTCACAAAAGGCTCCATGGAAATCTTAACCATGTCCTTGCTACATGTACACTATCAATGGGAATAATAGTAAATACAATGAACAAAGAAGCATGTTGTAGTCAGTGGAAAGTTCAAAGCTAATTATACCTGCGTTGCCACTTTTCCATAGTCTATCCAGCGGACTGTGGCAAAATTTGTAGATTCTGCACAGTTAAAGCCATGATTGAAGCCAGCATGGTAGCCATAAGGAAATGTGATCATAAACTCTCCAGCTTCTTGAGTTATCTGAATGTATAATAGCCAGAGTTTGTGAAAGATTACTCGGATTTTGACCGACCAAAGAAAAAACAGACAAATATAATATCATGCAATATATGAGAAACTCAAAATTAGAATTTACCTTATCAAAGGGAATGCCATATTTCTTCAGTATAGAAGGAGAAATTAAAGTCATCTTGTGCCGAAGAAAAGCTTCACAGCCCTTGAAGCTATTGGGGAAAAAGCCTGGCAAATATATAGAGAGGATTTTTTAAAATTAACTAATGAAAATTCACTTGATTACTATTCAGTACATTTACATGTTTATACCTGTGGCCAAGCGTTCTAGTCTCTTTCCATGCTCAGGGGGTATAGCATACCTGTTTGGGCAAAAAACAAAAAACAAAAAAAAAAACTTAAGTGTGAGGCATACAACACTTATTCACAAATGACAATAGGAATAGATGTGTTATTTGTTAGTTGATGCCAATTCATATTAGCACAAAAGCTTAAACTAAAAACAAAATAGGTTTACAGTGTGAGTAGAAGAGACTGTAGCTGTTTCAATGCTGCCATCAAGTGGTAAGTTGATGTAAAAAGTGAAAAATATCAAAACAGCGCATCAAAGTAGAATGAACTTACAAAGAACAACTACAAAAAATAATGAATTTCACTAAACTGTGTTATTTTGTGCAATACAAATAAACCTGCTTCAATTTTTTGTATGTCAAACACCACCATTCAACCTTTTATAAAGGAATCACACACTGCCTCCGCACCCCAGACTTTGTTCCACCTTCCCTCTCCAGCACTCCCAACAGTTTGTCTAGAGGCAACAGGTCTGTAGGTGATGCTGCAACCTGCAGCACCTGGACTATCCGGGAACCTACAGTACATCAGAGTCCTGCTTGTGAACTTCAGTGGGAGCTGACGATCAGGTCTCTCATTAAAAAGGCCCAGCAGAGGGTATACTTCCTTCAGCAGCTGTGGAAAGCCAAGCTGCCAGTGCAGATGATGGTGCAGTTCTACATGGCCATTGAGTCTATCATCATCCTCCATCACCGTGTGGTACGCTTGAGCCACAGCCAAGGACAAACAGAGACTGCAACACATCGTGCGCTCTGCTGAGAAGGTGATCGGCTGCAGCCTTCCATCTGTCCAGGACCTGTACGTCTCCAGGACTCCGGGACGAGCAGGTCGGATCACAGCTGACCCTTCTCCCCCCTAATATTTGAGCCACGGCCCTCGGGCAGGAGTGAGCTCTCCTCACAAGAGCAGTTTTTGCTCCTCTGCCTCATGAACACTTTTGTATTTATTTTTCTTTTTTAAAGAAGTAAAATAAAGCGATTTTTGGGCACAAAGGCTTAGAGGGTAGAGACATTCGGCAAATTTTTGATGCCAGGAATCAAACCTACAATGTTGTGGTGGCAGTAACCAAACGTGCAATGCTTTAAACCACTGCAACACCTGCAAGCATTTTCTTTTAAGTCTAATACCTTATTTTATACATGCCTTACATCTGAATCTATGCCAAAAAATGGGTTAATTGATAATGGCAATAATACTTTTTCTGATTTATTGTTCTAAAAATATTTATCAAAATACAAATGAAAAAATCCAGAGAGAATCCAGAGAGAATTCCTGGTGCTGGGTGAGACATTGGCCCAGGGCTCGGTTTGAATTTCTATCATCATTTCACCTGTCAGCTTAACACAACAGAGGGAGAGGAGAGCTAAGGTAACCTCAGGTAGGGCTGACAGTATGAGGAGTTGGGGGGGTTGGGGACTGACGAGACATGAGACTAATGCATCTTTAGAATGATGCCCTCCTGGGAAAATGTCAAAATAGCACAGAAATGTGTGCACATGGGAAAGTGTCTGCTACTGTCTGAGACACTGAACCCCGTGGGGTTTTAGGGCTCACCGCTTTAATGAGCAGTTACCCATGGACAAGATGATGAGGAAAGTCAAAGTAAGACAAACATAAAGAAATTACAATAAAAAACAATCTATCACCTTTTGCTACCATTTTCATTACCTCATCTTCCTAAGCACGCCTCAGAAAAGAAAGATATCTTATACTCTCTCAAGATAAAACATTAAATAGCATTTAAATTGCATGGCTATTATATGACAGTGTCACCAAAAAAAAACAATTAAATAAAACAGAAATTTGATTAAAACAACATTGGACTAAATTGCATTGCCAGTCAAAACATTTAATAAATAAATACCTATTGTAATAGTAGTAGCAATTGTCTAGTATTTGATGTATGCAGTAGATCTTTGTGCCATTTACCAAGACTTGGGTTCTCCAAAATGTAGGTAGTTGATACTGTACAGGTCCATGTCTTCGGTGTGCCATGAGAATGAAGTCTTCCACATCCCAAAGTACAGGTATGGAGTGTTAACACCCTGAATGGACACACCACAGTCCTCCTCTATGACATCCAAGATGGAGTTTAAGTGGGCAATATTCCACTCCTCTACGTCCTGGGAGATCGCAAATACATCACTCTTATTGGCATTATACTGAGCATATAAATTGAGTGTATGAATCAAAAGCAAACAAAAGCCCCCACCTCATCGTAAAGGCTTCCACCAACATCAGCACCATATATGGGTGAGACAAATGTGAGGTTCTTCCAGTATTTTCTCTCAAGATCTTCATAATTTAAGTAGCGCGGTGTGCAGTACCTGTACATATTTTAAGATATCTATTATAAATTATAACCACATATTCATTATATAGCTGGTGAATCTTCAGCCAAAATTTACAGTCAGGTCATATATATTGGGACATTGACACAATTCTAATCTTTTTGACTCTGTACACCACCACAATGGATTTCAAATTAAACAAACAATATGTGCTTTAACTGCACACTTCCATCTTTAATTTGACTGTATTTACGTCCAAACCAGGTGAGCTGTTTATGTTTATTACAACAGTTTGTATTTGGCTCCCACTTTTTAAGGGACCAAAAGTAATGGGACAAATTAAAAATAAGTCAAACTTTCACTTCTTAATATTTAGTTTCAAATTCTTTTCAGGCAATTACAGCCTGAAGTCATCACCCGATGCAGGGTTTCATCCCTGGTGATGTTCTGCCAGGCCTCTACTGCAACTGTCTTCAGTTCCTGCTTGCTCTTAGGGCATTTAGTCTTCAGCAAGTGAAATACATGCTGAATTGGATTCAGGTCAGGTTATAACATAAAATATTCCACTGCTTCGCTTTAAAAAAAAATGCTTTGGTTGCTTTCGCAAGATGCTTTGGGTCACTGTCCATCTGCACTGTGAAGTGCTGTCCAATGAGTTTTGAAGCATCTGGCTGAATGTAAGTAGATAATAATACCTGAAACACTTCTGAATCCATCCTTATGCTTTTGTCAGCAGTCGCGTCATCAATAAATACAGATGAACCATTGGCACCACCTACTGTGGTGTGCTTCAGAACAGTGAAGGCTTTTTAGATGTTGTTTGGCAAACTCTAATCTGGCCTTCCAGTTTTTGAGGCTCACCAATAGCACACTTGAAATTAATGCTAGACCTTTTATCTACTCCTTGTAAATGAGATATTGAGGGAATAAGACACAAAGTAAAGTGTCCCATTATTTTTGATCCCTTAAAACATGGGCACAAGCACAAATACAAACTGCTGTAATTCCTATACCAATCATCTGATTTGGATGTAAATACCTTCACATTAAAGCTGAAAGTCTGCAGTTAAACCATATCTTTGTTTCATTTCAAATCCACTGGGGTGGTGAATAGAATCAAAAAGATTAGAATTGTGTCGATGTCCCAATATTTATGGACCTCCAGTATCATCAACTGCCATTCCCATACTCACATGTCACTATTCGCTAATCTTCTAAACTCTTGTACACTTAGAGGCTTCTTCTGGATATTGTATTGAGTAAACAGCCCTGACTGGCCTGCTACCATCTGTTGGATGGGGGCATCAATCATTAGGTCATCTATATCATCATATGTGCGTCGAGGTTTCCATCCTTTTGGGGGTATAACCTAAGGAATGATGAAGTTATAATACATTTTCCAGCAAAAGCAAACTTTAAATTTGCTGATAATGTTTTTTGCTTTTCAAGCTGACCTTTGCCAAGCCTGCTCGATGGGCACCTTGGGATTCCATATAAACCAGGTACTGGTTGAAGTCTTTGAATTCTTCCATGGTTGGCCTGAAGGTCATAATTTTGCAGGTGGGGTTAGCAGGGGTGCATCCCTCTGCGCCCGCCATCCTGCTGTTTCCTGTAAACATAAAATGAAAACAAATAATATATTACATCATCATAACCAATCTAAGTAGAAATATAAACATATATAATAAGAGTTGTGGTGTGCAATTCGTTGGCGTGCATTATATAAATTAACCACAAGATGGAAGTAGAGGCTCAAATTATTTAAATCCCTTCTGACACCAGGCAACAATCTTTTTGTCCTATTCGATCCCTGACTGTTGCATAGTCATTGTCCCTGTCACACACGATACCAAGTTAGACATTGCAGAGAAATTGAACAATTGACCACGTTCCTGTGTGCAACAACTGTGGCAATAGTTCAAACAATTTCAGTTAAAATGCGTAGAACTTATCAAAGAGACTACAGTAAACACAGTTTACAGTATAATAATTTTAACAAATATATTCGTATTCACGTTTTTAAATTCACGTTTATTTTAACATCAGTTGCTTTGGCTATTCAAAAACGAAATTCATACACATGAGTGAAATATATGCATGCTTTTTTAATAATGCTTAGTTTCCACTATTGATGTAATATAATTTATAACACAAAACTCACACATCTTGTAAATTATTTTTAAAGACTTTTTATCGGAGCATTTTGATAGATCTTTGTTGTTCATCAAATTAGCTAACTAGCCCAACTAGCCTACGTTTTGTTGTGGTGCCAAGTAATGGCTGCACAAATAGCACTGGTCGCTAGCTTTAGACGGGATCATGTTTATTTTAAGGATGTCGTTGTCTCGTTAAGAAGTAAAATGTTTTGAATGTGTGATTTGCGCAGTAGCTTCAGATGACTACACTTGCCTTGTGCCAATTCAAATACTCAATTAGTTGAAAATGTAGCTAGCTAGCTGCCTCCCACAGCTAACATCAGCTGGTTGTTAAATGCCCTGGCCGCTGCAGACACAGGGCCGCAGCTGGTTTGCAGTGGGGCTTTGTGACTTACTTAGCTCAGTAACAGTTTCGTCAATCGCGATGCAAAGGCTTATAATTCACCCTTCAAGACACGTCTGGTCATAGATTATAAACATTGTTCGGACACTGTGAAGTGCACTGTGGCCCAATGAGGTTGGCGTGGCTAGTTAGCTTTTTATAGCTGCGCTAATACACCATACTCCGGGATAATTTAACCTCTTTTGATAACAAAGTAAATAATACACTAACTAGTTAAACGCCTAGAAATGCAGAACCAGGTTAATGTTAACTCGGCATTGCTCTTTTACCTTGATATGTAAACTGCCCTGTTGTTGTTTATCCCTTCCTTGTTCGTACAGCTGATTCACATGACAGTGGTCTGTTGCTAGTTGTGCTGCAGCTACAGCTCTACCGCCGCGTCCTCTGATCCGTAAATTATCTGGATGTGACGCTACGCACGTCAGACCACGTTGACGAGTCACCTTTTCATCCATCCATTCGCTGTTAGATCTGCGACTTCTCTCACAGAGAGGAAAATGATGGTACAAAAGTATGCTAACTACTAAGTTCGTTTCTTGTTGTAACTGCTAATGGTTATTTGAAAAAAAAAAATCAAATTAATTTATACACCTTAAACAAAAAAATGAATAATGTTCAACGTAATGTCTGTGAGTCGTGAGTAGTTTGCAGTGAGATGCCGTGGCCTCCAGGGATCGCTAAGGACTATTTGAGTAAACATGGCTGCCCAGGATGAACTCAGTAAGTTTCTCTATCGCTTTGGATATTAAAATTTACCTATTTTGCTTGATCAAAGCCATCAGAATATTTACTAACAACGTTTCGATCCTAAGATAGGAAATTCAAAGTTGTTACCTTGAAGCAGTAGATACGACGAAAAGCAACGAATCCTGTTTTAGCTAGCATGCAAGGCCCTATGCACCGTCATGCTCTAAAGAATATACTATTATCACAATGAATGCATTTTATTATTATGTTTAACTTCCATCGTGATATACATGATATACTAAGGGATATGCAGTAAATATTATTTTTACTAGTATTGGTGTCTGAAGCTGCCATTATAGATACATTTCAGTCAGTGCTCATGCGGTTCGTTTGCCAAGCTAAAGAAGGAGTGACCCCAAACTGGCTCACGGCTTTCCTTGGCGTATTATATGATGTGTGCTTAAATGTGTTACACATAAGAAAAGACGGGTTTCATATGGGAATTAACTGGCCTTTGAACATCTCTGATATCACTTTATGTTGCCTATTTCCTTGATTTTGAGGAACTGCCAGGTTTGCCTTGTAAAAAATAAAATTAAAACGATAAAAATAATAAAAATAGAAAATAATCTATTTTGACTAGACTAATCCACTCTTTCATTGAATGTAATAAATTGCCATTTTGGAGTGCCTTGCACAAACTTCTGAACAAGAACGACCACCTAGTGTAAAATCCTGAAAGCAGTCATAGTGATATCCACCTTATTTACACCTCATATTTCTTACAGTCTCTGTAATTATGTTTTTAATAGTAGTCCACCATACAAAAAAGAGAAACACAGTCTTATTTTATATTATTTTCTTACAGATCAACTGGAGCGTGTGTTTCTTCGCCTGGGTCACGCAGAAACAGATGATCAGCTACAGGACATTATCTCAAAGTTCCTGCCCCCTGTTCTTCTTAAATTGTCCAGTGTTCAAGAGGGAGTTCGAAAGAAAGTAAGGAGGGTGTTAACCCTGTGTCTGCTTAGATTACAGTGGTGTGTAGCATTGTAGTTACACATCCATCATGCTGAACAGTCTTGTAAACATGTCCACTAGGTAATGGAGCTATTGGTGCATCTAAACAAGAGAATTAAAAGCCGGCGTAAAATACAGCTACCTGTGGAAACTCTGCTTGTCCAGTATCAAGATCCTGCAGCTGCTTCCTTTGTCACTGTAATTACAAACACTTTCTAGAGTTTCCTTTCTGGTTAATATTGTTATGATTTATTAGTTGCTGTTATAAATAATACCTTTTTGGCAGAATTTTACTATTATTTATGTAAAAATGGGATATCCTCGATTGGAAGTAGAAAAGCAGTGCGAGATGGCGCCTACCCTGCTCACTGCCATGGAAGGAAAACCACAACCACAGCAAGACAGGTGAAGGATACACATACAGAGCTTTAAAATTTAATTAAATAATTTGACATAAATCTTGATTTTTTTTTAAATGTGAACTAAACCTCCTCTTGTAGCCTTATGCACCTCCTGATACCCACTCTTTACCACATGAAGTACCCTGCTGACACTACCAAGAGTGGGTCTCCATTTAACTTAACTGAGAGGCCAAAAACTGTACAGTTGCTGCTGGAATTCATGTTAGATGTTTTACTAATGCCTTATGGGTATGTTTCACACATTTTTTCATTCACATTTTGTTGTTACGTACAACAATTACTTATACCTACAACTTTAGGTTTGTGCTGAATGACTCTCCAACTCGTCCATCTCCCTCTGCATCCCAAGGGGGGTCAGATGATGGCACCGTGGCAAGTGCAGGTCAGGGTCTTCCACAACCTCCCCCAGGAATGAGTGTGTATGCAGCCAAGAGAGTGATTGGAGAATCCCAGTGGAGCGCTGAGCAACTAGAACAGGTGATATGTTATTTATTTGTAGATTAATTTACTTGCAGTGTGCAATAAAAAAAAATCTGAATTGTTTGGAATTTCTTATCTGGGAGTTTGAGTTTAAAATATTTTGCATCTATCTGTGTTGCTTTTAAAAGTGTAAACTAGGTATAGTGAAATTTATTGAAGCAAAGCAAGTTCCAGAAGTGGAGACAGTTGTGCATTTGGTGATAGCATCTAGTGATACTCGTCACAGTGTTGCTACTGCTGCAGACTTGGAGCTGAAAAGCAAGCAAAGGTAAGAAGCACCGTAGTGTGTTATAGTTTAGGCTTAATAGTTGTTTGGAGATGGTGTTTGATTGAATTACATCTTTATCCTTTTTTAGCCTAATTGACTGGAACAATCCCCTAATAATCAATAAGATGTACAAAGTGTACTTGGGTGATGTTCCACTTAAAACAAAGGTACGTATCTTATATAAACATGTTAGAGTACAGTTCAACACATCAGAATGTCCTTTTAATATATACATTTTGTCTCAGGGTGGGGCTCTAAAGCAAGAACTAAAACATGAACCTGTAAGCACCAGAGTCAAACTGAAGATCCTGCCCCATTTTCTCCGATCACGATTTGCTGCAGAGTGCTTTCCTGCTAATATCCAGGTATGCTTTTCTCAGTTTTATTTTTAATATATGTATTTATTGTATTTATTATTAATTATATTATTTGGTACTACTAAAATTGTAGCATGTACACAGAGGCCAAACTCAAATCATTTTTTATTGGTTTAAAGGTAGTTTATGATGGTCTCTTTGGCGCAAACACCAACAACAAACTGCTGTCGCTCACATTGCAGTTCGTCCATCACATCTGCATGGTGTAAGAAACATTTTTCAAGCTTTGTTAGAACATGTTACACTTTTAAGCACTATAACGCGTAAGATTCCTCTTTTCCTTTTACAGATGCCCGGACACAAACAAACCATTGGGACTTATGCTGCTTAATGGTCTTACCAAGCTTATCAATGAATATAAGGAGGTAACTAATGATTTTTGTTAAATGATTAAATTGTTAAATTGTTTTTAATTTATTGCTCACAGTGATTATCTAAATCTTGTCTATTTGCAGGATCCAAAATTACTATGTGTTGCATACTCAGCTGTTGGGAAGTTGTCAAGGTTTGATCATTTGATATATAATTAAAACATTTTATTTTGCTAAATCACGGTTTACAATTCAATTTTGCATGTTTTTAGCCGGATGCCACAACTTTTCACAAAAGACATTGCTCTTGTTCAGCAGTTTTTTGAGTCTATGTGCAAGGTGAGCAAAATTTATATTGTATTACTATAGTGCTCCATTAATATGACCTGCATCTACCTCTGCTTCTCTAATCTTTCAGGAGGAACCAGATGTGCGTCTAGCCATTCAAGAGGCTTTATCTATGATGGTTGGTGCCTTTGCTAACTTGCAGGGTGCACAGTTAAACCTGATGGAAGCACTCGTTGCTGCTTACATTGTTAAGGTAGATTCAATGTTTCACAAAGATATGATGTGTGAAATGCGACATGCAGCTAATCAAGTTAGTATTGTTTACAGCCTGAAGTACAGGTTCGCCAAGTAGCCATGAAGTTTGCAAGCACTGTGTTTGCACCAGATCATGTACCGTCAAGATACCTTCTGCTTCTGGCAGCTGGAGACCCGTAAGTTTGAACAAACATTTTACATTTATGTAGGCTTCTAACATTCAAATTTTAGAGTTCTGCTCAAGTAGTTGTTGTTGTCTTATAGGAGGGAAGAGGTAGCTGGGGAGGCTCAAAGGGTTCTAAGGTCTATTCCTACCAAGATCTCAGAGAAAGAAGGACCAAAATCAATGCCCTCCTTTCCAGACATGGTTGCATATGTCCAGGAAAAGGTAAAGGCACATTATGCATATAATGTTGTTGCGAATGAAAAAATGTTATTCTTTTCTGGTGGCGACATTAATTATTTACCTCAATAGGCGGCTCACAGAATTAAAACGCCAGCTAAGTACAGTGTTGGAACATCAACTATCCCCTTTAATCCATCAGCATTTGCAGAGGTAAATATTGAAATTTAGTCCTTCTGACAGAAAAGATGAAACGGTTTCATAGTTTTTGCATATTTTTCCAGATTGTTTTGTACCTGAGGATGTGTCTAGCTCACAGTGCAGGTGTTACACCTGTTTCTGCACGTTTGGCAGAAATGCAGGATGATGCCCCAGCCATTGGCCTCTATGTGCAAACTTTACTGTCCTGTCAGGCTCAACCTATGAAGGACACAGAGGCAAATCCAGTGCATATCTATATAGATTTGCTCCAACAGCTACTGAGTGCCGTGGGAGGTATGTCTCACGTTAAACAAAATTATCTTTGCACATGGTTAAAGTAAAACTAAACTAGAGCACAACTTAGTTTTTCTCCCTTTCTCTTGACTGTACAGGTATTCCTGTTATGTATTGTCTACTGGAAGTAGTGTCTGTTTGCCCAGAGAAGTTAGCAGCTAGATTTGTTGATAAAATTGACTGGATAAAAGTAAGTAATATATGGTTACATATTGTTGTTAACATATTAAGTACCTTACCAACATTACATTGGCTAATGTTAATTATTCAGAGCTTGATGAACACAAACAAGGAAGACATGAGGGAGCTTGCAGCACAGCTGTATGCCGTTGTGGTTTCCACAATGACTGGCAATGAACTACAGGCAGCTGTCCATAACCTTGTCAAGATTACCAAAGATAACCATGTAAGGCAGTAACCCTCTGTTTTTATACTGCTACAACCATAAAATATCCAACACCTCCTAATTGCACACCACTAAATAGTTTCTTACCCAATATATTATTTTGTTCACACAGAGTCCTGAGACTCAGCATGGGGCCATTTTGGCTCTTGGTTTTATGGTTGGGCGGTATATGAGCAAAAAGAAATCTGCATTTGGGCAGCAGCTGAGTATTACTTACCAAGACAATGATGACCTTGTGTCATTGGCTACAAAGACAATTGGTTTGTATATTTTTGTCTTGGTATTATATAATTACTTTACGATATTACTGACCTTTTCCTAACCAATATATTTTACTGACCTTCCAGGTTCCTTTCTGGACAACACTAGCCCATTATTGACAGTTGCTGCCTGTACAGCTCTGGGAGAAGTTGGGCGCAATGGAGCCCTTCTAATTCCAGCTGAAGGGGAAGGCTTCACCAAACTTTCTGCTGTGGAAAACCTTTTGTCACGCATTCCTTCTGGCAAAGAGAGCTCTAAAGTAAGCCATTTTTATGAAAAATATTTTTTTTGTGATAGATAACTCTACATTTGCAATCAGCTATTCAGTGATATAATATTGGTTTTCAGATGAAAGAACGATCAATCATGACCTTGGGCTACCTACCAGTGGGAGATGGTGACTTCCCTCACCAGAAGAAAGTGCTGCAGGGTCTGATGGACTCTGTAGAGGTGAAATACAGAGGCTCACACTATGACAAAAGCCAGCCTAATTATTTAAAATAATATTTATAGTTCTCTATTTCCAGGCAAAACAGGTTGAGCTGCAGTTTATTGTTGGGGATGCAATCACAAGCGCGGCCATAGGTACAACCTCAGGAGCAGCCAGAGACCTGTGGACATGTACTGAAGAACAATACAGTCCGCCCTGTCGTAAGGAACTAAAAACTCTACATAGTGTTTTATATTTTAGAATACTGTTTTTTGAATTGAACCTTAAAATCATTAAAGTTCTTCTTTCTCTTTTTAGATGTAAAGAACAACGATGTGGTACCCTGGGTCCTTAACTCCATTCTGGCAAAATACATTCCCAGCCAAAACCCCCATGTTCGACAAGCAGCCTGTATCTGGCTACTTTCTCTGGTGAAGAAACTAAGCCAACATAAAGAAATAAAGGTATCAAAATAGGATGTTCCTCTGCTCTTCATTTATTTAATTCACTGCTTGGTCATAACTCAGATAATATTGTTTCCATTTTGATACAGTCACATTTGAAAGAGATTCAGAATGCATTCATCTCTGTTTTGTCGGATGCTGATGGTAAAATGGCATTTTTTAAGTATGGATAAATCAGTGTCAATATCAAAATGTCAATTCAAACTCACAATTTCTTGTGCATCTGCAGAGCTGAGTCAGGATGTTGCATCTAAAGGTCTGGGTTTGGTCTATGAGATGGGCGAAGAGAAAGACCAACAGGAACTGGTGTCAACCCTTGTGGAAACTCTCATGACCGGAAAGAGGTGAAACAATTGTTAATGTTGAAACTATCATGCTCCATGTAGGCTTATACAGCACAATACTCAGGCATCACTATATTATTTAGAGTGAAGCACGCTGTAAATGAAGATACAGAGGTTTTCCAAGGGGAGAATATGGGCAAAACACCTGATGGGTAAGACAATTGATCAACTCAATTTTGTTACTGGTAATAACTGAACATGTTGGTTATAACTGAATTTCTTACGTTTCTTCCTAAAGCCACGGCTTGTCCACATACAAGGAGCTCTGCTCTTTAGCCAGTGACCTAAATCAACCTGACCTAGTCTACAAGTTTATGAATCTGGCAAATCATCATGCCATGTGGAACTCTCGCAAGGTACCGCACTGGTCCACACTTTCATACTTATTAATACTATATTTTGGTAATTGGCCATGACTTCTCTATTCAGGGAGCAGCATTTGGGTTCCACATGATTGCGGCTAAAGCTGGAGAACAGTTGGCACCTTTCCTTCCACAGCTAGTGCCCCGTCTCTATCGTTACCAGTTTGACCCAAACCTCAGCATTCGCCAGGCCATGACCAGCATTTGGGACGCCTTAGTCACTGATAAGACTCTGGTAGGATGCTAAATTTCTATTAGTTGTAGCTCTGTGTTGACAATGTTCTATGTTTGTTTGTAATTCAGGTGGATAAATACCTAAAAGAAATTCTGAAAGATGTTCTCTCCAACTTGACCAGTCCTACTTGGAGAATAAGAGAGTCCAGGTACAAAAATTGCCATTGCTTATATTTACGAATGGCCTATGTTGTCTAACTTAAAACACTATGGTTACAGCTGCCTAGCCCTAAATGATCTGATTAGAGGTCGACAGGCAGATGATCTCACTGACCATCTTGCAGAAATGTGGGAGACACTGTTCAGAGTCCTTGATGATATCAAGGTTTGTAAAATCGCAAATACTCGCTCTTCAAAAGACCAGTTAAAACTTAAATTTGCATATTTATTTCAGGAATCTGTGCGGAAAGCGGCCGACCTTACTCTTAAGACACTTAGTAAGGTGATTATGCTCCTTTCTATTTTCTCACAGCCCCATCATACTGTCAAGCAGTGTTAAGGGTAATGCATAATTTGATGTGTTAGTTGGTAATCTAGGACTAGTTGCCTTTTCAAATCAGCAGGATATTAGTTTTTGTTAGCACCCAGCTAGTCAGGGGCTATCCTGTTCCCATCCAAAGCACAGACAGTGACAGGAGCCAGACTGTGTGGCGCACACTGCTCGCGCACGGCACCTTCTTACCTCACGCAGCCTTCAGTGTCACAAAAATGATCGCCAATAGCTTCAACATGGGCCATAAATGATTAATGGTAACGCAAGAGTACTATGCCCTATTTAGTTTGACAAAGTAGTTCCAGGGTAGTAACGAGGTAACTTAACAAGTCTTAAAAGTAACACTACCAAACACTGTTAGTGAGTCACACTTTCTTCTTTTAAGGTGTGTATCCGTATGTGTGAGTCCACTGGCTCTGGAGCTCAGAAGATAGTGTCTGTGCTGTTGCCTACTCTCCTGGAGAAAGGCATTGTAAGCAGTGTCTCAGAAGTGCGCTCACTGAGGTAGTTGTTTTTAACATTACAAATATAATGAAAAGCTTCATTGTTATTGCATTGTTGTTTTCCAATATTGTGTTTGATATCATCAGTATTCAGACTCTGGTGAAGATTAGTAAAACTGCTGGTGCAAGGCTAAAGCCTCATGCTTCGAGACTGATCCCAGCTCTTCTAGAGGCTCTGAGCACTCTCGAGCCACAAGTCCTCAACTATCTCAGCCTGAGAGCCACTGAGCAGGAAAAGGTATTACTTTGTCAGGTTAACAATTTTCAATAAAACTATATACAGATTATGACTTTGTGACTTTATGATTTCTGTAGAGTGCCATGGATGCAGCAAGACTCAGTGCTGCCAAGTCTTCTCCAATGATGGAGACTATTAATATGGTAGGTAACACTGCCAGGAAGTTAAAGATTTATATTCTGAGAAACTATAGTGTTTAAGGTTTATTTTAATATCCTGTGTTCAGTGTCTGCAGCACTTAGATGTTTCTGTGCTGGGAGAGCTGGTCCCCAGACTCTGTGAGCTCCTGAAGAGTGGAGTGGGGTTGGGCACCAAGGTAAACCATGTAAAGCTGTGCCGTTCTTAACTTGAGTAGTTCTTTTTATTGACCTTAGCTTCTATCTATTACAAAGGGTGGCTGTGCAAGTGTTATAGTATCCTTAACTGTGCAATGTCCCCATGACCTCACCCCTTACTCAGGTGCAGTAATTATTAAACTTAACTTAAACTTATACAGCAGATGCAGATTTAAGGTTCAAACTAATTATTGTATGTTTTTTCAGGTAAATTGATGAGTGCCCTGTTAAATGGTATTCATGACAGAAGCAGTGTTATACAAAAGACTTTTGCCTTTGCCCTTGGACATCTTGTCAGGGTAAGCACACCTGTTAATATTTGGCTGTTTTGGTTTCTATGTCTCATTTTTTACTTATACCAGACGGCAAAGGACAGCAGTGTAGAGAAACTGTTGCTGAAGCTACACTCGTGGTACTTGGAGAAAGAAGGTGGGGAAAAATATACTCAATCCCTGCAACAAATATTCAAGAGGCAACCGCATTTAAACATACAATGTGCCTTTTGTTTCCACCAGAACCGGTCTACAAGTCCTCTTGCGCGTTGACTCTTCATGCCATCAGCCACTACAGTCCGGATGTGCTGAAAGGCCATGCAGGAGTGGCTTTGCCTTTGGCCTTTCTAGGGATGCACCAGGCTCCTGGTCCTGATGAGGAAAAAGGAGAGAGCCATGATGCCACACTATGGGCTGAAGTTTGGCAGGATAATGTACCAGGTTACTACTTCACTTTTTACTTGAAATTATGTTTTCTCCATAATTAATTACTAATAAATGTATTTCTGTTATAATTAGGGAGCTTTGGTGGCATCAGACTGTATATGACAGAGCTTATTGCTATAACTCAAAAGGCACTTCAGTCCCAGTCATGGAAGATGAAGGCTCAGGGTGCTGCTGCCATGGCAACAGTTGCTAAGGAACAGACAGGCTCGCTAGTGGCCCCACACCTTGGTCTGGTACTCACTGCTCTGATGCAGGGCTTGGCGGGACGAACCTGGTCTGGCAAGGTACAGAGTGAGAACAGAAATGTAACTTTGTAGAAATTAAATAAAATAACTTAAAATAATTTCAAGTGCTACTTTTTGGCATAGGAGGAACTGTTGAAAGCCATTGGATCGGTTGTATCAAAATGCAGGTGACTGACAATTTTCTAAGACAATTTTTTTCCCTTTGTTATATTGCATTAATCTTATATGATTCTTTATTTAGCACGGAGCTACTGAAGCCCTGCCCAGGCCAGCCCACCATGTCTGAGGTCCTTGATGTTGTGTTGAAAGAATGCCGTAAAGAGAGTCTGGTGTACAAAATGGCTGCACTGCACTGTGCTGGAGAGGTACTCCACAGCAGTCAAGAGGACTGTTTTGCTGTAATGACAGAGATACTTTTTCCTCTAATCAAGAAGGTATATCTTGCTTCTTATTTTTTAATTCCCACATAAAAATATACATTAACCATTTTAAAATTTGAACAGAGTTGTCCAGAAAGTCGTGGCACATCAAAACTATCACTGGAAGATGACGACGATGACACTGACCGAAAAGAGAGGGAGCTGAAGACAGAAGTCCTACTCTGTGCTTTTGAAACTCTTGGCAAAGTTTGGCCCAAAAATCCACAGACTCAGGGTAACCTTTCATTACTTAATAGCAATGCTTCATTTTAGTTGTTAGACTGTAGAATATGTAAACTTCTATTTTGTTTCAGCTTCTTATCAAGTGGAAGTTTGTAGCATTATGTGTGAAAACCTCAAGCTGAATACATGGAAGGTTCAACTTGCCATTTTAAGCTGCATGAAGGCCTTTTTCCAAGAGTAAATTATCATTTTGTCTTGACCACATCAATCGTCAAGGTTCAAAATAAACATTTATTTACTGTTTCCTTTTCCCTATACAGGTTACTGCTTTTAGAGAAAAGTAATCAAGACGCGAATTCCCTAACGCAAATACTTACAGAAACTTGTGCAGCTCTTACATATCCTTTAGGTAAATACAAGTCAATGTAATGAACTGTTTTTAGCAAAGAGAACCAAATTAATTGGTGCATTTTCTTCTAGAAAACAGAAGTTATTCTTCAGTGCGAACAGAAGCGTTGTCGGTAGTAGATCTGATTGTAAAAAAAACTGGAGGTAAGCAGAATTAAGATTTACATTATGTGTTATAGATATTTTGTACTGTTTTTGCTCATTGTTTCAATTGCTCCTGACAGAAAGTGAAAAATGGGAGTGTATGTCTGTGAAAAGCCGAGAGCAGCTTCAGCGCTCCTTGTCCACGCTGCAGTCTGACACTAGACCTGATCTGAGAGACAAAGCTCAGGAGCTGCGCCGGCGCATTCAGAGCCAGCCATGAACAGGCACAGCTATAAATTTCATGTAGATGCATCCTATTTGATATATTGATTAGGATTGGATTACTTCATGCTATCTAGTGGTTCTCAACTTGGGGCTCGCAAAATGATTTCTGGGGTTCCCCAGATAATATGGGGAAAAATTTAAACTTGATACAGTAGTCTTAAACAAGGCTCGACACCCTTCGAATGCAGTAGTAAATCTAGATTCTTATTTGTTGCACTACCAAAGTAACTTTTCTAGATCTGTATTCGCAAAATAAAATCAAACCTTAGACATCGCCACTCACTTTTTGGGTCACCTATTTTTTTTGTTTGACAGTCACAAATGCCAACTGTTATTTTTGGGGTCGCGGTTGAAAATGGTTGAGAACCACTGATCTACATGAAGTGCTAACTGACCATGCACAGTATAAAATTGAGACATGTGTTCATACTGGCACACATACAATAAAGATTCAAAGTAATGTTTGACTGTGGAGCATAAATATTTATGCTGTTGTAATTTTAACTAATGGTATGTGAAATTGATTGTCATGTATTGCTTAATAATGAGAGGGGTTTATTCAATAGATTTAATGGGAAACCTTGCCTTGACTTTACCCAGGATTGAAATAAAGCATCTTTACTTTAATATTCCCAGTGGTGTTTTTGTTTACAATATTAAATCTACAGCATCCTCCTGCAAATAATGACGAGCAAAGAGTTTTTCATAATTTATTTTTTACCAAAGATTTAACAATAACTGACATAGAAAACGTACACATGTTAAATGAAAAATATTTATATGCAAAAAGATTTGAAATACACAACATTGATAAGGTGGTTATTCGTTTCAAAATTGGGGAATATATAACGCATATTTGCACCAGAACTAATTCACTTCCCTAGGCTTGGTCCTCTGCTTGTCCTTTTGGCGAGCCTTGTCTTGTCCTTTCTGAGGGAGGTTAGCATCATTTTGGGTGAGTGCAGATCGGCTCACCGTAGACATACCATCAACAAACTTTGTCTTGAACAACACATTGGCATTGGTGAACATGCCATCCTTTAGGGAAACTACAATGAACTGCATGGGTTCAAGCACACAATTAGAAATCATAGGAAGAAAAAGGTATACAATTTCCTTAACTTCATTGTCAAACTTACCTGTGAATGCCTGAAATGAGTGCGCAGCATTTGGCCAATATTTTGCGTGTGTGAAAGATCCAGAGCTGCATCAACCTCGTCCAAGATGTAGATGGGAGCAGGTTTGAATAGTAACATGGCCAGAATGAGAGACAGTGCCACCAATGATCTAGAATCAAGCACAAGTAGAAGAATGCTATGAAAATACTTATCCTAAGCATAGAACTCACAAAAGACCCAAATCTATTTTCAAAAAGATAATCATTGAATAGAACAAGCATCAACTGGAGTGGTGTGTACTGCAGTATAAACTACTCTGGGCAGCTAAAGTTTCTCCCAGTTCATTTAGCACTGAATGGGAGAAACTTGCTCTCTGGGGTAAAGAACACACAAACGATCTATTGGCTATATATTGCCACCAATCAGTGAACGTGTCAAGTGGTGCCTTCTTCTATTTACCTTTGGCCACCACTGAGCTCAGTCAGGTTCTCTTTCCACATGTTGCCCAAAGCAACTTTAAACTCCAGACCCTCAAGGACTCCACATCCCTGAGGGGGGGCCAGTTTAGCTGTAGCTCCTGGGAGCAGGGTGGAGAAAATGGAGCCAAAGTCTTTGTTGACCTGATAAATAAAAACATTTGCGGGGTCATTGAATGATTTTAAGCTGAAGTTTATGCAATACACAAAACGCAAACCTTTTGCCATGCTAAATTAAGAGCTTCATTTTTCTTCTTGTCCAACTCCTCAATAGTCTGCAAGATCTTGGCTTTATCGTTCTCCACTATTCTTTTCTTTTTCATCAGATCATTGTACTGTAAGAAAAAAGTAAAATGAATGAACCACATATCAGCCATTCTTAGCCATGGTTGATTTGTCATCACGTACTCTTTCCTCTGCCTCATTGAGCATGTTCATGGCTCTCTTATTCACATTTCTTTCCAGTTTTGTGGTGGTCTCCTCCAGCTTCTTCAGACGCTGGCCAGCCTCACGAGGGTTGTTGGTCTTAAAGTCATAGGATGAGTTTGGCTGACCAAACAAGTGACGCTCCGATTGTATCCAGTCATGTTCGTCCAACATGCGCGATACCTGTCCAATAACAGCAATAAGAAATTCATCGATCGTAATCAGTCATTCGTCCAGGCGTGTTCCATCGTAGAAAAGGTTTCAGGTGTTCAGGGCGTCCGGATGACAACCCCTGAAACCTTTTCTACGAAGCAATGAAAAACGCATTCATACAGTGTTGTTTAGCAAGAAAACAGCATTTTCTACCTTATCAGCTGCCTCCTGGCTTTCTTTGTGATGTTTACTGATATTATACTCCATTTCCTTGATTTTGAGTTGCACCTCGTTGTTCTGTTCTCTGATTTTATTTGCTTCTGAGCTTTTCACCTGAATAATTTTTAAAAATTAAAATTAGTTATATTTGTGTTGTACAGTCCCAATCCAATGTTTAAAACCAGTTGAATGAATGGCAAAAGTCACATTTTGCATGGTTGGATTTCAAGAAGAGCTTCGATAAGCAACAAGAAAAGGGGGAGACAAAAAAAAAGTAAACCAAAAAAAGTAAATATTTTACAAGTTATAGTTTAGGACCACATGCAAAAATGCAGAGTCAGTGTGATTTTCTGTCAGGTATTCACACTGTCATGAAGTTCTGATGACAAAGACAAAAAAAAAAACCTTCTCTTTTTGAACCTGGTCGGGTTATTGAGCTGCATAAACGGGGCCTCTCACAGAACGCCACCGCTGCTGAGCTGGGACAGTCATTTGGAATTTCTTCAAGATCTTGAGGGTTATGGAACAAAAAAGTAAAGTGGAAGACCAAAAAAAAATAACCAGCACTGAGCCGGAGGATCCCATTGGCTGTCCGTCAAGACACTGGGCGATCCTTGACCCAAATTAAGACAGTTACTGGTGCCGACTGCAGCCCAGTAACATCACATGCATCTGCTTGTTTTTTGAAGCCCTTCAGGCTTCAAAGGCTTTTTACCCTTGAACGCCACAGAACTGCCGTTTGGACTTTAAAAGAGAACACCAAACATGGGAAGAAAAGTGGAAAAGAGTTTTATTCTCTGATGAGAAAAAATGTAACCTTGATGGTCCTGATGGTTTCCAACGTTACCGGCACGACAAGCAGATCCACCTGAGATGTGTTCTATGCGCCACAGAGGGGGGGCGCCATAATGATCTGGGGTGCTTTTTCCTTCACTCTTTTGGACCATCCTGAGTGTTCCCCTGATCTAAATCCAACTGAGAACCTTTGGGGATGGATGGCAAGGACAGACAGTAGATGCCCTTCATGAGGCCGTCTTCACCACATGGAGAAATGTTCCCACTCACTTCCTGGAAACACTTGCATTAAGCATGCCACAACCAAATTTTGAAGTGATCAAAAATAACAGTGGCGCTACTCATTACTGAGTTAATGTTTGGGACTTTGAGCCTAAACTTTTGATCAGCTGCAGAACAGCCTAGTTCAGTTTAATTGTGGTTTTCAATTAAATGTTTACTCAAACTGTCCTTTTTGTCTCATTCCTATTTCTTGTTGCTTATTGAAGCTCTACTTGGAACCTTGTGAAGATCCAACCATGCAAAATGTGACTTGCCATTTATTCAACTGGTCTTCAACTTTTGATCAGGAGTATATTTGTGTCACACAATACCAAAAAACTTAACCTTAAGATCTTTGTCCTGAGCCATAATCACTTCCTTCTGCTTGGCCAATTCTTCTTGAGCTTTACGCACTGCATCCTGAGATCCAGCAATGAGATAAATTGAGTTTTTGTTATAATACAAATATATTATTAAATAAAGTACTGGTATTGCTGACATGTGGTAAACAGTCAATATACCTTATTTTGGGATACTGTGGTTATCAAAGTGTCTATCTGCTCCTGAATGGCTTTCATGGCCTCCTCCACAGCTTGGATCTGCTGCTCATAACCAGCCTGCTCTCTGCGTAGTTCCTCCAGCTCAAGAGCCACAGCATCAGACTCCTTCAAAAAGAAATTTATAAAATATAAATATTCTATAACATAACAGTCGATAGACCTCTGCATCATTACCTGCTGTTTCTGCTTGAGCTTTTTCTGAAAAGCATCAGCTTTCGACTTAGCTGCGTTTAGTTTCTGCTGAGCCGCTTTCAGTTCCTTCTCCCTCTCTGCTTCAGCATTCTTCATCTTATTCTCCAACATTTTGTACTTCTCTTCAGCCCGCTTCTGTACCTCTTTAGTAGAGTGCAATTTCTCCTCACTCTCCTCTGGTTTGGGAAAAAAAGTTCAGCATTGTTTTCATGTCAACATAATAACATAACTATTCAAGTAAATGCTGTCCAAACTTGAATATTTACAGTGCAGACCTATTGCCTTGCGCAGTCTCTCAAGCTCCTCCTGCTGTTGATGAAATGAGCTCTGCTGAACTTTGGCTAGGAGAATCTGCTCCTCCTCCACCTTCAGTTCGAACTGTTGCTTCAGCTGCCGATATCTGCAAAAAAAAAAAAAAAAACATGAATCTTGGATTTGGAACTGGACTTGGACTTGGAACTACAAGCTAATCAAAACACAAACGGCAAATCTACTTCTCTGCAGTAGTCTTCATGCTGGCCAGCTGCACTTCAATTTCTTTAAGCTGCCTCTCCTTTTCAAACAGCTCGTCCTGCACATCCTTCAGTGCCTGTAGGCTGGTCAAAACTGATGCAGACTGGGACCGAGCACCTGCCATCACAAGGAAAAGGATATCGTAAAGAAATCTGTATTAAGAATACTGTGTTTTGTGTTATTCATACCCTGACTTACCTCCACTCAGTGTTCCTTGTGGGTCAAAGATATCTCCTCCTAGTGTGACTGTTTTAGTCATCACCTGTTTATCAAAAGCCACCCTTTTGGCATTGTCCAAAGTATCACAAACTAAAGTTGAGCCAAACACGTACTCCATAGCTTTACGGAGATCAGATTCATAGCCGACAAGGGACAGAGCTGTGTGAGCATTGTTTTCTCCAACCTGACAGGAAAAAACAGCAGTTAAAAATGTGAATTATGGGGATTTTATTAAAATGGTGGTTATGGGATTTAAGCGATGACATTTTTAAACTTCTTTGCCCTGGCTCTCCACCTTTTAATGTCAGTGGTCACCTGCTTTAGACAAACTAAGAAAAGGAAAAGTCCAGGACAAGTCAATACTCTGGGTCCAGTTGCTCTGCACAGGAGGACAAGTCTTCCTTTATGTCTTTCAGGTGTCAATACACCAGCAGATGGTGCCAACGCAACATTCATTCTTGAGGCCAGTGCTAAACACCTTGAGGTTTTAAATGATTTACAGTACAAAAACTCATGCAAGGCTTTTATTCGTCTTCAGCTTTGAATACCATCCAACTACACATTTTAGTTGATAAGCTTGTTCAACATTTTAATTTGGATAAAAATTGGGACATCACAGAGAGTGAAAGTGAAAGTGGGTGTTTCTCAGATGATTTGAATTATTTTACTGGATCGCCACAGGGCTGCATGCTCTTGCCACTTATGTATATTTTGTATACAGATGACTATTGCAGTTACTATCCAAACCGGCACATATTGAAATTTGCGGCTGACTGTCATCATCCGTCTTTTGCATGGTCATGGAAAGGACCACAATCCTGTTGTTGAGGACATGGCGCAGTAGTGTGACAACTCAGTTCTAAAAGACTAAGGACATGTCTGTTGACTTTAGCAGACAGGTCACTCCACCCAGAGTCACCCTGATAAAGGGTGAAGAGGTAGAATTCGTAGAAAATGATAAGTACCTGCAAACTTTGATTAACCACAGGCTAAATTTATTTTGATGAAAATTCACATATGCTGCGCAGGAGAGGTCAGCAGCATTTGTTTTGCTTTAGAAAACTTTCCCATTTCCAGGCGGACAGGACCTTCATGACCATGTTTTATAAATCTTGTGTTGAGTCTGAACTCACTTTTTCTATGATGTGTTGGTACAGGTTCCTTAAAAATCTTCAATCAGAGCAAAAAAATGTATTCATTCATTTTCTACCGCTTGTTCCCGTTAGAGGTCGCGAATGACTGGAGCCTATTCCAGTGACTTTGGGGCTTAGGCGGGGTTCACACCTACGGCACCAAGCGGAAAGATTTTGGGAACTCAGCAAACGTCTATCTGAGCTTTTTTCTAAAAAAGTGAAAAGGAAGGCATTGAGCATCTTGTTCAATGATGCTCATCCTCTTCACAGTGAGCTCTGTTACCTTCCTTCTGGCTCTAGACTCAGGTTTTCTACAATGAGGAGTAACAGATACAAGAACTTTTATTTCTGTAGCCATTTCTATTTTAAATGCAGATCAGGGTAAGAATACACTTTCCTCTTAAACTTACTGTTCTTACTGCTGTTGGTGAATATCTGCTGTGTTTTATCAGGTACTTGTAAATGTATTCTATGTATTGTGCTCTTTGTTTTTCTCTTTGCTACAAAGCTAATTGCCTCATTGGGGACACAAATAAAGTGAAGTTGAAGTTGATCCCTCACCAAGTTTTTTGCAGCGCTGACCACTCTGTCATTAAGAGTTTTGGCAGAGATTTTGTTCAGGGGTATGATGGTGTATCTTCTCTGCAACTCCCCTTTCTCCAAAAGTTTCTTACCGGTCACCTAAAACACAAATTATCATTTAGACAAGGCAAGGCCTTACTTCACAAAGGAGGTTAAATAAACCCAGTGTTATAGCATTAAGCAATGATGAAAATGTTTTAATACTCAAAGTATATTAAACAAAACAGAGTATGTCAATCAAATGGATCAATCAAAAATATGACCAATTAATGTATCATGTTTTTCCATGGCAAAAATAATAAAAACTCATAGTTGTAAAAAGGAAATATGCCTTAAATTTCTAGTAAGTGTCCCCCTAGTGTTCAGGTGAATGAGCCAGAGAACTGTCGAGCAACACACCCTTTTAGGAGCAGGTTAAACTCAGGGTTAGAGGAAAAAACCCTGCTCCAGACTAGGTTAGATCCAGAGAGACTCCCGCAGCAATAGGCTCAGAGTTAAACTAAATCATATGACACAAGCTGAAGTTATCTCTCTGGGTCAGCTTTATATTAACCATCTTTGTTATACAGAAATCCCAGAGTTTGGGTGATTTCAGTTAGTCGGTTATTGAATTCTTTTACGCGTGTACCTCAGTGTCCACAACAATGTTGTACAATCGTCCTCCTGCCACTACCTCCAGGGCTGTGGCATAAGAGACATCACGCACAGAGATCAGGTTTGCCAGTAAGCCTTTGACTTTACTGCGATCCCATCCTCTCTCTGGGTCCCTGGTGATGAAAACATGAGTTTATAATTTTCACTCAGCAACACATGAGATATTCTAGTCTAGTCATTTCCTTACTTGTAGTCAAAGCGCAGGTTAGGAAAGCGTGAAATCTGATTTTCATAAGTCTCTTTAAGTTTAGCAACCTCTCTAGATAGCTGTCTTTTTTGATCCAACAGCCTCTCTTCCATGCCATCTGAATCACCCAGACAGATTATTAAAACATGTATGACAACTATTACAGATTGCGAAATAAAAAAATAAAAAAAACATAAAACATGCAAGCCTCATAGTCACCCTCATAGTTGAGTTTTTCCAGCTCAGCTTGCAGTTTTTCCCTGTTGCTTCTGACAGCATTGAGGGTGTCCTGATCCTTCTTGTAGCCACTGTCCATCTTTTTTACCTCTGCCTGTTTAGTTTTCAATTCAGCTTGGGCATGTTTCAGGGTCATTTGGGCCTAACCAAGTTTAATAAAACAGTTGAGTAATAGTTTATTTTACAACAAACAGTAGCAAAGTGTGCTGCATAATACCTGCTTTGCTTCAGTGTCTGCTTTGCTCATGTCATTTTTACAGGCCATCATCTGTCCAGCCAGAGTGGCCTCTTCACCGTCTTCATTTGTAGAAAGCCCGGCAGAAACAGCCTTAAAATGCTGCTCTGCAGAGTCCAGAGCAGCATTGTCCTTCTGCCATTCCTCTTGAAGGGCCAGAAGCTGTTCAGTAAATTTAACAACCTCCTTTTCTTTCACCACAAGCATTTTTTTGTCCTTTGGGAAAAGTGAAAAAAAAAATATCATATCAATATCATATCATCATAAAACATCAGCTTAATGGATATCAGTTGTTTGAACAAATACCTTACCTCCTCCATGCTTTTGACCAGCTCCTTCTTTTTCTTTGTTTCATCTTTCAGATTTTGTTTTTTCATATCAAGGGTACTCTGTGCTTTGGCATCCACACGCTGTACTTCAGCAAGAGATTCCTCCAAAGTTTTCAAAACTCCATTTACCTCCTAAAGAATGATTTGTGGATTACTTTAGAAAAACACAAGTGTTTCAAATCCCCAAAGTGGATAAAAATGGCTGCCTCTGGTGGACAGGTGGGAAAGTGCAGCAGTGAGTTAGTCCCTGATTTCCAATCTTGGATCAGGTTACTTTCTTAGCAAGTTCAAATGGCCATGTCGGACTTATTTTGTCTTCATTTCTGTTTCATAAACCAGGTTCATTCGGAGTCTGACTCATCTACTATGGAAATGTAGACAGGGATCTTGGCCTGGTCCGGAGCAGGTTTAATGGCTTAGTTTGAACACTTTATAACACTACACTTTTAGCATTATTCAAGGGAAATTTTATTTTATTACAGTCCCAAAATTATTAGATCAATGTTACTTTACACATAGACCCTTCATATTTACAAAAAGTGAATTCAGAATTAGGCTTTATAGACAGACCAACAGCCAGTTTATTTATATTCTAATATGGCTTTTCTGAGTAAGCAAATTGACCTATATTTTTTTCAATGTAGGCATCTTACTTAATTCCTTACATGAAGCCCAAACTCAGACTGCAAGATCAATCATAATTTGATAATTTTCTAATTTATATATGGCCCAAAATGAGAAGCACCTGACTGGGTCTAATAATCCTTGTTCCTGTGCCTTAGTTATGGTTAACTACTACTCCTCATGTGCAGAATAAGTGTTATAAAAGTTTGCCCGTTACTCATTTAAGTACTCTCCTCGCCCATCTTCTCAGATTGCATCTCAAACACAGATGTGTTTCCCTGTGCTTAAAGTTGAGGTGAGCATGTCCTCTGCATATTCTTGCACTGCGGATCGCAAGATCGCTCTGTGTTTTGCTCTAGCATCGTGGGTTGTGATAGCTGAGCTCATCAAGTCTAACTGGGCCGAGCCTGACTGGGAAAGTCCGGAGTGAGACTGGGCAAAAGGTCTGTAAGCCTGGATTTACAGAATACATTTTTATGCTGACACACTGAAGGACTGAGACGGAGCACTTCCAAACTGCTCCCAGCAAACAACTCTGCCCATAGGTTTGCTCCTAGAAGCTGATTAAGTTTGAGGTAATTTCAAGTTTAGCAAACTCCAAGAGGTTTCTGTCACTGACAAGGGGTTTGGTTTTGTTCAGTGTGAATCACCATAGTAACAAACACTATATATGGCTGCAGCTCTGGACCAGGGTCAGATCTGGTTAGAAATTGCAATATGGGCTAGTCAGCTGTGAACACAGTGGCAGGTGACCCACTGTCGCTCAAATCTTTGGATCAGAACCTCACTTATTGAGAATAATGAATTGATCAAAGATCTCAGTGAAACGTTTTAAGAAGATAAGAACATTAATTTAACACGTTTAATGTCAAGTCAAACATGGGGACAGAACTATGAAACATGTAGGTTTGAAAAGTTACTGTTATACTTAAAAACAGCTTCAACTTTTTTGTTACTGTAATCACAACTCCTCCCTCTTCCCTCTAATCTGACTCCTGTTGACTGAGCTGTGCTCTCAGACTGCATCATCAGTCACTCATGGTTTCACTTTTGACAGAGAAAGTTCATATCCAGCTTCAAGTAACACAGGAACCTAGTTTAGTTTGCATTGGTTAGGTTTTATGAACTCAGAATTAACTACAAAAGGACGTTCAACCGAAGTTTTGCATTCATGTGTCTCATGGATTGTAAGGAGGGAACAATAAACTACACCTCCATTGTCTATCATCTGTCACACTGCCCTTGAGGGGTAACAGTGGTCAGCCATTCCATTAACTTTTTATGAAGTGACTTAATGCATTTTGAACACTGTTGGAACAATATTTTTACCTGGTCTTTTTTCTTCTGCAGTTGGTGAATTTGAGTAGTCAGTTCCTTCACCTTGTCCTCATTCTCAGCCATGGATGCCTGCATCTTGGAAATGTTTTCTTTCATCACCCTGAGATTTTCTGCCGATTTTGTCTTGGTCTCCTCAGCACAAACAAACAGCCAGGCGACATACAGGCGAGACAAGTGCTGGATCTCGCGCATTAGCTTCTGGTATTCTAGGTAGGATGACCTTTCCTATTAAGTGAACATGTTATTATGCATTCAAGAATTATTAACCATAACCTGCGGTTTAAAAAATTGGCTAGTGAGTAAACACACCTCCTGTAGTTTCTGCACAGTTGGAGTGATTTCCTCATCTAAAATCTGAAAGTGTAGAAAAATTAGTTAAATGTATTGAATATAGTGGACAGAAATGGAATGGAACAAATGTTTACTCACAGTCTGAATTTCATTTAATTTGGCCTCTTTCTTTTCTATTGTTTTCTGAGCACTGATTTTTTTGCACTCATACATCCTTGTACCTGCAGCCTCTTCAATCATAGCTAGAATCTAAAAATAACTGAATTTGTAAATACAGCAAGAGAAGGTACACATCTGGACAACTTCACTTACCTCTGGTGGCTTCATATTCAAAACCTTTGTGATTCTTCCCTAAAAAACAATAATAACAATAATAATAGTAAATTATATATATATATATACATAGTAAAAATAAAAATAGAAAAATCATTGTTCAATGTCAATTTTACAAAGTATAGAAACTATAGTAGGCTATTGTACTAACCTGCATAATAAGGAAATGGGGATTGTTGACATTGAGTCCAACAGAGCAGAACAGGTCCTGGACTCGGGTGTTCTTAGCGTTCACTCCATTTATAAGGTATTTATTTCTTCCACCAATCACCACCTTAGCAATAGGGTTAGGGTTGGTTAACCCACATTTAATGCCAAATAACAATTACTGCAATAAAATCAGTTCTTACCTGTCTAGTGATGGTGATCTCGTCATGGGTCTCAAACCCAAGGGGACTCTGGCTTTTGTTTGAGTTGTCAAAAGTAATAGACACAGTGGCCTTAGTGATGCCAGCCTGACCATTTTTGTAAACCAGATCCTGCAGGTTGGAGGCTCGTACCTAAAAACAACAGGTATAGCAACTGCAAATCCAAAACATTTACCTAAATCAAAAATATCGCTGAACTTACATGAGAAAGATTAGAAATGCCCAACAGAAAACATATGGAGTCAAGGATGTTGGACTTGCCGCTGCCGTTCAGTCCCGTGATCGCGTTGAACAGCGGATCAAAACCATTGATCTCCGTCTTCTGCGCGTAAGACTTGAAGCCCTCGATGATTATAGACTTGATGTGCATCTTTGTGCTGTCTTTCCTCCGCAAACCCCTCAGATTATGCTTATGTTAGTTGAAAACTCCAACACCCCCGAAAATGAGAAGCGGAATGTTTACAACCGACAACAGGGAAACTAGAGGAAACTTAAATTTTTGGCGGCACTCGTGGGGTCCTAAAATGCTTTCCACGTGCGTCCTCATGGCGCCGGAAACAAATGTATGTTTTTGACCATTTATTATGTCCCGGTAGATACGTACACATAATTTAGCCACTTATTCAATTGTGTTTAATTTTTGGCGACGGACAAATTTTTTAAGAAGATATTTTTATCAGGCATCTGCAGGACAACCACTCCAGGGTTTGGTTTGTTTGGCGTGGTTTGGCGCCACCGTCAGGTAAACTAACACTGAGTTTATGTCTATGTGAATAACTTAAACAAAAAAAAACAAAAAAAAAAGGGTTGTTAAGGCACAGTATTTGTGATAATAATTCCAACTGTGAATACCCTTTTACCTGAAAGGTTTTTAAAATTAGAATCATCACCTTTCAAAATGCGTTAAGATTTGAAGTAACCAGACCCACAAAGCCGCTAATATAAGAATGAAGTCTTATAATGTACATTATTCAGACCTTTAAACCTAATGAGAACACTCTAGATTCGGCATTTATCATCTTAACTTAACTTAACTTAGAAATGACTTATTAGTTGTGTGAGCATGCAGTCTATGGTAACAGCCTCCTGGTGCAGTGAAGGACTACAGCATGAGGGCCAATGTAGCAAACACCGGCTTCAAAGCTGTTTGTTTATTTGTTTATTTATTAGGATCCCTAATAGCTGTACCCGAAGGCCAGCTAGTCTTTATGTTTGGCTGCGTTGATTAAGGCGGGTTACCTTTAAATTACATCATGTATCATTATCATGTTGAGGGTCCAAACATGTTTAGCTTTAGTGGGGCCCAAATATACAGTATAATGTATGTGAATGAAAAAATAAAATAGACTGAAATGCTAAAAAAATTCATTAAATCAATTAAAGATATAATAGGATATTTTAATGGGTGAAGAAGATAGGAAAATTATATAGACTTATTACATTGGATTTGGATTTTAGAACAATGCACAAAAGTGACACATTCACATTTCAGTAGGTTGCGTTCACGTTCTAGGATGTGATGATGTCATAACCTCAGATGGAGGGCAAGAGCCACTTTTCTGTATTGATAACATTGGACTTTGTATGAAATATCTCAAAGGTAAATTCACAAATGTTGAATGATGATTTCTCTTAGTGACTAGACCTAAGAACTCATTGTAATACACAAATCTGTGTTTTAACACTATTAATTTTAGCTGCCCTCCATCTGTATTAAATATTACTGGCTGATGGAATGTTGTGATGTCACGTGAACACAACCTATTAAATACAACAGTTTATGTCACACTTCGTAGGCCCCAGGTATACAGTGATTTAAATATGCCCTTCCTTACCTAAAGGATCATTACAATGACAAAAATACTAAAAATTGTGACACCACACTAGATAATAATGAGCTTATACAATATTGTAAGGTAATATACAGTTCACAATTGTATTAATGCATGTGACCTCCTGCACCTACGCATCGAGGGGCACGGGACACATAGACAGACAAACCAAATTAAATGCGTAGAAGCATATCTGTGAAAGCACCACACAGTCTCCTCTGTTGGAGTAAAAGGATGTGGGTTTTATGTAGACCCAGTCAAAGTTCCGAAGGTTCAGCGTCCTCTGACAGTACTGGTCGCTCAGGGCAACCAGCGCCCGGACAATGGCATATTTGGCCGAGCAGCTGATAGCCGTCACTGTCCGCACCTTACTGAAGTGCAGCAGGAAACAAGGGTCATCCTACAGGAATAGGTTTATTTTTAGATTTCTCTCACATGGTCGCTCCTAAGATTCTAAAATGGGATGATGTTGTCAAAAGGATCGTAAATGATCAGTGACCATAAATGATGGACGGTGGACCTAAATCAATTAAAATCCAACATCAACAAGCAATACAAGTAACAAAAAACTATTTTGTAGTATGAAATATATAAAACAAAATGTCACTCTCAGCCTACACCTCAATCACTGGAAGGAAGGTCTATTTACTCACTATTTACCTAACAATTCCACATAATCAAGTTGGTATGCACTTATCTAGCTTTTTCAGTTCCAATACTGATACTATACCCAAAACTCTGTTATGGAAAAGCTATGTATTATGTGTGTGACATTTGTGGAGAAAAAAAATGATGAATTTATACATTCTTTCCAGGGGGTTTTAAGATGAGTCGGAAGATTATGTTATACTTGACTACTACAACTACTACTACTATTAAATCCACATAGTCTTTACAAATAGAAAATGCACTGCTAATGAGAGGAATTCAAGTCTTACCACATCAGGATCCCGACCATCGACTAGACTCAAGTCCTCCAGAAACCAGATCTCTGTCCTTTTGTAGCTATCCTGTATGCTGGAACGTTTAGTGTGGGACTTCTTGGACCCAGATTTTAAAGTAGTCTGTGATATCTGACATCCTACAATCGATAACTGTACTTGTCTTTTTGCAACTATAATTTAAAGGAAAAAACATTAGTGAAACTTAAAATAATACACACAATAAACAAAATAATGAGGCATTTTTACCTGACACACAGAGAAAATGCCTGCCTGGCGATGGCTCCTCAATTTCAATAAATTCTATCAGTGTTTGCTTTGCAGGTCTGAACAAAACCCGCTGCATTTCCTCTCGGAGAAGAGACGACATAGCTGAGACGATGGATGCAAAAAACTTTAGAAAATTATTTAACCACAATTGGAAAGGTAAAACAATGCACAATAGGCAGAGACACAGTTCTGGCAATGGGAGAGTGAGGTGTGCAGTGTGCTAGTAATGTGATGTTCTCATACACACACACGCACACACTCAGTGTTGACGAGGTTTGCTAATCTTTCATTTAAGCGCCATCCAAGAGGGACTTGGCAAGCAGCAATTATAGACCGGTATGTTTGGTTCATCCTTTTATTACTTCAATTAGCATCCATTACGAGTACGAACTTTGTGTTTCCCAAATTGACCACAGTTTCCTGGGTATATGGATTTTGTTTTTGCTTTATTTACATCTGCTGATAGTACGTATGTGGGACACTATATTTTTCCTTTTCCATGCTGGTCTCGCTGTCTCCACTTGCATCCCCAGGTTATATATTATGGCTCAGTGCCCAGTGTTCATCTGTGATTAAACGGTTTGTGTGGGAAAAGGATGTCCCACAGCACTTTCAATGGTTTCCATTAGCATCTAATAATTCAATCTATGCAAGCCTTTAGGCATGCATTTTACAGTACTAGATGATATACTTAAATTACAATTCAAATGTAAATAGCTAAAGCAAATTTAGATAAACTAACATGTTATTTTAGTCCTAAAAAAATGTAAGCATGCACCTGCACACATTTTCCCAGACATAAAGACACATGATTTGATTTGTTGGCAGGAAATGCTGTGGCTTCATTTGATTTGTCACATTTGTGAATACAAAGACCATTCTTCGCACGGTTAAGTGCTTTATTGTTGTTATTGTGGGTGCTCGGTTTGAAAGGCTCTTTACCTCTGAGATGGAAAGATGAGCAGATGGGCAGGAAGTCTATGGAGGAAAGCAAATATACAAGTGTTGAATCTCATGAATAACATATGAGCTACGTACTTATCAGAAACTTTACTTGTAGTCAGTCTGTTGCAGGCATGGAAGCATTTGCAATAGATAAATCAAGGTTTTGAAGACGGTAAGGACAGAAAAAATATGCTGCTTTCAAGTCAATGTGTGGCAGTTCATCTGGGAGATTTTACTGAGGGAGGAGCTTGTTCAGATAATCTGTGTGGGTTCGTGTGCTTTTGGTGGGATGCTGAGGAAACACTCTACTGGGGTCCACTATTTTGAGAAAAAAAATATATTTCAGAAGTTGCTCCCTAGTTTAAAGGTCATTTGATACAAAACATTTTACAAAATATTAATATCTGCCTCATTTGTTCCAGACTCTCTTTTGACTTCCACCAATCAAACGATGAATCAAATGCCCTCGACGTCATCACTTGCATAGTTCATACAATTTCCGCAGGCAGAAAGTTCTATACAATTTCCCTGACACCACGTGAAAGTGTCAATAGACTCTATTGTGTACAGTTGGGTATAACAGCTAATAAACAATAGCAGTTTACACACAACTTTGGAGTTTTTTGTAAAGTAAAGTTTTATAAAATAAAATGAGATTGCGACAGGAGAGTAGTTAAGGGAGCTGGCATGAAAAATGCACAACAAGGGAAAAAATGGGAAATTATTGGTAACACTTTATTTTACACTGCTGTTATCACTATGTAACATCATTAGGTACAACAAACAAGTTGTGCATGTAATTACATGTATGATGCATTTCTTTTCCATTTTTTTCCTAATCCTGACCCCTCAAATCCTGATCTTAATAACCCCTTCTACCACGTAATTACTTGTAATTAAGGAACAGTGAAAAGAAATTACATTTTTACATTGTAATGTGCCCAGTCAAATTGAGCATGGTGTAATTATGAATTGTCAGAACAAAACTCAAAAATATCTTTAAAAAACTTGAACTTGATTTGCACTGTGTTAGGGGAAGGTAGGGATGAAAGTTTTAGTTTTACTCAGACGGTCCCTTTTCTGATTATATTCTCTTTTTTCCCTCTCAAATTAACAATTTTCATATTCTATTTTACATCCAAAAATTGTGATTTTTGGTCCTGGCCTCCTGCAGTGGCAATATTGTCTCAGTGCGTTTAGTACTTCTCATGTCTGTGTATGTGCAAACATCTTGACTGCATGGCCTTCCTCATTTTGAATAAAAATGATACTATGGAAACCCAGCAGTAGGAATAATTCCATGAAAAGTTGCAATATACACTACTGTAAAACCATGAGCATGTTTTATTGTTTGTTGGTCTTAACATAATTTATAATCTGGATAAGAAATCTCTACATCCATTTAAACCTCGTTTTAGTGTATTGAGATTTTCTAGGTTTTCCTTTGCTTGCAAAACCGAAAACTGTGAGGTTGTCAACCGAAAACACACAACATATGCAGTGCATGATATGAAGAAGAAATTTTATGTAAATGGTCTTACTTTAAACGGGAACCTCAATGTTCTATATAGGATTAACGTCACAGAGAACAGAGCTCGTGATTGGTTGTCAATAACCGGGAAACCCCTTGTCATGAGGGTGGGCCATCCTTCTGCACACTCCTGGCGATCGTCCAATGTCACATTCAGCTTTCTGTCAATTGGTGTGAGAGTAAAAAACAATAAACACGGCTTTGAATTATTCTTTCGGTGTCGATCACATTCTTTTTCACCACCTAAAACAAATGCAATCTACGATATTCTTTGTTCTGTTTTCAATTTTGCAAACATTTCTTCTGTAATGTAGTACAGAACATGCGCATAACCGTGTATACATCATGTATACACTCGCTGACATTTTCCTTTAGCTGCTACTGTACTTGCGAAATAGTGCGCCCTACTGTCTCCATTGCGCATGACTGTACGTCGTAATATGAAGTAGGCCTCCTGTTTTTCTCCCATCCCGTAGTCTTCTTGGCCCCCACCGCCTCGATGCAACGTTTTAAGTAAGCCAAACACGGAGGCATTTGACGACTATTCATGAAGGTAAGGCTTTTTAGTGTAAATGGTCAAGCAGCGGGCGTCTTTATGGAGAGGTAGCACGGCCCTTATGGTGCGTAAACGGTGTTTAGAGCGTGCGGAAGCGGTTGGACTGCAGAGGAGGCTTTGGGACTGTTTCCGCACGCTTGAGGGAGAGCAAGGCCCAGTGACCCACATTCAGAGCAGCCTGTGTGTATGTATGCGAGTGGGCGAGCGTGTGCGTAAACGCTGCGCTTGTGTGCGTATGTGCGCGCTCTAGCTCTGTGTACATACATCTGCCGCGAAAATGTTTCCACCATTGCCGATTTTAGACATTTCTTAGCAGCTCAAGGTTTTCATTCGTATCACTTTTTCAAGGATCGGCCGCTGCACTGACGTTTAGGTACTGTTTCTCGTGGGGTTCGTTCTATTTTCGAGATTATTTTGTCTTCAATGTCAGTTGTTGGCGTGACAGCTTGAGGCTCGGCGCCAGCTTGCTATGTTAGAGACAACTATTCCTTCTGTTTATTTCCTCAAAAACAATGACATTCCTTTCATGGTTGTGCCTTTGAGCATGTATCAGTTGAACTTGATCAAAATTGATATATTAAAGCTGTGAAATATCTTTATTTACGCGTAGTTTTCGGTAGCAGGCTGCGTAAACCTGCTAGCTTGCTATATGGGTTGCTCTTTTGGTTGTATAATGAACACCTGTGGCACAAAAAGGCACATTTGTAAATGGGTGCACTTATTTCATAAAATAATACGTAGGTGCATTTGGTTTGATTCTATTTTTAGAGTTTTTGAGGGCAAAGGTTCTAGAATGTGTAGAATGGTTGTAGTTGTTGTTTTTAGCTTTTTGGTTTGTTTGGCTGATCTAATGAGGCTTCACTTATAGAAATAAGGCATCCTTATGAATGACTACATTAAAACAATATTTTACATACAACACAGACATTTGACTGTACGTTTTGTACCAACCTCCCTGCCTGCTTTGAATGGTTCATGTATTATCCTGTTTAGTTTTACACACTTGCCCACACATTGTGGGCAGTCTGATATTTTTGTTAGATTCCACTTTAGTTAAAGTTAATTAATCAAACTTGCTCACACAAATACTCTTAGTGGCTCACCGAATACTTTACCACTTTATGTCCATAGCATGAAAAATAATATCATGACCTATTTATAACGCAGGCCAAGAAAATAAATGACTGTGCCAGGTATTACAATTCCATAATAATGAACTGTGGCAATGCCATATTAATGAGTAGTTTGCTTTTGTGCCATAGGTGAGGTGTGGCCAACACGTGAAGATATATTAGTGTCTGAAAGGTTCAAATCAAGAACAGCAAGCTCTCCAGATGTTTGTACATTCCACTTGTAAGTCAAACATTGCCTGCTTCAATTCTGTAAAAAATATGTTAAGTTTTTGAAACAAGTATTTTAATCTCTAGAATTTCACATTTAAACCCTCCTCAATGTATTACAGGACAATCAATCAATCAAATATTAAAACTATTTAGTAAACTATTACTACATGTAAGGTTGGGTAGAAGGGCTGCCCCTTTCTTGTCTCCATGTTACTTTGCCTTGAATGTGCCTCAAATGGTATTAAACATATCTATATCCATTGGAAAAGCATGTGAAGCCATCAGGCCAAGATACGGGTCAGGTCTGTGGCAAGACAAACCCCATCACAGTAAGAGTGAATGTTTTTTCAAGGCGCTGTTTGGCAATAAAACTCTAGTAACTGAATAAATGCAAGATGGATAAGTTAGATGTCATACTGTGTCAAGGCAAAGCAAGAATACCTGTATGAGACGACTAGGTGGTGAACCCGATACCTGAAAAAATTACATTGTGTACTTTTAATTACAACTAAATTAAACAAAATTGCCTGCCCTTAAGATGAGGTTGTAAAATATAGTTAACTCAGTAATTATTACTCTTGAATTTAACAGAAATTTGTATTGAATAGTAGATCCTTTGCTTTATGTTGCACCTACGCCGAAGCAAGTTCCTACGTTTGTGAATTTCACTGACAATGGCAATAAACAATTTCTGATTCTGATTCTGATTCTGATCAAATTGGCACATAAGCTAAATTTGCTATTTGCTAAACGCAAACCCTTGAAATAGCCTGCTTAAGTTCCAGGAGCCAGATCAGGCCTCCAACCATTAAATCCAGCCTGCAACCCATCTTCCAAATATCAAAAAAACATACTTTCTCTTGTTTACTGGTTTAATTCTGGGCTAGTTTAGACTTTTTTGGTCCTGGTTTAGTCATGATTTAATTCTGCCTAAGACCTGGTTTGGTCCTGGTTCAGATCTAGTTGGCATCTAGTCCTGTTTTTTTTTTTTTTTTACATGCTTTTCACATTATGAAAAGTATTTTTTATTTTACTTTTCCACAAAAATCTAATATAGTTAATTGTTATATCGTTATTGAAACAAATCTAGAGCTGTAGGTATTTTGTGGCACCCTGTTCAGCCCAGAAGCCACGGCCCCCTGAAAAATATGACCCTTGGAAAAATGAGGTTGAGTAGCCCTGTCTTAAACTATAGCAATGCTCCCAGTTTACCCTTATGTTCTGTGTTTTCCTCCGGCAGGTTTGATTGACCACCATGAACCATTCACATTCATGTTCGTTTTCATGACCTCTGTGATCTGCCAATTTTGACCACAGTGCCACCCTTCAAAACCCCTTAAAGAAGACGACATCTGAGCGTGTGCTTAAGCTGTTGAGGGGTGAGTTGTCACCAAGTACATAACAATTTATTTTTTAAATCTGTGTGCAAGTTTGCCAAATGTGATCAAGATCATTAAATAAATTTGAAAAACTGAAACCTCTTTTTTTTTTCTTCTTCTTAGGTGGTCTTCCAAATGTCTACCTCACGCTTTAAGACCAAGTCACTACAGCCACAGCCCTGATCAGCAGCCAACATGACATCTAGCATAGGGTAAAAACAGATGTGTCACATTATCTTTGCTTGTTCTTTGCAACAGACACAAGCGATGTGAGTTTGTCTGTTTAAGTTAAAGGCGCTGTACCTGATTTTTACTGTTGTGAAATGGGAAATACAGAACTTGTCCATGTTTCCCATTTTTTTGCATGTAATAAAGTAAAATTAGTGTTGTCCCAGCACAGATATATTGTAAAAGCATCTATTCGGGTGAAAATGAGACCACCTTTACTCTGCATGTATTTATAGAGCATTTTATCCCATGAGAGAAGCAGGAAGTGCGCCGTTAGCATGCTAATGTTTGCTTTATCCTTTACGGCCTTTACCTGCGTTTTACCCATGATGGTATGGGCTCTGAGACTCGTGAATATAAACACATCACAATGAATATTTAGGATGCTTGGACTGCATTAGGAAAGTGAGTTATACAAGACTTTAACTACTTCTGTTTTTCATGTATCAAAACAGTAAAAATCATGTACGGGGCCTTAATGGTACTCTCTGCATAATTTCACTGATGACACATAACATTTATTGTGCTAATAATGAATCATCTGAAACTATTAAGGTGTGAAAGTGAAGTTCTAATTGTTATTCACTAGATCAAATGTCAGTAAATCAATATTGAAACTCCAAATACACGCTTTGTTATACATATGTGCTTGTAATCTTGTTGGCAAGCACAACACATTCCTACTGTCTGTGGCTCACTGATGTTTTGTGTGTGCATGTGTGTCCCAAAAATAAACCTCCTGCTGGCATGTAGGAATCCCTCTCATTTGCCAACATCTGTCATTAGCCATTATTAACAAGGGATATCTGCTAATGTCTTAACAGTGGAAATGCAAGGGACCCTGAGAACACGGACTGTAAATATTTTTTTCTTTTTTCATAGGGATGATTGTAGCCTCTTTGATGGGTTGATGGAAGAAGATGAAAAAGACAAAGCAAAACGGTGAGTTGAATAATATTGTTCACTGTTAAGGTTTTGCTTATGTTTGTTTTTATACTTCTTTTTTTCTATTTTAGTGTGTCCCGTAATAAGTCTGAGAAGAAACGGAGGGACCAGTTCAATGTCCTCATCAAAGAACTTGGCACCATGTTGCCTGGCAACACCAGGAAGATGGACAAGTCCACAATCCTGCAAAAAAGCATTGACTTCCTCTGTAAACACAAAGGTCAGACTCTTGGTTAACTTTCTGTTGTTGGTGATTTACACAGTTTATCATTCACAGCAATAAGCCCAGTGGTAACTACCTGTGTAAAACACAAGACATAAGCTGCCACATATTGTAATATACATACTCACCTCTCTAAATGGTATGCGTTTTTCTTTACTTGTACTTCAGTATTTTGATATTTTTAATTTTGTTGTGTAATGTGATTTTATATGGAGGTTAAGATTGGCTTTAGGGCTGTAGTTGAGAAAAGACATTTTTTGTTGGTTAAAGACATGCCCTGTGCATTGATTAATCGACTAAAAAGGGGCACTGACGACTATGCAGTCAGTCCTAAACTAAGTCACTCTTATTCTCCTTTCTGCTGCGTTCATATAAAGCCTAATGATCCTAATAAAATAATTAGTCGAATAATAAAAATAGTTGTGAAAAAAAACAGTTCATTTTCCATAATCATGGTAACACATTTTATTACAAACTATCCATCAAAGTCGCTGACAAATTTAGACTTAGCCTTAAATCCTGGGCTGAAACTAGCTCCAGCTTAAGCTTCAAGTGGTTCCATGAAAGAAATAAGCAGAGGTCTAACAACGCTAATTCAGGCCTGAGGTTTAAGCTGCGCTTTGTGTTCGCTCTCCATGAATCTAGGATGGTCAGATCAATGGAGCAACAGCATCAATGAGAATGAGTCCAGCTCCATGGCTCTACCCTTCACACAACAATCACAGCATAAAGTATACGCCTGGTCAGATCAACACTAATGCACTCACGAGTGTATTAGTGTTGTAACATTTCAATTGATTAAAATAAATCCGAAAGAGCAATTAAATGATTTATGTTAATAATGTATGGTTAATAATGTAAGTGCATGGATGAGTTACTACACTTAAATGTAGGCAAAAGCAGTAGGCATTGGCAAAAGCAATATAAAGTGTAAACAAAAGAACCGTGGGACAACCAATAAGTTGATGGGTCACAAATGGTAAATACATCTTGACTCTTTCGTCTGAATACTTTCAGTTATACACTAAATCTGTTTTGCTACATCTTACATCTTTTGAATTCTTATGATGTGTGATATAATTCTGAGCTATAGGCTATTATAATATTAAACATTTTTACAATGTGTTGGGGGTTATGGCTGGTCATCAAAAGTCTCAGACGACAAACATCTTAAAAGATTTTTTGTTTTGTTTTTTTCCGACAGAGAGAAGTAGTTTAACACAAATGTAGGAGTGCATATGTTGGAACCTTCAATAAAAGTGTTTCTTTTGACGTTCATGGAGACAAGTCTAAATTATTATTGACCGTTAGCCTCACGAGTGTCTGGCTGCAGACCTCTACCAAGAGTTCTCTACCCCGCAAGCCTCTTTCAGGAGGCCCTCATGCGATCTCTGTCAACCTCTATAAAACAGTTTAGCGACACTTGTCTTGACCTTATCAAAATCCATAATATTTGTCAAATAAATGATTTAACAATATTAAAAGACTTTTACTTTAGAGCAGTGATATGTCTCAATTATTCTCGTAGAAGTGTTTGAAATTCTTTAGTTTGCTGTCGTCTATGCTTTCTATGAGAGATGTGTGGATAGAGGTAATGCACGTTAGACTGGTAGTACGTGGGGGCTTGTTACTCTAGTTAGTGACATTGGCATAACCAAATTTAACTGAGGATTTGTGTGCCTGGACTGCACAAATAAAGCCAGGGTTTGTCTTGATCTCGACTCATGGAAAATGTTTGGCTGTTGCTACTTTATAAAGATATATATACAGTACAGAACACTATCCATACTCTCTTTTTTATTGTAAGTGGTGTGCTTGATCTGCCGATTGAACTGTGTTTATCCCATGTAGAGATTGCAGCCCAGTCTGAGTCCAGTGAAATCAGACAAGACTGGAAACCTCCATTTCTCAGCAATGAGGAATTCACCCAGCTCATGTTGGAGGTGGGAATTATCATTTGTTGCTTGTCTAATGACTGGATTAGATATCCAAAAACCTGTTTTACTCAGATTCGTGTCTCTCATTTTTAGGCACTGGATGGGTTCTTTATCGCAATAATGACTGATGGAAACATCCTTTATGTTTCTGAAAGTGTCACCTCACTACTTGAACATTTGCCGGTAAGTAGCAGTATTTGTACATGACTGATTTTGTTCTAGCATTGGCTTATTGTAATTACAATGAACTCTCTTTTTGTGGCTTTAAAGGCAGACTTGGTGGACCAGAATTTGTTGAATTTCCTTCCAGTCGGGGAACACTCCGAAGTGTACAAGGCTCTGTCCACGCATCCTGCTGATGTGGAGAGCCTAAATTCAGATTATCTGAAAAGTTAGTAACTTCTAATGGATTGTTTTTTCCTTCCAATAAAATGTTTCATTAAAGTAGTAAAATTATTCAAACCTTTGAATCTCTGGTTACTCTCAGAGGGCAGGGTGCATGAAAGGAATTGTTGAGTATATTAACATCCCTTCTGACAGCACCTTGTGTCAGAAGGGATGAAATGGAAATATTCATTCCGTTTTTGATAATTGTTGGTTACACACATGAAATGAATAATTACTTTCAAATTCTAGTATAAATCCTGTTTTTCTTCATCAGCTAAGAATCATATGGAGTTTTGCTGTCATATGCTGCGAGGGGCCATAGATCCAAAAGAACCCCCTGTGTATGAATATGTGAAGTTCATTGGCAACTTTAAATCGCTCAACAATGGTATGTCACATGCTTTAAAGCTAAAAATGTGTCTTTGTTGGCAGTAGTGAAACCTCATTTTTATATGGTTTGTATGTTTTTCTGTGTTCTGGTGTAGTTCCCAATGTTACAAGAAATGGTCTTGCAGGAGTCTTGCAGCGGTCTTTACAACCTGCTTTTGATGACCAGGTTTGCTTTGTAGCCACTGTTCGGTTGGCTAAACCTCAATTCATAAAGGTACTATAGTAACACTTAAGACATTTAATACTTTTACAATTTATCAACCATTCCGCATCCTACCTCAATGTAAAACTATGTCAAAACGTTTTTTTGGTTTTTTTTTATGTCATCAGGAAATGTGTACAGTAGAGGAGCCCAATGAGGAATTCACATCCAGGCACAGTCTAGAGTGGAAGTTCCTCTTCTTAGATCACAGGTAAACTATTAACTCCTAACATGAAAGGGTTAGTATTAGTGTAATCAAATTTTAGGTGTAGTCCATTATTGTTACTAGGTTGACTTTTGTGGGTTTTTTTTTTACAGAGCTCCACCAATTATAGGATATCTTCCATTTGAGGTTCTGGGAACATCAGGGTACGACTATTATCACGTGGACGACCTGGAGACACTCGCCAAGTGTCATGAGCACTGTGAGATTCAATTGTACACCGTATTTAGGATCTGATGAGGCCCTTTGGATTTATACACTCAACTGTCTTATGTTTTCCCTCTTAGTGATGCAGTATGGTAAAGGGAAGTCCTGTTACTATCGTTTCCTAACAAAAGGGCAACAATGGATCTGGCTACAAACGCACTACTACATCACCTACCACCAGTGGAACTCCAGGCCAGAATTTATAGTTTGCACACATACAGTAGTCAGGTAAGTCTTGTCATTTAGCAACTGCCTGATATACTAAAATTAGCTATTGTATATTGTAATCTTTTTATTTATTACATTTTATGTGTCTCTTTATTTGTGCAGCTATGCAGAGGTGAGGGCAGAGCAACGTAGAGAGCTAGGAATTGAGGAGTCTAACCCAGAGGCAGCTGTGGACAAGGTAGTGCTTCAATTCATTCATCATTCACTCAGTTCTTTTTTTCCCTATCGGTAAATGAATGATAAAATAAATAATGCAATATCAATAGTATGAAAACTTTTCCTCTAAGATGAAAGTGTGTAACAATACCCAGTCCTATTCATCAGAATGTACAGTAAACTGGCTAAAACTAAATATTCTTCCAGAGTCAGGACTCAGAGTCGGAGCTAAACACATCTAGCCTCAAAGAGGCTTTGGAGAGATTTGACCACAGTCGAACACCCTCCACTTCTTCACGTAGTTCTCGCAAGTCCTCCTCCCATGTTTCTGACAACACTTGCACTTGTAAGTAAGCACAGCATTCAACTGATGTACTGTAAATACAGTACATGAACACAAAACATTACCAAAACTATAGATGATGTATTAATTAAATATAATGTGTTTGTACAGCAACTGCTTCCAAGCTACACATGGACACAGCCACACCTCCACGGCAATCACTGGCATCAACTATGGAGATGACGTCACAGCGGCGCTCCTCTATTAGCAGCCAAGTAAGACACATTTCCTGGATACCAAGGGTGATCATCCTTTTTCAGGTTGAGATATACATTTTGGGTCTGTGAGGCCTAGAGATCTACCAATACTAGTAATACTAGTTATGGAATGAGGGTTGGTGTTTATAAGGGTCATAATTAAAGATCAAAAATGAAATATTGATACCGGCATCGACCACAGTTCCCACCCCTACTATAAACTAATAAACTAAATCATCTTTGAGACATTGTGTCTTATTTTTAACTTTGTTGACTTTTTTTCAGTCAATGAGCTCTCAGACAACAGGCCAGAGTGTTACACCTGGCATGATGGCTCAGCAGCAGCAACAACCACAACAGCAGCAATCACAGCAAATACAAACAAATGTACAGGTAAGTGGTGTTTACTGAAGTCAAATTTGTATTTATAAATCAAATTCTGATTAACCATGTGTACTTTCCTTCTGCAGCCTGTAATGGAGTTCTCAGCACAGGTGAATGCTATGCAGCACTTAAAAGAGCAACTGGAGCAAAGAACCAGAATGATCCAGGCCAACATCCAGCGACAGCAGGAGGAGCTGAGGCACATCCAGGAGCAGCTCCAGAGAGTACAAGGACAGGGCATACAGGTAAGGTGCTTGGATTGTGACTATAGACTCTTTTCTAAGGGGCACTATGGAGTGGATTGGTATAGTCCGTAAGTGTTTCCATTGTCCAAAGCACACATGAGGTACTACCTCCTAGAAAGGGGTAGCCGGGATTGGCACCTGAGTGCTAGGATTGGACAAGAGAGATCGCAGACTCAGGCAAAACAAGATGGCAATAAGCATTTTGTAATATATTGCAATTGAATCAAAATTGCTATTTGAGTTGTCTGAAATATTTTTAATAATATCCTGCAAATAGTAAACTATCTTGTATTTTTATAGAAAACTCTTCTAGTACCTGTAGTTTAGATCTCTACAAATGTTCTTAAATTCATGGAATTCTTGTATTGGTTTATTAGTTCATATTCCATTTCAGTCTCTCAAAGTTAATGCCCCTGGTTTTGTTCACAATGTGCACCTTAAACAGAATCCTACTATTTAAACATATCTCACCAATCTAACTGCAGTCGATGCAGATTTCATTCATACCATTAGGCAAAACCATGTCAAACTGCTCCAAGAAAAAACGGTCTGGACACCAGAGGCATTCAAAAAGTGCCTCATTTAGATCCGAGGGAGCTCTTTTAGGTTTTTTGACAACCCAACACATGCTGTGTATGCTTACAAAAATATAAACACATTTATATTTCATTTGAACATGTTTAAATAAACCTTATGTTAAAAAATAGTATATGCACTAACTTAAAGGACACATTTTCTGCTCCGTGACTTTTTTGAGCTTTTCAAAAAATACCTGAAGTTGAATTCACCTGCATTCACGCTGTTTTGAGGAATGTTCATTAGAAAATCCTTTTCCCTCCGACCGTCAAAAGCACTTTCTGCTGAACTCCCCCAATCCGGGATGATTTTCAGATTTCATACGTCACTTATCCAAGAATCTTTTGCTGTTTTGAGGTCTTAAATCATCGGCAGACTCGTTCTTAGCATTTCTGTCATCTAAACACTTCTAGCCTGAACATTGTGTTTCTTAAAGTGCTAACTTCACTAAATTGTGTACACCGCCAAGTGCCATCTGCTGGCTGAATGCACTCAGTGAGTGTCATTGCACACAGCAGAGAAATCCGTTCATTTAGTCCATAATAAACATTTCTTTGTTTATTTCAAAACATGATATTTCAAATTTAAGGTACTCAAGAGCATGTTTAAAGGCTAATAACAATGTGAAAAATGCACATTATTTTTCCTTACAATGCCTTATTTGTGAACTGGCAAATGTCCTATTTTAAAGATGTTGCTGCAGCAGCAGGGAGGAACCATGAACGTCCAGCTGCCTCAGGTGGGCTCGGTTCAGCAGACGGCTGCTTTGACCACTCAGGTCCAACAAACAGCACTTAACCCTGTCCATTCAGGAACACAACCGCTGAGCATCCAACCACAAGCTCCTCCCACTCAGCAGAACCTCCAGCCTCAAGCCAACGCTCTGGCACAGGTGACACCCGCTTTGTTTTCTTACCGCCATGTTCGTCACTAAATTGTTTTCAGACACACTGTACAAAACAAATTGATCCAAAGTCCATATTTCAGTGCCTCTTACATACTGACGTTTTTGTTTTTTATATTTCTAATTTTCTTATAGCCACAGCGCCAGCCACAACAACCTCCTCAAGCGCAAACCCAGGCACAGGGATCTGTTCAAGCTCCACTTTATAACACCATGATGATTTCTCAACCAGGCCAACCCAACGTTCTTCAGATCAGCACCAGTCTGCCGCAAAATAACACCCAGCAAGGCACAACTGTTGCCACCTTCACACAGGACAGACAAATTCGGTGAGGGAATTTAAGTTATAAAAATAAAAGGGATAACACATATAAAAATACAATACTTAGAAAAGGTCTCAAAGATGGAACACTGTTGGACAAATAAGCGATTACACTGACCTGTTTCTAAAAATACAATATTTTTTGTTTTTTTTTACCAACTTACAGTAATGTCATTGTTTCAAACTGTTTTACACCAGGTTTCCAGCAGGGCAGCAGCTTGTGACCAAGCTTGTGACAGCGCCAATGGCTTGTGGTGCAGTTATGGTGCCCACCTCCATGTTCATGGGACAGGTAGTCACGGCATACAACCCATTTGGTGGGCAGCAGGTAAAGACAGGACCAGAAAAGTTGTTCTACACAATAGTTAATATAACCTCAGTTTATATATTTTTTTTGTTCTCCTCAGCAGGCTGGGCAAACTCAGACGCTAACTCTCCAGCCTGCTCAAGCACCCCAAGGTCAAGCTGACGGCCAAAACCAAACAGCAGTGGTGGCTCAGAGTGGCCAGCAAGGCCAGCAGCAACAGCAACAGTTTTTACAGGTACCACTAGAGGGCAGCATTTGTCCTGATTTTAAAGAAGATTCCTATGCTGCATGAGTTTCCCCATTATAGTTTAATTTACATACCTCTGCTCTTAATTACGCATAATGCACTAACCACTATGGTTACAATAGGATTACAATTTTGGGTGGGCCGTAGCAGGGTTAGGGTTAGCCTGAAACATTTGAGTGCCTAGAACAATCCTGCCAGCCTCCCTCTACTTAGCAGACACCTATAGTATCTTTCTCATGTGCTCTGTCGCAGCCAAGTGCTCCCCCCAGCAGCGGCAGACTCCCTGACCCTCCCATCTTTCTTTTGATGTCTAGACTTGGTCATCTGATTGGCTCGCATCATCTCTGATGTCCACTGACTTTATATAAGTTGTTCAGTCTCATAGTTTAGTGAATTGTCTTACTTCTGATTCCCTCTTTGGGGTGGGGCACACAGCACCCAGATTTAGACCCTCAATGGTGACTGAAATGACTGACAGTATTATTTAACACTTGGTTAAATAGAGTCATTATGAGGTCAGGACGGAAAGATTTCACCTGTGTGCTCAGAGTGCTCTGGCCTCTCTGCACCCATGGGATCAGGATGGAAGGGTGCGCTGTGGTACTGGTGTCTGCGCAACTGATAAGCACTACGTCTTAGCATCCTTGTACACTTTTGTTTCTGATGTAGCGGTTCAATCACTGAAGCCCCCTGACTGGCTGGGCTCAGACCTATCCATGATCGACACAAATACAAAAAACATCTTGAACAGGAAGTGACTGTGTGTTTTCTTTCCTCAGGGCACTCGCCTCCTCCATAGTAACCAGTCTACTCAGCTCATTCTGCAGGCAGCTTTCCCACTCCAACAGCAGGGCACTTTCACCCAGACCACACATCCACAGCAGACACAACAGCAGTCGCAGCAGCAGGCTCACCACCAGCGGCACCAGCAGCAGCTTAAACCACAGCCCCAGAAACAGCAGAAGGCCCAGTCCACACACAGGGCTGACAGTGTGAGCAGCCAGCCTCAGTGATCCAGCTCGAACATTTCTTATCCACCAGGGATTTGGTTTTCTTGCAACCTCCCCACTATCCCCGATCTGCTGCCCTCTCATTCTCCGTCTCAAAAGATGACATCATAGGAAAACGGAAAGTCAGAGAGTCTGAAAAGAACTCGTCAAGATTTGTCACCATGGCAACAGGATGAATTGGATTAAATTCCCTGTTTTCCTCGGTGGTGGCAGCCTTGTAAAAGCGATGCAGTCTCTATGGAGGGTTGACCATAATCCTGATAAAATGGTAATGATGGGCTTTTGCGAAATGCGTATCAAAATGAACTGACCCTGTACAGACTCAATGTATGATAAAACCCTGTAAATATTCCATATAGGCATAAAGGAAACGGAAATGTAGTATTTTATATGATTGCATGGAAAGAATAACCGTGTAAGCTTTTATTAGCTTTTGAAAAATTTGAATTTTCACTTTGTTCAAGTGTTTCCTGTTTAAAGATGGAGCAAATAAGCTCTCCCAGACTCCTCATCCCCAAACTCAGTCTCTGAAAGAGTTGAAAAAAGGCTTTAAAAAACTGTCAGATCGTTTAAAATGTTGGGCTTGGGATTTTGTGAAAATTGTGTTTTTAAACTCTGTCTCTGAGACATAAATAGCTCTTAATTTTTTAGTACAAATTATGTTTGGCAAAATACTAGATAACAGTTTAACTGAGTACTTTGCATAAAAATCACTGTACTTCTAACGGGTTTAGTGATGCCAAGTGCCAATTACATAGTCCCATTTTATTTTAAGCAGAATATTCAAAATCATATATTTTCCAACAAGATTATACCCCTTATAAAATAAATGTGTGTGTGCGTGCGTGTGTGTGTGTGCGTGTGTGTGTATATATAGTATGGAGTATTTTGTAACATTCAGAGAATCCTATAGGTGACAAACAGTATGTCCTCAAACCTCCTAAAACTTTAGCACTTGATGTGGTTGTGTTCTGTAAATCACTGTCCAGACCTAGTTGTTTGTATCTGTGGTGTGATTCTTTGAGAATGTGTGTTAAAAAAAACAATCTCTGTGTGCATGAGTGAGTTTGTATGTTGTCCCTCGTGTCTTACAATAATTGACTTAGTAAGAATTTGAAGTTGGTGGATGGTACTTGTACTCAGGAATGTGGAAAGTTTAGCTTCTGCCTCAGTCTGGATCCAGACAATGAAGGATTAGACAGTGATGCTGCAAAGACCAAAAGAAGTGCTTAATAATTTGGCCTTTCTTTGAATGGCCTTTCATGTTACCTTGCTGGAACGTAATTAAAATGAGCATTCACTTGTAGCCCATATGTGGTTAAATAGAAAATCTTGTCAGCATCTATGACTCCATCAGTGAATCTACACTAATATGAAGTCTTGTGGTCTTCTCCACATCATTGTTTCATCCTTCCAATCTTCCTCAGCCTCTCAAACCCTCATGCAGTTCAGATGACTATCACTCAGTTCACAACAGCAGTTGAACCCATGGCTGAGCACAGGTCCACTCTGTGCTTTGGCCCCTGTACTACCGTTAAAGCCATATCAAACAGAAATCCTTGGATTGGAGGATGTGTAATGTTGACAAAGGAGCATTTAGGATGTGTATTGTCTCCCAGTGTCATGGCGGCTGTGTGTGGGCATGTGTGTGCCGTGTGGAAATGGTGTCTCCTATCCTACTTCTCGCATCATTCGGGGGTCAGCTTTAGTTTCCCCTGGCGATAGCCAATCAGTTCTTGCGTTGCAGTATACAGAAAAATGTAATGTAATATTCAAGAAACTTCCTCTATGATTGGGCTCAGTTTTCTGCAGGCCCAGTTGGGACAGCTCAACTTGAATATGGTGTGTGAGTGAAAGCATTTGTATGCATGTTTTCTGTCACTGTAATCCAGTCTATTTTCATATGGAAACAGATTTGTAACTGGCATGGAATGCAGTGTTTCCCATTAATAGAGGAGGCTATGGTGGCACCCCGTTGTCCAACATTTACCCTTATAGACTAAAATAAGCATAACTAATTTGTAATACAAATTAAACTTTATGCTTTGGGTATTGTCGTGAACATACAGAAGTAACTATATTTCATCATTTAAACTCCAAAAATTGTATTAAATACATTGATTCAAATATGGATCGCTTGTGCCACCACAGTCTCAGAATAAATCTGTGAGAAACACTGTTAATGCAAAGCAGAGCATTGATAGCTGTCAGATTATTGTTTTATAATGACTGACGGCTCTCATACTACACAACAGACCAGCCTCAAACAGTATCTCTCTGCTAGAGAAGACATAATAGGTTGACTCTTTGAACCAGGTCTTCCACCTAACACAAGGCAAGTGTAGATTCTCTATAGAGTAGTAAGGCTTCACTAATGTTTAAGTGTGTCACTGATTCCCAGCCCAAGAATGTAATGGTGTAATAGACTAATGGATGTTGTCATTTGAGTATGGAGAACCTCTGACAGGCTTTTGTTGATGGAAACGGTTACAAATGAAAATCACTGCTGACATTTACGTTTTGAATCCCAAAAACAATATTTAAAGACTTGGTATATTTGAATGTTTGACCCTTCAAAGCTTGCTGTACCAGTTTAAATCAGCCTGCAATGAAAAAGTTCAAATGGCATTGAGAGAAAAGGTGTAGGATATTAGAAATAGCGTGACTCCTTCCTCCTCACAGTTCCACAGATCACCTTTCCATGACACAATTGGTTCATAGATTTGTAGAATTCTGTACACATACTTAAAGCTAAAAACACCAGTATTCAGTGTAAAATGGTGCTATGCTAACTTGTATGTATATCCTCTCTGCTCTTGAACTGTGCTCCTTATCTATCCAAAGTCAAATGTAATAATATTCAATATTTTGAAGCAAAATGTTTGGCACTATTATAACCCTTCTCCCTAATTGGTCAATTTGAAAATAAAACACTTGCAAGTATTAAATCAGACACGTCTCTGCTTTTGTGTAGGTATAGGTATAATATTATAAAATAGTTACGGCTTTGACCAGATATATGTTTTACCATCACAAGAATCTTTTATTATAACAAGTCAGCCTACTGTATAAAAATTGCAGGAACATCACCTCCAAAATACTGTACAAACTGCTCCCAACAATAAACAACAAAAAGTGAAATGCATCCAGAAAATGAACATAAAAGGCACATTTCTAGTGTATTTACAATTTTATACAAGTTGAACAAAATCATTAAGGAAAAAAAATCTTAACCTTTGCTTCTCATTACTCTACAAAAAAACCCTTTAGAGCTCATTAACTGAAAATTGGTTAAGTTTAGATGTAGTAAGTTTAAATTCATCACCACCTTAGACCACCAAAATTTCTACTTTTTTGTTTTGTTTCTGTTTGTAGTTTTCACAAAATCCTGCAGATATTTTCTGAAACTGACAGCAAGTCACATCCCAAAGCTTTCTTTAAGTGACCTTGCACCCGGAGTAATAAGCAGAGGTTTATATATGCCACGGTACCCATGCAGGGCACAATACTGTGTGAGTTTGGCGGAGGATGGTCAGCAGTGCATATGTTTTGAATGTTTTGTTAGTAGTCTACACTGGTTTGGCTGTTATAAGAGACTGCAGTGCAGTCAGACAGTTTCATAGTCCACAAAAACATCCCCAGTGTTCAGCAGCAAAGGCTGAGTGGGGGCTGTGGTGCTGCACACGGAGCTCAGCCTGCGGGTTGACTCCCTCTGCTGGTCAGGGGGACCAGGTACAGTACTCAATGTCAAGTACACCTACAAGAAATACCATGTTTACACTCCTGAAAGAGATAGTGGCTCAGAGACTTTCATGTTACTTACATTTCTAGTGTTTTCTGACAGCAGCAGTTCAGTGCTCGCCACCAGTTTTTTGAATGAGGGCCGTTTCAAAGGGTCATGATTCCAGCAACACAGCATCATGTCATAGCTACAAATACAGAGTGGGATTAGTACACTGTTGTTTGATATAAAATATTCTTAGTCAAATGCATACATTTCTACGGGTGCAAAGTCAGGCCTGCTCATTCTGTGGCCTTCTTGAATCATTCGATAAAAAGCAGAACCCACTTGCATTCCAGGATATGGACTGTTGCCTACAACACAAACATTTAAACATACAATTACTGGTTATCCTAGTGTAATTCAGGGAAACTAAATTGGATTCTTCTAATGTTGCTGTGCCCTTGTAAAGCAGGTTAAGGCCAATAAGCATTTATTTGTTCATTGCTCTCGGCTAAATGGCTAGGGGGACGCATCTACGGCATCCTTCGACTAAATTATATTAGAAAAATCATTTAACATCTTGGATGGGCTGTTACCAAGTGAAAAGATTTCCCAGAGCAGGATGCCGTAAGACCAGACGTCACTCTCAAAGGTATACACACAGTCAAACAGACTTTCAGGGGACATCCACTTGACCGGCAGACGAGCCTGCAAAAGCAACAGTTAATAATCAGAGACAAAAGCATAAACTAAATAATCAGCCATATCCATAGTAATAATTAGCAATTAATTAACATTTGTTTGAAATTCTGTATTTTTTCCCTGTATGCCTTTTCACTTTTACTCAATGAAATGACTGCGTTTATCAGTGTTTTCTTTATAACTTTGGATACAAATGAAGTGCCAGAGGTTGACTCACGTTTCCTCTGAGCACGTAGCTGGAGTCAGTGGTGATGTCACGTGCCAACCCGAAGTCACAGATCTTTGCGACTCGACCGTGAGTCAGCAGAACGTTTCTGGCTGCGAGATCCCTGTGAATACACTACAGGGAACAGCATATTGACATTGTAACAGGTTTTTAACTTGATTGCAAACATGGAGTACGATAAACCCTGTGGACAAATTTGTCTATAGTCAAATGGGACCTAGTTGTAGTGTAAGCAATATTGATCTTAAAAGGCTTTCTTAAATGGTAGCAGGCTGGCAGTCTACAATAGTGATTCATAAACATGCTGATCTGTATTTTTGGTCCATAAATCAGCATTTATAGCATAATGTTTTCAGCCACTGCATGTTGCATTCTGCAAATGAACTACAAGCATATCAGTGTTCAGAGAGATTTACATATTATGGTATCCTAAATTTACTTTAATGTATTCATTTACTTTTGTTCTTTGGACCCGTTGTAAGTTTGTTTTAATCACAGATTCGACTCAGTGAAAATATAATTAATAGAACGATTATTAATCACATTAATTATGAATTTCAACATATTAGCTGAACATTGCTAATTGTTTTACTTTGGTATTATGCAACTAATTTATCAGCTTACATTTTTTGAAGTGATGTACTCCATTCCTTTGGCAACCTGATAAGAAAAGCTCAGTAGATCCTCAGAATCCAGAGACAGCTCTTCTATGTCATCTGAAAAAACAAATTCAAACAAGTCAGTAAATAAGAGTAAAGATGAAATATTTCACAGTTTGATCCCTGCTCTGACCAGTGCACACTGTGTCCTTGAGTAAAACATTTCCCCAGGGCTTGCCTCTAATGTCATTGTACACTGGTGTATGGATAGGTGTGTGTTAATAAAGGAACAACACGTGGCATATGTCCTACTTATAGTCAAAGTATTTATTTAAATTAACAAATAGACCTGTCCATAAAATACATTATTATAACTTTATTTTGGATTAAGTTGAAGATAGGGATAGAAACATCAAACCTATTGGTATTGTACCTGACTCAGAAGATCTATCTTTTTCAGAAGGACGCATGGGCATGTATCCAGAACCGGTCATCTCCCTAAAGCGGTAAACATACACACCCACTCTACTTAAAACCTCCATGTCATTATTATGTCATTATTAAACCAGCAACCAAGACTTACACTACAGTATACAAACCTCAATGGCTCGCTTTGGTTGAAGGTGTTGCGATAGTAACCATCATTCATTTGTGCATTTAGGAAAGACTCTCGTTTCCTTCGAAGAAAGTTGAGAAGGTCGCCATAGCAACAGTACTCGGTAATCACCAAAATCGGCCCTGAGGGGAGAAAAAACAGGCATGTCTTGTTCATCAGACAAAGAGAATATTTTAGTTATTTTTAATCATTTTTGTCACCACAGCCAAGGAACAAAAGCAATGATTTTTTTCCAATCTTGGTATCAATATTTCTGCCAATAATCAATGTTTGTTTTTACCACAATCTAACCATCTTAATAAAGCGTTTCTTGTATAGTAACGTTTCTGAACATCCATGGTCAATATAAAGAAGCAGACAGCTTGATAATATTGACTAAAGGCACAGTAAATTTGTGACCAGTCCAGCAGCATCACGCTTGCTGCGGTGGAGTGGCACTTAGAGCTCCATATCTGATTTCTACGACAGGAACGATAATTGATGGTGATGGCAGTAAATCAGCACATCACAGCACTAACTCACACTGCACTGAAACGTGTGTAAACAGGAGATTACGAGGAGAAACTTCAAACTTTGATGTTAATGAGACTTGAAAAACTCAGTCGTACCTCCAACAGTGCAGGCTCCCAGCAGGTTAACGATGTTCATGTGGTTTCCAAGGTAACCCAGAACTTTCAGCTCCGACATCAGAGCCTCCTTCTCAGTGGCATGGGCATTGGCTGGGGAACAAATAATGTGTGGCTTGTGTTTTGTAGCGGACATACAATAAAACAGCTGTGATACTATCCATAGGTTTCAGCTTCCTGTTCATAGGTAACGTTTTGAGGACTTTTGATTTGATTTCATTCCAAAGATGTAATTTTGTTTTGAATTGTTAATTGCTAATACAATAGTGCTAATTTTAATCACTCTGAAACCCATGAATGAACTGAAATACAACATAAAAGAATGCTAGTAGTTTGATTCAAGTTTAAATTAAAATGCAAGCCTATTTAGCTTCATTTTAATATTTATGCTTGGATATAAAGGAAGTAAAAAATATAAACACACAATTTTTATAGAAATTAAAAACACTATATCTGTGCTTTTTAAGGTAGCATAAGGCAGCACACTTACGTTTGAGCATCTTCACTGCGACTGTTGTCACAGTATCAGCCGAGCACAGTCCATAGGCAGTGGCTCTCACTACTTTACCAAAAGCACCAGAGCCCAGGGTTTTACCTGTTGGTATAAATACTTTTACTCATCAAATTACACCCATTAAGAGACAAACAATGCACAATTCAGATATGGCTATAGATACCGTACCAAAGCGCAGCTTCTGCCGAGGAAACTCCCACTTGGAGTCGTATGGGAGCTGGGTGGGGTCAATATAAATGTAGTTGTTGCCATGGATACTGTCAATGACCTTCCACTGAATTTGGAATTTAGGTTTCTGTAGGAAAAAAAGGAAAAAAAGTTTTATACACCTATACAATAGTTTATATGTTCTCTTACTAGGTACTCATTTCAGTGTCCTACCTGGAATCACATAAATAGGACAAAATTGCACTTTCCTGAAAATTTTAAGTTTTAAATTTTAAAGTCTTGAGCTATATCAGAACTAGGACCAAATAGTAATATGAAAGAAATAATTTTGTGTTGAAATTGTGTATGCTTTTATTATCATTGTGTATTGAAATCGGTATTGAATATCAAGCCTTTTCCTTAGTGTTAAAATCAGGTTCTATAAATTATCAAGGTCTGCGTTTTTTCCTGCACAATTGTTATACTAAAAATATAGCTCTGGGGTTAGTGGGTTTTTTGGGTTTTAAAACAAGTGCAGTCGCAAAATATGTACTTTTTACATCATTACGTTGGAAATTTCCCCCAGAAAAGAATATGACAAAAATTGCTGTCTGCTCTAGCCTTTCCTCATAGCTGGAAGGTAGTTTTGTAGCCTGCCTGCGTAGGGTAATTTAAAATAAGTTTCCACAAGCACAAAACAAATATTACACTGTCAACATGTACAGTGGCGTAAATATGGCTTATTAGATGTAGTATGTCCGTCAATGGTTGTGGTAAAGATTAGGCACAAATCTGATTGAACAAATGTTTAAAGCTGGGACACGTAAATATCAAACAGTGAAAAGGGGAAGTACATATTTGTTCCTAGTTCTCACAAACCCTTTGCCAAGCTCTAGTATCCACATGCATTGTTTTGGCCATTAGCACAGATTTAAAACAACTTTTTCAGATGGAAAAGTGAAGAAGGGACCACATGGGGTTTTCTTTAATGTTAATGATGTCAACTTTAGTAATGTTACGTCCGAAAATGGTTGTTTACTGTTAGGCACATGGAAATGGGGCGAGTCACATGAGGGGCATCCTGGTGGAGCAGGTTAGGTAGGGTCATCTGGGCTGGGTCATATCTTAATACAAAGATACATATAGATAACATATAGATAGAAGCGTAAAAAATAGGCTAGGGGAACAGACTATGTAATTAACCTTTGCCTATATTTAGGATATTATGGTGTGTCTAAATGAACCAAGATCAGAAGCGTCACATATGCTAAGAAAGCAGGGAAATAAAACTTCTCGTTGAAAGAACTCATTGAAAGAAACTGACAGACATCTTTCCCATCCACAAATGCATAAAGCAAATAAAATAAGACTGTGTAGATCTGGCAGCTACGCCATGATTATTTTACATATACTTGGAGGCCTCGCCTTTGGCTTCGGCCCAAAGCACAATGCTACCTTATGATTGGTCCGCTCTGATCCCTTGGTGGGTTTGAGCTCAAAGGCAGCAACAGCAGCTGAACAAGATGGAATCTCCTGAGTTTGAGAACACCCAAAAATTGCTGCGCAAGCTAAACAAACTAGTGAGAATATATACTGTACATGTAATTTCTTGTTATATTGTTCGTGGGTTTCTTATTCCCAATGTATTATTATTTTAACCTGAATTAGTGATTTTAGTGATTTCAGAACTCATATTCATGTTTTTGAAATAATAGCCAAACCTTTTATTTAAAGTCCATGTCTATTCTTGGGTTTTTAAAAATATTTTATTCTGAACTCAGGATCAGTTTAAATGTGTTTTCTTCTTACTTGCATATACTTGTAAAGCAGAACCACCAGAAAGCAGGTGAGGATGACACCAGTAGCCACCATACCAGTGAGCAGAGGGGTGAAGAGTTCATGAGGAACAAGTCGCTCTGAGAACATACAAACAAACAGTGACAGTTACAAGACCCCTCCTCCATTATTTCAACACACAGTTGGTGTAACACCACTCCCCCGTGTTTGTTTGTGCACCAAGGATTACACAGTCTACATACATAATCCCACTGTGCACACTCAGCATATGGTAATCTTGTTCAATCTGTGGCCAGCGGCAGGCTACACAGGGTCAGTGGGTTGGTGTAGGTTCATGAGTTTGGTCATACCGCTGATGGAGAACAGGGTGTAGGCCTCGTCTCCCTCAGTGTAGGCCACACACTCCAGGGTATGGTACTGAGCATGCTCCTTACTGATGTTCAAACGGCTCTCTACCTCACTGCGTCCAAAGGCAGACTCAGTCACCATGGCAACCTCAGAGGCCTCCCACTGAGAGGCGTTGGGCAGGTGTGAGCACCTGTGAAGGGGAGAGATGGGTTTTTAATTGGATTAGAAATAGTGTTATAAGAGTCATTCATTATGTCAAAAAAAAATTTCTTGATAAATCTTAAAAAACTCTTGTGACATAAACAAGGCGGTGAAGAGGAAGATATGATTTTTTAAATTATTTTTTTTACTTAGAATCTCTTTTTCAAGGGAGTCCTGGACCCAGAGGGGGCCTATTGTACATGTTTTTTAGTAAACATCTGGGGGAAGCCTACATCTATGCCGACATGGGGACAACATGCAAACTCCACACAGAAAGGTCCTGTGTTGCCGGGAGTCAAACCCAGGACCTCTTTGCTGATGCTGGTGAAGTGGCTGATGATTTTTTTTTGCAGCAGTGCAGACAGGGATAGACAGTTTTTCTATGATTGTTTAGAATGGTGATTTGCTCAACAGAGAATGAGCTGTGAATGTTAACTGTTGATCTGTGACAAGAGGTACAAACAAAGCAGGAACCAACCTGTGTCCTTTGTACTTTTTACTCTGTTCACCAACATAAAACACCCATCAATGAACACATATCTTTGCACAAACCTGGTGTGAGGCACATCACAGAAGTACCAGCTAATCTTGGGGACAGGAAATCCAGCAGCAATGCATCGCACCTGTCCATCTACAGGCCCTTCCTGTGCAATAATCATGGGTTTGCCTAGAAAAAGAACACAAGCACACCACAAACAAATGAAATGTGTGTCATATTTACTTGGTAAATGTGCTAAACTTACTGTTGACGTAAACATGGAATGAGTGAGTGACATCTATATCTTCGTTGCTGACTGAGAACAGATAGATGCCCCCCTCTGAGCCCAGAACTCTCACCAATCTGAGCTCACTCTCATATCTGAAAACAGAGCACATCTGACTAATGCTAAACCTCACATTATTGGACTGTGTTTGACTTAACACTAACCACACCTGTACTTTTTCTTGTGCACAGTGATGAAGTGCTCCGTTGTATTGAGGAGATGTTTCCCATTGAAAGACCAGGACAGGGACCTGGGGGCAGGGTAAGCCTCAAATTGGACTTTGAGACTCAAGCTCTCCCCTTCTTTAACCACAGCCTGCACTGGACCAGAACTTCCCAACATGCTTATGAATCCTTTGTCTGAACAACAGCAAGAAAGAGTGTCATTATGACAGTACCCAATAACATACATAGTCCTGTATGTCTATATTCTTTAGTCTTACCACGAACATCCAAATGGAGGGTCCTAGAACTGTTTCCTCTCTTATTACGGGCATGGCAGCGATAGATGCCTGAGTGTGACTGGTCCACAGATGTGATCAAGAGTGACGTCGACCTCAGGTAACTATGAGAGACGGAAAGGATGCGGGAGCCATGGGATTCCACTGGGTGCTGCAGGATAATGTGGACAAAGGTGAGAAACTGTGCAGATAACTTTAATATATTATGATACAATAAATTACTGAATGATAAAACAAAATAAATAGTATTACAAACTGTAATTACCGCAGTCTGGGGATAGTCCCATTTGACGCTTAAGTCTTGGTCAACATTGGAAGAGCTGCAGGTGACTTCAAACTGCTCCCCTTTTTTCAGAATGACAGTGTCTTTATGGGAGAGTCTGATCACTGGTGGAACTTCTGGCACTGGACCAAGATAAATAAAAATATTCAACTGAACATCCGTTTATTGTAGCATTCAAACTCAGGATAGTTATTCAGTGTGAGGTACAGCTGTTATTATAAGGTACTGCCATATATTGCCACCCTTCTTGGCCAGTGCTTTAAAGTGTAATACATTTTATTACATTGGACCAATAACTAAACTATTGTAGCCATCCTTATTCTCTTAGTGACTTATGACTCTTGTACTAAATGATTAATTCACTGTAATGCCTACAGACGTCACTTCAGTGTATCTGTTTGGCAATGGCCGCACTAATTCTATTTACTACAAGCACAGCCGTTCATACTCCGTTTGAGAGCTTTGTGCAGGGTATGACTCTGTCATCTCTGTGTATTCCTTCTCAAACAATCTTGTTTCTTGCTGTATGTTTATTTCCTTCATTGAAACAAAAAACACAACAGCACTTGCATCTCTTGTATGTTCGTAAAAACAGTGGTCACCTACAGGTGTTTTTTTTCTTTGTACCAGTATAGCTTTACTGTTGTAACTCACTTACCAGAGCGTACATCCATTGTATACGACATAGAAACCCTTCTTTCTCCAGCCAGCCTCCCCACACACACGTAACAGCCCTCAAACTCCTTTTGAGCATTGCTGATGATAATGCCTCGCAGGAGGTTGCTCCCGTAACTCAGACCAGGGGGCAAAGGTCGACCATCACAAGTTTCCAAGGCCAAGTGGGTGACATTGGGGTCAGTCACAAGACATGGAATGGTGCAGTTTTCACCTGCTTGCACTAATATGACATTTACCATGGTTCGCTGAAAGATATTTTGAGGATCTGTGTGGAGTGAACAAAAACAAGATTAATTAGCACCACATTAATTCTTCTAATCTTTTTTTATATCATAAAGGCCAGGTGTGGGAAATATTGCTGCATTACTGTCAAACTATAAAGCATTTATAATTTGAGTTTAATAACTATGTAATCATCTGCCCAACAAAAAAGAGACTTATTATCTTCTCACTTGACTTAAAATGACCAACTTTTTTTTTTTGCCATAACCTTGCAAAATCATTTATGTCCAGTATATAAGATTGTAAATTGCAAAATGTCAAATACAACAATGTCACAGTTCCCTGTATTTGTTGTATGGTATTTCTTTGAAAGAGGAATCTGCAAATGGTGAACCTGATCATTTTTGTGAAACAGTCCACTACTCCACAGTTGTGATCGTATCTAAAACCTTGCAATAATCATATTCTAGAGAGTGAAGACAACTTAAATGCACACCTTTCACATAGACATAGATGGAGCTGTGTTCCAGGGTGCTATTGTTGAGACACACATAGCGGCCCATGTGATAGGCCTGAGCAGAGGACACCTTAATAGACACGGCTGCACCTTCCTCCACCTCTCCCTCCAGCCGGCGCACCCTCTCCCGCTGCCAGCGCAGCCTCGATGGTGGGGCGCCAGACACCGTGGCGTTTTCATGGCAACGAAGCTCGAGTTTGCCCCCCTTGGGCACAACCACATAAGGTCCGCTGGGGGTGATGACTGGCTCACCCCAAACTAAAAAGACACAAGTAGACTGTGTGATATGAATGCAAACTTAAATCCCTCAAACACAAGCCACAAGCTGATAGAGCAGCCATACCCTAATGTAATAGTTAAGTTGAGAAGGATATAATTGGCAGGAGTCCTTAAGATACAGCACTATAAAAACCACCATGGCTCAATTGAACAATCAATAATTATGAGCTGTCTACCCGCTGAGTAATCATGCATTAAGTTTCCAAATCCATTCCAATGAGTAAAGCAACACCATAATTTTAATTTGTTGTTTACTTAACCTCAGACTCCTTTTCCTTTTCTATTTTCACTTTGTGCAATAGCTGATGTCCACATGATAAGCAGCCTTTGGGGAAAAGTCTTTGCATGTGACTGTTATGCCTTGAGGCCGAGGCTGTGAGTACAGACAGACACTCCATTTTTAAAATGTCATTATCTGTGTTTTTGCAAGCATCTTTTAGAATGTGGCCCCAGAGCTTGGGCAGCCTGTTTTGTCAAATAAATTGTAGCCTACAAAAACAAAGGATAATAATAAATACAGAGGTGTCCTGACAGCAGTGGGAGTAGCCTGTCCTTGGGTGTGTTTTGAAGATAGTGGTGTTGTGTGCCCACTTTTCCCTCTCCTGCTTTGTTCTCGTTGCTTGAGTTGGCGTGCAAAGGAACAGAAGACTCTCATTTCGGTCAAATGCATAATTAATTATGTCGCACACAGAAACAAACACCTGTTGCCTTCCGGGATGGGGCAGTCCCAGGTGCCCTGGAGCAGTTATGCAAATAAGAGTCTGATATCACGTGTAGTGCAGAATACGTTAAACGTGCAGTAACTTGTCATTTTTATAGTCAAACTTCTAAATAAGTAGATAAATAAATAAAAACGTGCGCACCAAACGCTCAAGAATGCTGTTTTTTCCGTTGGACGATAAATACTGCCGCGTTTTAAGAAATGAACAACAAAACTGTGAATAGATGGCTCAAAGCAGGTGATGGTCAGTCTCAATATTTCCAAAGCTGAACATAAGCAAGTATCAAATACATTTACTCACCTGTCTGTAGGAGAAAAACAAGGACAAAAAGTCGTAAAAAGCACCTCATGGTTAGGCGTTTTAGTGTGCTCCATCAAAAAAGCAATGAACCATAGTGCTCCCTGTCCACTGAGAGTCGGAGCAGGTCTCTGTGAGGGTACAAGCGCACAAACAAAACGATCCTGGATGCTTCGACCTCCCTCCGGCGAATGGCACAGTTACTCAAAGCCACAGCGCCTCTCTCGCTCGTCTTGGCTTATTGCCTTTCCTTCGGATCCTTCTCTGTCCCGCATTGGCTGGATTCGAGCCAAAGTGATGATGAGCCAGTTGCTATTACAGTAAAAATCGCACATTACCTTGATTTCTCACCAAAAACAGAAAGCCGAAATATGTCTCTGGTGCGTAAAAGTCAAAGCATGGTGCGCTTCCTTCCCAGCTGACCTGAGTTGTGCGCAAAGGACTCAAGCCTATGATACAGCAGAATTGCCTCACTGCCAGAGCACCCTGCAGTGATGGAGAGGGCTCTGTATTTCCTTACACTGACTTATTCAGTTTGTGGTAAACCTTTTCGCGTTCCAGTGCTTTAGAATACCCTGAGCACTCACTTTTCCCTATAGATCCTTTTGAGTTCACGGAGCAAGCAATACAGCTTGATCATCAAATGCTTGAAGTGGTGATATAGTGCACCTTATGAACGCAAATCATAATTAACATTTTATAATATGTTGTAGCATATAAATCCAAAATGCATATTGATAGTATATAGGCATATGATTGTGATTTTAATGTATTTCCAATGTCTGTAAAGCACTTTAAATTGCATTGTGCTCATTTTGATGGATTGATTTATAACACCAGCAGGTTACATTTTTGTGGTGTAAAAGTGTATACAGTTTGGCCTAGAATAAATGACACATAAAAAACGTATTATACAGGAATGTTTTCTTATATACAATATATAATAGGCATGCCATAGAAAACTAAATTAGATATTAGATAATTAGATAATAGAAAGTTAAAATTTGAAAAGAGGGCTAACGTTACAGACACTGTGACGTAACCCAAAATTGATAAAATAGCATTCTGCAACATGTGTTTGAAGTTATCTTTCTTTCCTGTTCCAAAGAAGTATGTGGGAGCACAGTAGCAGTCTTGTGTTGTTTTACACACATGATCCGTATCAGCTCTGGCCTGTGGCTGTTTGTGCCTTCTCTAGCACATGATGATGGAGTGAGGCACAAGCACAAAACCAAAGGGTGAATTGATTTTCTTGCTCTTTTGCTAATGTTTTTCTAACATAATGTGCTGGAAAAGTGTTACTAGAAGAAAGAGTCTGATCTGTTGAGTAAACAAAGTGCTGTGATATTCAAACGCTCCTTGTGGATTATGAATGTCTTATCTTTCATGGGGGTTGGGTCTCTTTGGGTCTGCTTCTATTTACCATTCACAAATAAAAAACATAGGCTTTTCTGCACTTATAAACACATTTTCTGGTCTTTTACCTCACAGGTTGCTCAACAGAGGCTGCCACACCCTCGTGCAGCATTCCCTGGTTCAATACATCAGGAGTTTCAGTGGAAAGAAAAAGAAAACTTCTCACAAACCACCTGCAGTCCTGTCGTCAAAATAAAGTGTCTCCAAACCTGTGCTATAGAGTGTGAGAGAACAATGCACCTGTCTGTCCACCAGCTGCCCCCGTTTATGTCTGTGTTTTTACTGGACTTCTTGTGTCCATTGGCCCGTGTCTTTGCATGATATTCAATCTCTTCATATGCCATCCCTTCTCCATTATTCATGGTGCTGAGGTGAGCCTATGGCAGATATCTGGGCTGAGTCACTGTGACGCTGTGGGTATGGACCTGCAGCGTGACTCACTCCATGCTTTTAGACAAATGAGGACAGCGGAGGTCTGGCGGAGGGCAAGACACGTTTTATACAAGAAAAATAGCCACTAAGATTCGATTACGTAATGAAAGATATTTTTCCCCTCACTGTATTTTATTTCTTCCTCTCAGTCACCTTCCCCTTTTCAACTTCTTGTCGTTTCTGCTTCCAAATTGTAAAACCCCTGGAAGTAAATGTGAAAGTAATAATAATATTGATGGTCAAAGTGATGGTGAAGATAATTGTTGACCCCACAGCCATACCTTATTTATTTATTCAGCCATTTATTTATTCATTCAGTTGTTGTTTTTTATTTAGATATTTATATTGAAGTTAACACAGCTTTATATTGAAAAATTAGACTACATTTTATTTTTTTTTATCAGAACTAGAGGCTACATAACCTTCAGTAACTGACTTCTCTTAGTGAGACACACATCTGATTTTTACAGTGAAGCTTACAGCTTTTAACTGAATCATCTCCAAATGGATCGTCTTCACACCCATCAGGGCATTGGGGCAGCTACGCACATCTTAATACTTGGCATCCAGCCACAGAGAGCAAGAAAAAAAGCACAACAACATAATACCATATCATTTTAGCTTTGAGGGATTAGCAAAGGCTTCAACATAATTCTTTAGTGCAATCCTACACTTCACTTGCTGCTGACAGGGCAAAATGAACCTGTATCTGCTTCCATTTGTCTGACTGCTTTAACAATATGTTTTATGGCTATTAAGTGTCTCTCCATGGTTAAATTGTGGTGTTTCTCATTAAATTTAACTGGTCGTGCAAATCAAATTATACATTTGATGCTGTTAATAGACATGAACACAAGGAAAACTGTATGTCTGTTTCCACAACAGATGCATTATTGTCATACAAAACAAAGCTGATGAAATTGTCAGTCTGTTATCTATGGTGAGACACATTGAAAAAGGCATATGTTAGATTCAAAGAGATGATGTAGTATTGAGAATGTGCCAGGACACAGATGTGAGTAAGCTAACATGAGCCTGTGTAATTACTGATAGCCCAATGATCGCCCTCTGTCAGGATAAAGCTGATTAGCATCGACTAGACCCTGAGCCGTCCTAATCCACTGTAAGAAGAAAGGCAGAGGGTGAAAGAAAATAGGATACTAGAGAAATGCAGCAGATGAAATAAAGGAAGCCGCGTGGAAATGCAATAAAAAAAAGAGCAACACAGCCAGAGGGAAGGAATGTACAGTGTACAAGCAAGCACAGCAGCTGACCTGCAAACACTTCTGTTTCTTTGTTCCCCCTTTAGTTCATTTGCCTGTTCATTTTCTGATTCTTATAAGAAGGGCCTTTGTAAATGAAGGAAACTAATTTAGGATGAAATGTATGTGACATTTTAATGGCACATTTTCCCAAAGGGAATGTTAAGTTAACCAAAGCTGTTTCCTAAAGCCTATAGGTACCTTGCCTTGCCTCCGGAGTGAGCTCCTCCAAAGTCACCTCCTTCCAATAAAAGGCAAGTGTCCTGCTGACCATTAATGGAAGGTTTCAGAGGGAAAAGCAGCAGAACCACAGTCACACCATTTTTTTACATTTGATCTTTGTGGGGGGCCCCATAAGAATTCATATTTGTATCCAGATTCTGGGGGGGTCACATATATTTGGGTGGGTTAATGTGCTTATGGGGGTTTTCTGGAGAGGTGGTCCTAATTATGTAATACATTTTTTGTTGTATTTTTTTCCCACCAAAGTTAAACAATAGCAGGCCTATTTGTTTAAAGTGACTTAAATTAAACTTAAGTTGATTCAAAAGCCATGCGATACACGCTCCTTTTTTCCCCTCAAAATTATCATGGTGCATTAGGGGTAATCTTGTCAGTGCAGAGGACACATGCCTGTGGACGACATGAACATTGGAACATGACCTGGACATCGAGTGATGACCTGGATGCCTGACCACGCAGACCGAGGCAAGACTGTAGGCACGCTTTGGGAAACTGCCCTCGGAAAAAACTCTACTTTTCTAGTGCAGCGTCCACTGCCTGCTGTCTTCATGAAGAGGTTATCACTTTCCCTGGAATGTTCCACAATATTAAACTCCAATGTTAAACTAATATATCCCTGAAGACAAGTAGGCGATGCCACTAGGTCAGTTTACAGATCAGATCTGTGGAAGGGCAAGCCTGCTTAGTAATGCATGTTCTTCTAAGGATTACTTTAATACACTATAGTACCGTGGCCAAGCATCTTCATGAGACGAGAAAAAATACATGTGCATCTTAACTTTTTTTTTAAATAGATGTAAATCTGTGCAAATGATGAGATGTTTGTGATAACAATACAGTGACTTACCATCTTCACACAGTCACACACATTCATACAAGGATGTGTCCTAATGGCACCGTGGCAGATTGCGCAACCCCTCAGACGATTTTCTGTATGGCTATATGGAAAAGGGCTAAAGAAAATATTCGGAAAAGCTTTTCAAAATGGTAGGGTAGGGCTAACTGAAACAAATAATTTTCAGATGAATAATTATTATCAGCCATAAAATTTTACACTAGGAGATAAAACATCACATGTACCAAATGAACTGCAAATGTGTTATGGAAGACAGATGAGGTGAAAGATAGATGGACTGGGAGAGGCAAAAAATGTAATTTCAATTATCAGTTTAGAAGAGTGCTGCAGCCTGCTCAGTGTGAGTGCTCTGTGAACACACTGAACGAGCACATGTGATGTGATAGAAGACATACTTGTGAAACTAGGCCAGCAGTTATCTTGTGTTATGAAAAAAAAATCAATGAAGTTATCTTTCATAATACAGTATACTGCAGCGGTGCATGGATGTGGTTAAGTGGGCATATATAGCTATCATATTATATGTGCTTTTTAATTTGTGATTGCTTTTCATCCTTCTTCAAGATAATAACAACTCAGAGGAAGTGTCAGTTGTTGCAGGAGGACAGAGAGAGGGAGAGTGAGAGAATCCACAGATTTCCATGTTGTTTACTGACAAGCCCAGAGTGGACCACTTAACTGGTCAGAAGCCATAATGCATTAACTGGCCTCTTTGGAGTTGATGGCGAACTTTACATGCAACAAAAGCCACAACTGCGATCTTTGTTGAGTCAGTTGAGTGGTGGTGGTGGTGGTGTGACTGCTGCTGCCATGTTTCATGGATAAAGCTCCTTGTCTGTAAAAAATAAAATAATAAATATAGGCTTTATATGACATGTGTTTTGTTTATGTACAGAAACTAAACATTTCTGTTGGATCATGTGTTTTGTTACTTTTTATGCCTTTTCATTATATTTTATACACTTTTTAAAAGGAGAAGTACTTGTAGCCCTACTAGTGTTGTCACAATGCAAAGGCAAAGGTTCAGTCCTCAATACCGAGTTCCATACTACATTACTTTTCTACCGCTTGTTCCCTGTTAGGGGTCATGGGTGACTGGAGCCTATCCCAGTGACTTTGGGCCTTAGGACAGTGGCCAACTCATCGCAGGGCTGACACAGAGACACGGACGTTGACAGACAACCATTCACTCTCACCTTCAGTCACTAGGGGCAGTTTAGCGTTGCCAATTATCCTACACGTGCATATATATATATATATATATATATATATATATATATATATATATATATATATATATATATATATATATATATATATATATATATATATATATATATGCACGACTTATATATACATATATATATGCACGAGCACATATATATATATGTATATATAAGTCTAGTAAGTCTATTAGCCCAAATCAACTATTCTGGGATGAATTAGAGTTTGTTCTCTAGAAGCACAAACTTTAAAAAATTACACTAAAATGTTTATATGAGTGCCTAAAACATTTTTTTAAATTAAATTGGCTTCAGTTTTGAAAGAGTATTTGTCAAAACCCAACAAGTGTCCAGTCTAGTGTCAATCAGGCCCTGCTACAGACATCAGCTTTACTTCTTCGTATATAAAAATAGCCGAGAGGCTTAATTAAAAATCATAATAATGAGAACACACAGACACGGGTATTATTGTACCTGGTATATCCACTTGATGGCGCTGTCGCCCGCATCAACAGTCTCATTCACAGAGCGACTCTTCAATCTCTTCCGAGTTCAGCACTAACCAGCAGCGGTTGGCATTTGTACATGAAATCGAATAATAATAATCCGTGTCTTAAGATATAGCAGCGTTTTTTCCCCCGATAAGCTTAGCCCAATATTGAACTCGGCTACAGTTTGGCGAAATGTCTGCGGAAGAAGCGGACAAAACAGGCACCGCGGACGCCAGCGCTGGAGACGAGGAGGAGGAATGGTTGTACGGAGGTAAAGTGCAACAAGATCAACAACCCGCTCAAAAACGTATTGGTTGATAAACGACACACACGTTTAAGCGTGCAGTGTTTGTGAGGAAAATCCCGCAAGTTGTAATGTTGCTTGGTTTGTGTTGCACGTAGCTTTAGTTAGCTGTGATGCTAAGTGTGCTAAATGCCGCCTGTGCGTTGCGGCTGCGCTGTTGGCCTGCGGCAGAAGCTCTGCTGCTGTTGCTAATGCATGTTCTCTTCCAGATGAGTCCGAGAGCAAAGATGAGGATGAAGAGGCCAAACTGAATGCTGCAGTCAGGTACAGTTTTAATTCAGGGAACCCTACCGGTTGTTTGTACTGTATGTGTTTTTGCAGACATTTGACGTGTATTTTATGTTTTCATATTTATCAAGTTGTTCGTGACGAAAAATTGAATAGCACTGAGCTGTGAAAGTTACTGATAGTTATTCTTAGACGAAAGTCTATGGGAATCCCTTACTTTTCAATGTCTGGATCCATCCAAAATGAACAGACTTCCATCTACAAAAGTTAATTAAGTGAAATTTATGGCAGCTTAACAATTCACTTAACAAATAAAGGTGGTGTATATAGTCAGAGATAATAACTATTGTGTACATTAGCACGACCCAGGTTCAAGAAAGTGTCCTATTGCTTATTATAAAATAAGGTAAATAAAACAATAAGAGACCAAGACTAAAACTTTACAGTTGTAGATAAATGAAATCGCACAGATAATCAATTAAGGTCAATTAGTCTGGTGGTTGTAGGTATGTTAGGTTCTTGTGTCATATCTGCTGTCCAAGTCCAACCCGGAAGAAAAATAATAAACTTAACCAAAATTGTTAAACAGGGATAAACAAGGCAAGATTTATGACAAAAATCTTTAGTTAAATGAGTAATTGAACCTGTCATATGCACTTTAACTCTAAGTCAATGTTTTCCATAGTGCTGCTCCTGCTGATGCGCCGACAGATGAAGTTGTCGAACATGCAACAGGCAACGGTGTGGCCTCTGAGGTAAAGGCTCTTCATTCCAAGTGTTGCTTGCCATAAAATTCTTAATTTAGTAAATGTAATGGAACTTGTTTGTTTTTGTTGTATTTGCACTTGCGTTCTAATTACATGTAAAACCATCATGTAAATTGTGTTGTCATTTAGCCCAGTGGAGAAGCTGCAGGTGAGGGTGAGGATGAGGACAGTGACAGCGACAGTGATGATGACGACGATGATGTCCGAGTCACCATTGGAGACATTAAAACAGGAGCACCACAGTACACGTATGTATTTTACGTTATGTGTTAATACATTTTTTTGTTACTTCACTAATGTATGTTCATTTACTGTAGATCATATGGAGCGCCACCTGTAAATCTCAACATTAAATCCACTAGCTCTAGGCCATATGGACAAGGTAACTTAAAGTTCACATTTTTGATGTATCAAAAATATCTAATGTTTTATATTGGATCTATGCAGTCTCCGCAAAGTTGAAAGGAGTCGACTTGGATGCTCCTGGGAATATTAACGGTGTTCCGGTTTTGGAGGTGGACGTGGAGTCATTTGAAGAGAAACCCTGGAGAAAGCCAGGTCCATTTCTAGATTACCTTCATTGATACAATATTCATAAGAATTGTCAATATAACAGTGTTTGTCTCTGTAGGTGCGGATCTGTCAGACTACTTTAATTACGGCTTCAATGAAGACACATGGAAGGCTTATTGTGAGAAACAGAAGAGACTTCGCTTGGGGCTTGAGTTAGCCTCAGTCAGCTCAGTGACAAGTAAAATTACTGTAAGTTCTAAGTGTTTGCTTCTTTTTTGCCTCCTTTTCAAATGATTTGGATTTGTATTGGATTTAATTGTATTTATTTTACAGGTACAGCAAGGTCGTACTGGTAATGATAAAGATATATCAAGTTTGCAAGTTCACACGTCCAAGGCAGATTTCACAGCTCCAGTTAGTATGTACAAGTCTTCCGGCAGCCAGATCACCAGGTAATTATTATTAATTTATTCTGATTAGCCATTACAAATCCACTGCCTCCATTTTCAATAAATGTCAGAATTACTCAACAGCCTGGATGAAAAGATAAATCCTGTCTGTGTTCAGCCCCCCTTTCTTTGTTGTTCTGTCTAAGCAAACACTCTTGTACTTTGTAGTATTCTAACATCTACATGTTTTAAATATCAGAAAATAAATACTGAAATGTTTAATGCACTACTTTAAATTCTGCACATATAATTGGCCTTCTTCTTCTAAGGACTTTCTACGATTATTATTATAGGAAGTTAAATTGTAGAGATTGTTGTGTTGTGAGCAGATTGTGGATTTGCATTAGGCCCACTTTTATGTCGTTGTCCCTTTGCTTCAAAATAGTAGGATCTCTCCCACTCAGTGGACTTGCAAGCCGACTCAAGACATTTCCTATTTTACGTAAGTGAGCATGGCCTTGTACATTTAAGGTGGGATGTGACAGTTTCAGAGGTCTGGCTCAATATGAATGGTGTCCACAGAAAAATGTGTATTTTCATAAATTTTATCACTGAGGCACACAAGTTAAGGGAAGTGTTAAATGAACCAAATAATACTGAACCTGACGTCATGTAGATTATCACAATTGCGTTCATGTGGTCTGGGGGGGACGAGGTGTATGGGAAGACTTTTTTTTTTTAATGTGACTTCAATTAGTTGAAAAACCTTTTACATGCTCCTACATGATAAGAAATGATCATTAATTATTAATTGTACTGTCTTTTTACTAGAAAATCAAGTGGGACAATTGATGTGATTGGTGGTCAGACGGCTACGATAAGTAGAGTGGAGGGAAGACGCCGACACAATCTAGATGGCAATAATATTCAGGTGAGAATTAAATACATAATTCATACAGAATGATACACCGGTCATCTGACAACTTAACATCTCCTTCACGGATCTGTAGGTTCTCTCTGAACACTCCACATCAGAAGCTGAGCCCACACCTGCGAAGCTGCCAACTTTCTTCCCTCCAGGACCTCTTCCTCCAAACATTCCCCCACCTCCATTTCTCCCTCCGCCCCCAAACGTCAGCACAGCACCGCCACTGATTCCCCCTCCCAGTAAGTCTATCATCGCAACACGATTTGGTATTTCCCTCTGCCAGATGATAAATGTGCAAATTCTGTCTTAATTTTTAGGAATGCCTATCACAGTTCCTCCACCTGGCTTTCCTCCCCCACCGACTGGACCACCGCCTTCCATGATACCAACTTTAGACAGGTACGTGTTCTGTCACATCCATAACACATTTAAGTTTAATAGTAATCTTTTCTACACCGTATATAACACAAAGCAAACGGTACTGCATGTTCTTGTGCATTTAGCAAATTCTATGAATTTAGTAGTTCTGTTCTCTTCCTACAGTGGGCATCCTGGAGGTTATGATGGACGCGCCATCCCTCCCTATCCTTTCTCACAAGGTATGTATTTTGCTTTTGTTGTCCTGACAAAGCATTATCTATAATGCCCCAAATACAAGTTTAAAACATTTCTTATTGTGTATTGTCTTGTTGCGTTCCTAGGTGCTTATCCTCCTCCTATGCCTGGAGGTGTACCACCTCCATGGCCTCCGATGATGGACAATTCTAAACCTTGGGAGTACTATCCTCGTCGAGATGAAAAGAGAGACAAAGACAGAGACAGGCCCCGGGAGAGAGCACATGAGCGAGAGAGAGAGAGGGAACACAGCCCCTCAGGAATGAGCTACACCAGGTTAGATGCTGCCCTTCCAGCTACAGAAAATGTGTACTGCTGATCAGAAGTGCGAGATATAGCAAGAAATGTATAATATAGTATTTGTTATTTTGAAAATATGCAAAATAAGAATCTTAAGTTTATTGGCTGCAATAAAGACACATTTTTAAAAGCCTACAAAAACTTGTTAATTGTTAAAAAAAAAGAAAAAAATGTAATTTTCCAAGCAAGAATATAAAGTGATATTTCTGCAATTCAGTATTTTCATTTTACTATTGATTCACTTTTTTATATTTGAACCTCAGCCACGGCAGGCACATTTTTAAACAGTTTTAATGAATTGAAATATTACTGTCTGGATGTATTCATTGGGATAAGAAAAAGAAACATAATATTTGTTCAACCCACACAGTGATGAAGAGCGCTATCGTTATCGTGAGTACCAAGAACGTGGTTATGAGCGGCACCGCGAGCGGTCGAGTCGAGAGAAGGAGGAAAGGCACAGAGAGAGACGACACAGAGAGAAAGAAGAGGGCCGGCACAAGTCCTCACGCAGGTATCTCACAAACACACTGTGTCATATTTGTTAGGAGTTTTTATTATTACCTGAGTTCTGACATTGTACATTTGTTCTGCTTGACCTATCTATGTCTATTTGATTCTTTTTATCCTTTTATCTAATCTGTTGGTTTATCTTCTAATAATTTTTATTCTGGCTGTTTGCTCACCTGTTTTTAGCAGCAGCAGCAGACGGAGGCATGACAGCGAAGAGGGCGAAAGCCACAGAAGACACAAACACAAAAAGAGCAAGAGGAGCAAAGAGGGCAAGGAAGCCAGCGAGGATATGAGTGCAGACCAGGAAAACCAGGAAGGAATGGAATAACTCACTCACATGTTTTTGTTTTCTTTTACTTTCTTTCTGTAAACCCAGATCTAATTTAGTTAAAAGGCCCATCTCTAGCACTGGCCAAAAAAACCTAGAAGTCACAAATGATTTATGCATATTTTCAGTCTCTAGCATTTATCTCCATTGGACTCCATTTTGTTGTCATTCTCCAGACCGTAAACGTTCCCTTCATGTTCATTGATGTCAGTCAGCACATCACTCTGCCCCTCCCACAGATCTGGAACTCATAAATGCTGTTTCTGTTGTTTCTTCTCTATTAGTTCCTTGTCCTGTAAAATACTACACTATACTGCTGTCAAGTCAATTAAAAACTTTTGATATAAGATTTTTTCGTTCTTTTTTTTTAAGCACACAGAATTCAGTAAATGCAGTTTCTCATCAATTGAAATGGCACATTAACATTTAGTAATCGTAAATAGGTTAAATATACCTACTAACATTCAGACATCTATAGTATTACGATATATTTAGTATACGTTATTAAAATGTTACGTTACAATGAAATGTATAGATCAGGGGTGTCCAAACTTTTTCCATCGAGGGCCACATATTGAACTATAGACCAAGCGGAGGGCCACAAATCAATCGCGAAACGTTAAAAAAAGCTGCATTTATCTGATGTTTTAAGTGTCACCACATCTACATTCAGTCTCAGTGCCTTCATATCAGGTCTGTATTGCACCAAAATGTTAGTTATTTAGGTTGGAATTGTAGAAAATCTGAAATGTGCTGTAAATAATTCTTATCAGGACAATGTGGGCCGGTTCACCAGGAAGCTTGAGGGCCATGAAAAATTGGTCTGAGGGCCGCATTTGGCCCCCGGGCCTGAGTTTGGACATGCCTGGTATAGATATATTGTAGTGTTATGTGAGTATTACACAATGGTACTGTTTTTGTCCATTTAACCTTGTTCATACTCTTATGTCGTTACTGGATTTGTGTCAAAGTCTTTCCCAATGTTGACTGTGTTACATCACCTGACTAAAAATCGTCCACATAAAAGGTTAAACAAAGACCGGTGAAAACATTGTGTTGAAACATAGTGTTGAAAATGAAGAAGATTGCAGTTATTATTTTGAGCTTTCTGTCACTGGGACAGTGTGCTCCACTGGACAACTGTGAGACTCTGTTGAAACCAATAGCTATCAGCCATGATGAAGTAAGTAAGCCCCTATAGCCTCTACTTTCTTAACGTACTTTATTCATTTGTGCAAGGGGAGTTCAACCGAGCAAACCAATATTGTACTGCTTTGTCTTTCAGATGCTGGGGAAATGGCTGTACATCGGTGGGACGTCTGATCTTCCTGGAAGCCGGTCCTTGGGCCACTTGTTGACAAGCGCCTGGATTGAGTGCCGACCAACATCTCAGAGTAACATACTTGAGCTCATCCAAACTCAGAGAATGTAAAGGCATGCTTGACCAAGAGATAAGTCACTGTCAAGCATATTTTAAAAGATGAAATGCCATTTTATTTTTCTGCAGATCTGGACAATGCTCTACCTTAAAGTATAATGTGACTTTTGAAAACAACATGCTTCTAATTGGTAAGACAGATTTTAGGATGGGACTTTAGACTTTGGAGTTCCTCCATTAGCAAATATATATATAAAAAAAAGTGTGTGTGTGTGTGTGTGTATATATATATATATAAGTTCAAAACTATCAAACTATCTCAAATTTACTGTGGAGATGTCTTTTGAGTGATGTTTATTTCTTACAGAACATCCATTTTATCTAAAAGAGGTGTATCTTCCAACTGAATGCACAGACTGTTTGGCAATCTACGAAACAGTAACATCTGGGGATGACTCTTTTGAAAGTGTGCTCTTTTTCAGTAAGTGCAAACATCAGTCATTGGATTTCAGTTGATTTAATAGTTATTACTGAAACCAAACACTGTATCTTGTCAGGCAAAAGTAGAACAGTCTCACCTGCTGCTATGGAGATGGTAAAGAAACAAGCTGAATGTCTGAATATGCCCTCACTTCTAACAGTCAACCCAAATTATGGTGAGTTCTCTTGACTAAAATGAAGAAACCTTTTAATTTATTAAACTTTTATTTATCCAGGAAGGTCGATTGAGAACTAATTTTAATTTGCAATGACAACTTGGTTATGGTTACCACAAAGTTAACATTTCTTGTATCTTTTCAGAAATGTGCCAAGAGGACCCATCTCCCGTGGAAGGGTTGCCAGCTCTCAATAAATATTTGGAAGCCAAAACAGGACATTACGTTGCAAAATTCCTGGATGCCATTTTTGACTTTTTTATCAACTAACTGTACGACTTGTGTTTAGGTTACAGCAATAATCTGTACAATCTTTGAATAAATATCATACAATAAAAAACACTGACCATATTACTATTTATCTATTAATTAAATAAATAAATACAACTTGATAATGTCCCATACACATTTAAAATATCTGTTGGTAGTGACATGTTAAAGGTACAGGATGCTCTCTTACTGGTTAGAAATTGGACTGCAATCACAACTGAATTTTGTTTGTCAAGGCTTTAGCCTGAATAAAGGTTTACTCATTTGTAGTTTAGATGGATAGATGTTTTTTTCATTGTACAAAATACAACAAAACTTCGACAGGGCACTGGAGACTACACGTCATGCCCTCACTGGAAAGCTCAGAACTGCTGACAGTCACTGAGCACTAACTAATAGAGCATGCTTGCAAGTTATACTGTAAAACATAAACATATCTAGGGCTACATATAGGACATAGTTATGGAATATACTTATAGATCAACTAAATTACTAATATCACCATTCATTCTACAAGGTGTTTTTATTGCTCAAAAATACAGTCCTGATCAGAGGTTTAAGACCAGTTGAAAAAATGGCAAAAGTCTCATTCTGCATGGTTGGATCTTAACACTGTTCAAAGTAGTGCTTCAATATGCATCAAGAAATTGGGGTGAGAAAAAAAAGTTAGAGTAAACATTTTATTGAAAACAAGTAAACAGAAATAGCCTGTTCTGCAGCTGATCAGAAGACTCCATCTGCAACTGAAGAGCTTCAAAAACAAGAAACTTCAAAGGCCTCATCTCGAACGCCACAGAACTGCCACTTGGACTTTACAAGAGAGCAGCAAACATGGGACATTGAAAGGTGGAAAAAAATATGAAATGTAACCTTGATGGTCCTGATGGTTTCCAACGTTACTGGCACGACAAGCAGATCCACCTGAGATGTTTGTAGATGTTTTCTACACGCAACAGGGAGGGGGCGCCATAATGATCTGGTCCTTTTTCCTTCAGTGGAACAATGGAGCTCCAGGTGGTGCAGGGGCCTCAAATGGCCCCTGGCTCTGTGCAGATGTTGCAGAGAGCATCCCTCATGACTGAGGCCCTCGTCTGTGGATCCACTGGGTTTTTCAACAGGACAACACTATTGTTCACAAAGCTCGAAGGACAAAGGCTTCTTCAAGAGTATAACATCACTCTTTTGGACCATTCTGCGTGTTCTCCTGATATAAATCCAACTGAGAACCTTTGGGGATGGATGGCAAGAGAAAAAAAATAGGCAACTCGGTAATGAGTTCATGTCTGGGACTTTGATTTCTGTCTTGAGGGGTTTCGGGTTGTTTTAGAAGTGTAGTCCTACACTTTCAATCAGCTGCGAAGCCGCCTATTTAAGTTTAATTGTTGTTTTCAATCAAATGTTTACTCAAACCGTTTTTTTTTTTTTTTTTTTTTTTTTTTTTTTTGTCTCACTCCCATTTCTTGTTGTTTATTGAAGCTCTACTTGGAACCTGTGACTATTGCTATTTATTCAACTGGTCTTAAACTTTTGATTGGGACTGTACATCAAGAATTGTGCGTTACAGTGAGGAAGAAGTGCAGTGCACATGCAGGGCCAGTGTTGTGAATTTAAATCTCTCTCCCCTATTGCTCTCAACAAGCGTTAGTAATTTAGGGTTAAATAACAACACTATCACCATATGGTACTTTTATATAATGACCTGAGCTGTTTGCATGTCATGTAAATAATCTTTGACCTCATCATGCTTGTACAACCCCACGGTTAGTGACCACACAAATCCAATATAGTTTAGCAGTTATTATATAGTCCACTAGAGCCTTCCCATAGAGGAGCTTCAAGGTATAAAGATGAGGTCTACTGTTCTGGTTGTGCTGCTCTGCTGTGTTACTCCAGGTCAGGCTGATCCTGACTGTGAAAACCTGCTCAAACCAATATATTACAATCATGATGAGGTCAGTGCATTACATTATTTCGACTGGCAAAATGTGCAATGTGTTTAACTTCATAGTTTGGTTTTGTGTGTGCTGTTGTAGCTACGGGGCAAGTATCAGTTCCTTGCTGGGACCTCTTTCCTCCCAGGAAGCCGATCATGGGCCTATACCTTGAGTGGTGCCTGGGTCGAGGCATTTCCAACATCCCAAAGCAACTTGTTTGAGTTCATCCAAGCTCAGAGATTGTAAATAACCGAAACATAGACGTGATACATTTGCATAAAAAGTTAGTACTGCTTTTTATGCATACTTATACTTTTACTAAGTATAAATTTGACAATACTTATAATTGAGCACATTTTTGGCTATGTAACATGAGTACAAACATTTTCCACCACTAATTAGGACCACTTGTTTAATATGAGCAATATGCAACTGTGGGATGGATTCTCGCTACTTTTTCTTATGGACTTCAGCAATACTTCACAACTTCAATACTCTATAAGAGATCCAAGAGGTGCTATTGTTTCTCAGACAGTGGAAACAAATAAATACATGCAGTACATCCACACAGTTGATAAATAAGACAATGCAAGTTAAGCTAAATACGTGCAATAAAACAATACAGTGCAGCAGATCAATGACAAAATAAACAAACAATTTTTCAGTCTATTTGTCTAACACTCTCCTGCCTGAGGAGGAGGGGATCCAGCAGACAACGTGTAAGGTCTGGCAGGATTTCTTTTGCTTTTAACTAGTGTAAGGCACTCGTACATTCGCACGCACACACGCACGCACGCACACACACACGTATACTTGCACTCTCGCACACTTGCACACAAACACACTTACACACACTCTCACACATGCATACTCGCACACACGGACACTCATACAAACTGTCACACACACATACTCGCACACAGGCACACACTCGAACACTCACTCACACGCTCTCACACGCACACACACACACTGTTAACCTGATTGATGTCAAATCAAACCACGTGTTCTTTTTTCATTTTAGGTTTGGTCAGTGTTATAACTTGAAATATAATATGACAGTTGAAACTGGTGCCCTTGTGATGAGTGAGGACAAACACTTTTATTTGTATTTTTGCTTTTATTTGTGTAACAACCATTCTCTGCTTCATTCAGAACAACCAGAACACTCATTTTACCTGAAAGATGAATACCTATCGAGTGACTGACTGTGCGACCCTCTATGAAACAGCCACCTCTGGAAAAGAGACGTTTTACAGTCTGCTGTTTTTCAGTAAGAAAAAGTGACCACAATCATGTCTGTTTTATCAAACCTCATGGGTTCAGCCAGTTGAGCTTTCTTGTCCCATGCTCCAACAAATCTGTCAGAAGCTGTGATGAGAATTGCTGAAGTCTGTAATGACTTTTACCACACCCCTGGGCTGGGTTAACCCTAAATGTGAGATCTCACTGAGCTTGACTCACTCACATGGCTTTGTGAGGTGAGAGAGAAATAAAACAATTAAACTGCTGGCAAGATCGTGGATATAAGCAGTCGAAATGAGCTTCCTTCAACAGTGTGGCTGGGTGCACCCTTAGAGATCGGGTGAAGAGCTCACACAGAAGGAGCTCGGAGAAGAGCCGCTGCTCCTCCTCATCAAGAGGAGCCAGCAGAGGTGGCTCAGGCATCTGTTATAGAGACTCCGGGATGCCTCACTGGAGAGCTGTGGGCGGTGGGCGTGTCCACCGGGAGGAGGCCCTGGGGAAGAATGCCTCAGGATCCCCCTGTAAGTGTGTGAGGGTGAGGGAGGTCTGGGCCTCCCTGTGCAGGTGTCTGCTTCTGTGACCTGGCCCTGGATACAACAAATAAAGACATTTGATTGCCATGTTTAAAGTTGTAAACTGAATACTCTCAGGCTTTTGATGGAAACTGTACAGATTGTGTGTTTTTCGCAGGTAAAAGTAGAACTGCACCGATTTCAGCTCTAGAGATGCTGAAGAAACAAGCTATGTGTCTGAAGATGCCTTCTGGTGTGGGCAATAGAATATTAATATTGATAGAATGTGTTGTTATTATTAATAATAATGTTTTTTCTGTTTTTGTGTGCCCTCAGAGGTTTGCCCAGGTGACCCTGCACCCATGGATGGTACTGATGCATTTCGATAGTTTTGTCACGTGTTTGCCAGAATCATGGACACTATTTTTGATCTCTTTGTGAACTGAACTGCTGTAACTTCACAGCAACTCACACAGTGTGAACAACATATATTTTGCCCAGATATTACTTTTTTTATTGCCTATTTAAAGTGTATATGTATGTGTAAGTTTTCATGTTTTTCTAATTTTTACTTTTTATTTTATTTATTTATTTTAAAAGGGGACCATGTACAATTAGAACATAAATGTTACCATTTGATGCATTGTACCAGAGTTAGCCTTAGGCTAATTTCCATCTGCAGTTCCCTGAGAGGAAAAAGCACAACCCAAAACATTTAACAATTACAAACATAACAATGGGTTGAACACAAAACATACACTGAAACACACAGACCATTTACTCATAAAATAAAATCTATTATCCTCTTCCATACAGGCACACAGACACACAGACACACACACACACACACAGACACACAGACACACAGACACACACACACACACAGGCACACAGACACACACACACAGACACACACACGCACACACGCACACACACACACACACACCACACAGACACACACACGCACACACACACACACACACACCACACGCACACACACACACACACACACACACACACACACACACACACACACACACACACACACACACCACACACCACACACCACACACCACACGCACACACACACACACACACACACACACACACACACACACACACACACACACACACACACACACACACACACACACACCACACACCACACACACACACACACACACACACACACACACACACACACACACACACACACACACACACCACACACACACACACACACACACACTCTCACAGTCAACCACTTTTGGTTGGATAGTAACTGTGATTCATATTTGTGAGTTTTTCCACAAACTTCAGTCAAATGAAAGTTTGTGAAAAAAAAGGGAAAATGACAAATTAGCGCTGAAATTATAAAATGCAGGAATAATTTGCGCACAAGGAACACATTTTTCTGATAGATTAAATATTCATTGTATATATTTGTATTTGTTTACTGTATTGTTGCCTTGTAACCATTATAGAAGTAGGACCAGGAAATAACCAGGAAATAAAATTAGCTTCTCCAAAATAGGCAGAGGAATGATTTGTCGTATGGATGTTGTTATCCATATTGTGTACTGTAATATACTACCTCAGAGTGCAAGAGAAAGAAGAGCGAGAAAGCAGCCTTTGAAGTTACAAAGCTGTTAAAGCTGATTCATTGAAAAAGTTAAGGGAGGTTTCTTACCCAAAAATACCTTTTACCTGTGGTGTTTAGCTTTGTGTTGTAAAATTGTTCTATTTACAAAGCCTACATGTGCAAACAGTTTTAAGTTTGCATGGCCACTGAAATGTGCACTTTAACCCAATCAATTAAACCATCAGAGACAAAACAAGAGCCATCACTTGTTCTCAGCACTGTGACCTCGCTGATCCACCATGAGGCTGCTTCTCACTGCGGTGGCCATCCTTGGCCTTGTGTATGTCGGACACACAGCTTCAACCACCAACTGTGAGAGTCTAACACAAAAGATCAACATAGAAAGCAGAGACTTGGTAAGTCTGACTGTGTAGTTTATGTGTTTTTGAATTGCTGACATGAACAAAACTGTGCTTGCAGCTCTTGGGGAAATGGATGTATGTAGCAGAGAGTTCAACAATCCCAGGAACAAAAACGTTAACCAAGAAATTTGTGGACAGTGTACTTGTGAACGTAATTCCTCTGTCTGATAGCAGTGGTGTCAAGTTTACACAAATACAAAGAACGTAGGTATCAAAGATGTAACTATTTCACAGTATTTCAAAATGATTAAATGACAAATCTATTCCCAGGTTTGGCAGCTGTATGTCCCTTTCATCCACAGTACTTGTGGCCAACAACACTATGCAAATGAGTATGTATATGTAGTAATATGAAAATGTTATTTACCATTATTAGTGAACAAAATTCACAAACAAGAAACAATGAATAAATAAAAATAATAATAGCAGAAAAATAGAACTACCTTTGACTGAGTATATGTATGCAAAATGTACAGAATGGTCACAACATACTACGGTCACCAACAGCCAATTCAAAATGTATTTTTGAACTATAATAAAGTTAATTATGTTATGTTTGTACAGCTAAGCCTTACAAAGCTGTTGATGTTTTGCTGACAACTGGCTGTCCCGACTGCCTGGTTATTCTGGGCAATTTCACACTCGGATCAACTTTCTTTCAGAGCCTTCAGTTGCTAAGTAAGAGTTACTTTAAGTTCTAACATATTCTTTGTGGACCAATGGTGAAATCGTATTTTATGATTTAGTTTTTAGCATAAAGAAATGTTTTTCCAGGCAAAAGACGAACGTTGAGTACTGCTGAACTGGACGAGTTTAAGAAACAGGCAGAATGTCTGAATATACCAGCACCTGCTGTCATGGACCCAGAGAAAGGTATTCTTGAAGTGACACATAACATGCACATACACATAATACACGGAGTACTCTTGTCTCCCCATCAACTCCAAAACCTACAGAGAGATACTCACGATTAGGATCCTCAACATCTGGAGAGAGCTCCTCAGTGTTTCCTTTCCACTGGAGCCTTGTGCCTCAGATCAAACACTCTTTGCAATCAGAATATTATTTGTGTTGAACAGAATAGAACAAGTCATGAGGTGTCTCATTTTTGACCATTAATGTGGCACAAACATTTGACCCACAGAGCTCTGCCCAGAGGAACAGTCATCAGGCACCTCTGACCTCACCGCTGTCCTGGACACTGAGGCGGGCGCTCGGATTATGGGGGTCCTCGACTCTGTCATCAACAGCCCGGAGGGTCTGGCAGGTTTCATGAACAACATGTTTGGGATCTTGCCAGTTGCAAAATGAAATTGATGGGATTAATGTAACAAATTTCTAATAACAATAATAAACTGTCTTTGTTTTGACTGTTTTTGTTTGTAAGTTTCAAATCCAAATTCCTATTACTTAAAATCATCTGGCATTCAGACCTTTAAAGGGATGACATTAATTATTATGTACAGGCATGTAGGCATACAAATATGTGTGTTTATACATGTATATCATTTCAATTTTCTGTACTGGACAGCAGGGAGATAAGGGTCTATTATTATTGTTATTATTATTATATTTCTATTCATGTCTGTATTTTTCTTATTTCTTCCCTTCTTTTTTCATATTATTCCTTTAATTATTCCTGTATATTTCGGGTTTTTTGTACTCACTTTGATTTGACTTTTTACTCTGTGAGGGATGTATGCATGTCCCCCCAAAAATAGCTTTCAGTTATGAGATAATTTTCTCACAATCACGAGATAATTCAACAGTAGTTTTTTTACTCTTGCTCTTTACTTGATATTTACAATGAATGAACCAAATCAAAAGAAAACACATCAGCGGTCTTATCTCAGTGTACTTACTAGTTCACAAACCATTACAATAAGTTGTTTGTTTTAAGTAAATAATAATGAGTTTGTTTTATTCTGTCTTATGAACTCTTTTTTCAATTCCACCTTTACTTCTGTATCTCTCAATGCTGGGAGACTGAGAGACTATCAGAAGAAAAGCGACATTATTATATTTAAAAAATGGGAAAGCAAATTATTATCTTATTCAAGAGAGTGTGCAACAACACAGATGAAAAATTTTGGTCAGACCAGTGGGGAGATTAAATATATTTTAGTCATGGCACAAATAGGTCAGCAGGGTTAGCGTTACTCCTACACACTTTCCTGGGGATGTAATTGCCTCTAAAAATGATATTTTAGGTCATTGGTTAATCTGCATTATGAAATAATGAAAGATGTATAATTTTAGGAAATTATGGCTATAATAATCTCAGCCAAAACAAAAGTTTAATGAGAGAGCTGTTCATTATACTAAAAGAACCCTCAACTATACATTAACTGCGAAATCATTCTTGGAGGAGACTATAATATGGTCGGAAATGAATGGCGGGACTGATGTCCTTCTAGACTTCAGAATAACCTGATTATTGTAGAAGTTTGTGATGCTTTGTATTTGAATGAGTATGGGACTTTAAAGCCAGATGCCCAAGTATTTACTGGTTTAAATCAGTAAAATCTAGATTAGATTTATGGCTGATCTCTGAATTTACGATATAAAGTGTACAATCTCTGCAGCACCACTTACGGATCATTGCCTCATCTGACTCACTTTCTCCATTGGTCCATTTCAAAGAAATAAGTTATTGGAAATTTAACTCAAATGTTCTAAACCATTAACCTTTATTGCCGAGATGTACAACAATTAAAGATGTATATATCAATACCTCGTTATCCAATTATATAAATAAATGGGAATTTCTCAAATACAAAATATTTCAAATTTCTATCTCTTACACTCCACTGATGAACAGAGCCAATAAACAAGGGGAAACTGATATAATAAAAGAAATTCAAGATATCTGTAATAAAACTTTATTAAGTGATGACAATAAACAAAAGCTAATCCTATTGCACTCTTCTTTGAACCAAATTTACATTTCTAAAGCCAAGGGAGCATACATTACGTCAAGAGCAAAGTAGATAGAGGAGAGAAAGAAGTTCATCTTATTTTTGTAGATTAGACAAAAGGAGAAAGGCGCAAAATACAATCAAGACACTGATAATCAACAACCAGCAATGTGCTGAGCCCAAAGAAGGAAATACTAGTTTTTTTATAGCAGACTATACACCTCCTCGCACTCGCACTGTGACACAGAAGCTCTATTTGAGTGTATTAAAGGAGAAATTCCTACAGTTAGTGAAAGTTTTAAGAACTTATGTGATGCTGAAACTTAAATTGAGGAAGTAGAAATAGCTGCCAAATGTTTGTCTTTAGATACGTCTCCAGGCTCAGATGGTCTAACAAGTAACTTCTACAGGTACTTCTGGGATGATCTATTCAACATGTTAAAAGAAATCTCTAAAAATTTGACCAGATACAATGAAGCAAGGGGTTATTTCCCTTATTACCAACTGGGCAAAGACCCAAAAGTGATTGACAATCACCGACCAATTACTCAGCTCAACAACGAATATAAAATACTGGCCAATATATTTGCAAATAGACTGAAAACAGGTATTAATGATATCACATCGGACACTATCAGGGCTCATTAAAGGACATTCTATACACAACAACATAAGACGCATACTTGACTTAATAGACTACAATTATCTAATAGAAGATGAAGGTTTCATCCTTTTTTTTTTTTACTTTTTGAAAGCATTCGACATGATTGAACACAACTTTGTGTTTCATACCTTAAAATGTGTGGATTTGGCGAACACTTTTTGAATATCGTTCAGTGAATTTATAAAGAAACCAGTGACACCTCAAGATTACCTCAAGGTACTCCCCTTAGACGTTTTTTTTTTAGAATTGCTTTATTACTGCAGCAGAAATGCAATCTATTCCTATTAAAAATCAGATTTTGAAAAATGAACAGCTGTATTTATGAAAAAACTTTAAACAACTTCCTCAAATTCTCAAAACAGTAGAATCATTTTCAAAAGCATCTGGGTTAATATTAAATCTTAACTTAAAGTGTGAATATTTCCCATTCTCAATGACGCTATTACAGCTATTACTCAGACCAATTTTAACTACATTTGGCAAGGGAAAATACACGAGTATGAGGATGGTGTAAAGGCAATAGATTTTCAATCAATTAATGGCACTATCAAAACAAATTGGTTAAGGCAATTTATAAAACAACAAAATCTATTTTGGCTTCATATTCCGAATGAAATATTTATGAAATTTGGTGGCATTGACCTTTTACTAAGATGTGACTATGACCTAAAAAAGCTTCCCCAAAAACTTTCCTCATTTCATCAACAAGTGTTACTCCATTGGAAAATCGTTTACAAACACAACTTCAGTCCCCACAATAACTTAATATGGATCTGTCAATATGCACTACACAAACAAAAATCTATGTTTCCACCAAACTGGCTAGAACATGGTCTGAATTATTGGACAATACTGAAAACATTTTATCTTTTCAAAACTTTAGATCTAAATTCAACATAACTGATGAAAATCAATACAGTATTATTGTCAAAGCAGAACCCCAAGCTGTAATATTAATAGGAACTTTTTATCCTCTCGATATAGAATTTTTAACTTTTGCTGCAAAAAAGGTGCTGGGAAATTAAGATCCAAATTCTTCAGACTTCCAATTGCACCAAAGGCAAAAGAAATTCATTCTCCTTAATGGTCTCTGGTGACTTCTTAAGCAAACGATTTGGCTTTGAGAGCTACAACTGTTCCTTCTGTAATCAATGTATTGACACATTCTTTCTAAATGAATGTTTATAAGTGCCTTTTGGGATGATTTACATCATTGGTTATGGAAATATATGCCAGTTCCAGATATCATTTTAGAAATACTTTATATGGATTTAACAACAATAACGCGTATGATCTATCTATCAACTCTATACTCATCCTGGGGACATTTTAATACACAAAAATAGATATTTAGTGTACACCACTAAATAACTATGTTTATTCTTCATCTCTGAAACACATGAAAAAGAAGGACTGCTGTGAATTTCTTTGAAATAGCTGATAAACTGAATCTAATGGAACTGAACCCCCAGCAACAATCAATTTGAAAAGGACAGCAACTCTTTCCTCCATTGTATTTATAATTAAATTTCTTATTTACTTTTGTATTTACTTTAATCATTATTCCTATTTATTTTATGTTATTATTTGTACTTTTTGCACGTATGTTGCCGTCGACATTTTCACATAAATGTATTAATTGAAAAGTTAATTCAAAATAAAAAATAAAAAACTTTTAAAGTAAGGGTGGCGCCATCTACTGGTCGCCAACCCATACTGTCGCGCAACAACAAAATTAGAAATCCTACTGACTGTAGGCTTAATACATTTAAAACAGTACATTTAAATTTAAGAAAATTTAATATGAGGCCCCCACTTTGGGAATGACTGGCTTAGAGCAAAGGATTTCAGTATTTTATAAATGTTGCATGGTTGGGAAAAAAATTGTGTTTATTTCCACAAAATCCTCACATCAGTTTCTAGTTGGATCAAAATAGGAAGTCATATCAGATTAATTTATTTCCAGTTTCATTTCACCAGGACATGAGAAAAGTGCTCTCTGCTTCCCTTTGCTGGTTAGTTTACTGACAATAATGCAATAATAATAATGTTTATTGAAAATAAAATTATTGGAAAAATGACCAGTCATTTAGAATCCACGTTTATGGTCTTTAGAACAGAAGTGACGGTGCCAGTAAATTTCCTCTTTCACCACGTCTGCAGGTCCTGTCCTTGATCAAATCCAATGACTTTGTAAGTCTACTCTACATATAATTACACTTTTCTATGGAGTCAAAAAGGAAAGTTGTTTTTAGAGCAGGATGTTACCTTGTTTATTGGTAGTTTACTGTACATACCCTTGTGTAAGAGATATTTGGAGTATATGGACATACAATATCTTTCACTCATCTGACACACACAAAACACCTATATTCAAAATATTCAAAAAAGGACTCATTTCAGGTGCCAATTTATACAACAGAAATATATATGCAAACATTTGTATTTGGTCTTAGTCGTGATCAGACCAAAACCATGCTGGTATCAAACCATTCTGCCTTCTGACATCATGAAACAACATGCATGATTTAACTGTTAACACCGAGAATGTGCTTATTTTTGGGTGACATTTCTCAAATAAAAAAAATCTGTGTCAATAAAGTGTTGTGCCCAATGGTGTACCATGCAGACCTCTGAACAGTGTCGTTTTCAATGCTGTTTTTTTTTTTATTTGACATCCTGAGAAGAATTTGGAAAGTGGAAGTGATTAATTATATTTAGCCTCCAGTAATATTTTGTTTTGTGGTGAAGTATCTACTTTCTAATAATCTTTAGATATTACTTTGTTATTTAAATTGGCATACTATCCATTTCATTTACAAATTTAATTTACAATTTCACTTCAAGGACAAGCAACTTTTGCTTAAACACAGCATCAGTGGAAAGACAAAGCAGGTAATAAAAAACAAAAACTAAAGTGTGTTTAAAGGTGCACTTTGAAACTTGTCTGGTAAGGGGTTCACAAACTGCTTGTCTCAAGGAGGCCACTACTCTACCTGGAAAGTTTCACATTCTCTCTTTTTTCCCCCACAATTACGGGTATTTTTGTCATTGGCTTGTCTCCGTGGATTTAGATATGTTTAATGCAGTGGAATACTGTGGAAAATTCTAAACAAAGCATTAATATCTCTGAGACAAGCAGGTGGAGGACCTTCCACCAGAAAAGTTACATTACATATTGCACCTTTATGTATAGAACATAACCACATGAGTAATAGGAACTAAAAAGAATTATATGAGGAATGAATGCCCGTTCACACAACATATGAATAAACATGCTTTAAAAATTAAACCTCTTAAAAGAACCCTGCAGTAGAGTATGGTAGAATGTGTCATAATGTCTGATTGGCTTTTTGCTTGTTGGTCTCTTTGTCAGACACTCCACAGTGACCAGCTCCATCCTTAATAACTGCATTTGTCACTGTTTGCCTTTATCCTGTTTAGGTCTTCCGGGGCCTCAGCTCACATTCAGGACTGATTGTCATTCAATTGGGGCAATGCAGATGTGCACAGAAAAGGTAAGGGGACAATAATTTTTAAAAAAGATATCACTTCACTGGTGTAAAAAATAAACAATGGAATATCTGTCCTTCTGCTGCAAAGCTGGTTAGGATGACAGTTCTTTCTGAGCTCTCTTTACCAAAACCATTGTTGCAAAGCACAGGATGTCCTTTTCAAAGTGATATACTGTAGGCGCTAGGACAAAAGAGTAACATTCTTGCAGTAAATTCCATATTCTGTTATTTAGTCAAAATAAAAATAAATCCAGTTGTAGCTTGCAGAAGTCATAGTTTAGGAGTTCGAAGATCAAATAAGGCTGTAAACAACCAATAGTGCTGCCCATAGCCGGTTCTTAGATGTCCTTTCACAGACTGGTGCCGTTCCCGTGTCTTGTCATTGTGCAAGTTCACAGAGCTCTTTTCAAGTTCACTCCAAAAGAATAAGGGTATGTAGGGGGTATTGTGGAAAAACAAAAATGCCTCATTAGAATGCTGTAAACAAACAGTTGGAGTTTTAAGGTAGAGCCGTTTTCAGAACAGAACAGCCTTCATGGACTGGGCAGCAGTGCAGGTGTGCGTTCATCTGCAGTCAGACTAGTCCGGTCTGAAGATGGGGATTTTCGGCAAGAACTCTATGAGTATTACCTGAAAGAACAGATAAATAAAATATAATCTAGTGTCCATTGTTATAATTTTTTGTCACACAATGATCACAGCTACAGTCAGCTTTCGATAAAATACAGTCCTGATCAAAAGTTAATTACATTACATACATTTTGCATGGTTGGATCTTTCAATAAAATGTCTCCTCAAAGCTTTTTTTTAATCTCATTCTCATTTCTTGGTGATTAATGAAGTTCTACTTGGAACTGACAAGATCAAACCATGCAAATGTAACTTTTGCCATTTATTCAGCTGGTCTTAAACTTTTGATCGGGATGTACTAGCAGAACACGAAATCTCCACCCTGCCTCATCATCCAAAAATATCTTCAGATCTTAGTTTCAGACAAAAATGTATTCATTGATGAGGTACTGTAATTGAGTAAATATATAGAAGTAATAGGATAACAAATACACATTCTACTTACATATTCCATCATATTGTTCGTTTCACACTTCCTTTTGCTTAGTCTCCAATGCAAACACAACTGCAAACAAATGTCAACACTGATTAGAAATGAATCACAAATATTCAATCAACAGTAGCATAAACAGTTTACCTTATGATAAAGTCTGTTGTTCTCCCACTCTAACAGCTTTTCTAAAGATCTTCTGGTCTAAAGGGCAAAATATGCATCAATTAATTACAATGAAACTGTTTCTATGTAGGCTTTGAATTGGAAAGTGACACAATAACGCAAAAACACTAACCCTTTTGCTGAGGCAGATGACTGGCCACAAGCTGAAGCCTAAAGTGCAACAGCAGCAAAGGCAGCCACACAGGAGCCACCGCACATTTACAGGCAATGTTTTCTTCAGACAACTGTTCACACGGTTGATACTAGCTTTGAATTCTTCGGGTGCCACCTAAAGATCCAGATAATAATAGTATGAATTTTTGACACTTTGACACACTGTAATTTATATAATAGTACAATTAAAAAGTTTACCTTTCCCGTGAGTGCTGAGGGAAATTCTGCCTCGAATTTGTTACTAAGCCCAAACCTATAATCATCAAAATAACAAAGCTTTAGCTACCTTTAAGGAATTCGATACAAAATATTAAGGTTGCAACGAACTGAAATATGTGTGACTAGCCGAGTACTGACAAAACAATTAAACAAATACTGTCTGAATCTGTGACAAGGACATCGGCATTAGCGAACAAAAATGTCCAAGAAGATGTCTGATTTTCACTAATAATACAGTTGTAAATTGTTTCTTCAGTCAACATACATCTACCTTTAATTTGTTAAAAATGTATTTGCAAAGTTCAAATGTAAATCAAAAATAATAGTTTAACAAGGCGACTAATCGGATAAATAATTGCTGACTAATCGACAACTAAAATAATCGTTGGATTCAGCCCCACAAAATACACGCACATCAAAATAACATACGCTTTCCTATTTGCCCCTTTCTGTAGTTCAATGTTATAACAATAGAAGCTCCACAGAGAGTATCATGCAGAACCCCGTACTACAATTTCCAATATGAAAGCAACCGCTTGCCTTTTTAAATAGTTTGTTAGCTCCAAGCTAACTTTAGCGGACTATGCTAGGCTATCACATTCGGCTAACTTTGCTAGCAGAGCACGTTAAGAGAAACGACTGATACCACGGCAGGCTCTACACATGTGACAACAGTACAGATGTGTTTTGTAGTTGTTTGGGTGGATGCTTACACAGTGACATGCCCGGATCCTCGCACCACCACCGGGTCCGGAGAGTATTTGAGAAGCTGCTCCTCCGCGGCCCTGTCCTCATCTTCTTCTTCCTCCTCCTCCTCTTCGTAGATCTCATCAAAGTCCTCCATCATCTCACGATCCGGGGAAACCACCGGAGGAACTCGGGGTCGACACGCAGCGAGCCCTCACCACGTACAGGCACAAAGAAACCAGCGGGAACAATAAAATACCGACTAAACCAAGAGGTAAGCTACAGCTCACATCGTTCAGCGACATCGAGCAGTAACAAAACATCAACATCCGCCAGAAGAGTACGACAGCGGAAGTGAGGCGACGTAAGACGGCCCAGAAAACTTAAACATTAATACTATTATTTTCTCCACAATTAAATCCCCAGGAGGCTACTTTAGTTCACACAACTCTCACCTTTTTGTATACCAGTGTTTCCCATACATTTTGAGTCTATGGTGACACAAATTAACTGCTATATAGTCCATATTTAATATTGAAGCAGTCATTTTATATGTGTGTACCAGTCACCTTTATATGTGTATACAGTGAGGTTATAAACTATGGATCACCTTAATTTCCTTTAACTAATGATACTAATACTAATAATCCTTTAACAAATATAACTAATAATAATGATAATAATAATATTAATATTCTGCGTCCATGTCAATGTGCCTAAGTCAAAACAACTTTTCAGAACAGTAAGAGAACTGTTTTGAAAAGTTGTTATATTTTGTAATAGCTCTAAAGAGCTACGTTTTTTATTTATTTATTTTTTATTTTTTTAACTTGAAAGAATTTTACCGGAAATCATTCCGATCCTTAAGTTCTTCCTGAAACCTGCGCTGCTTGAGATAGAAGTTGGATAGTTTGCATTGGATTAATTTCAAATATTTCCAACGAGTAACGTATGTATACTGTATAAAATGATTGTACAAGTGTGGAATGAAGTCTGTCCTAAACTCACAAGTGGGATTCTTACAGTGGTTTTGGCATCTTCTCTATTGTTTGGTGTGCAAGAATTTTGCAATATTGGCCTAACCCAAGGAATATTTAGTGTCGGTGCCAGTGTTTTTGAAAATGGACATGTCCACAGACTTTTTCTTTACCCCTTTCATCACAAGACAGGGGCCCAGCTTCTTCTCAGCATCTTAACATTTGTGTTTCTCAGTGGCAGCCTGGAGAGGGGCTTTGGCACTGTTCGTTTTCTCATCATGTTCTTTCTGTTGTCAATCACCTCGGGATTGGCCTATGGAATCCTGGATCTCCTGCAAGGTCACAGCAACCAGACTGAAGGACTGCTGCCTACAGCTCTTTCTTGCATGGCTTTAACTACAATGCACACAAAGATGACCAAAGGATTTTTGTGTGGGGTCAGTTTCCCCACCATAGCTCTCCCTTGGGTGTTTTTAATCATCACTACAATCCTCATTCCAAATGCAGTTCTTCCTTGTAATATTATAGCCGTCTTAACAGGGTGGATGTATGGCAGGGGATGGTTTTCATTGGTGCAAATGTCTGAATCGAGAGCTTCTGTGTTAGAAAAAAATTTGCCTTTTAGATTTTTGAGGGCTGCCTGTCACACTACGTTTGTTCCCTCTTCCACAGAGGAAAGGAGGAAAATACTTCTTCCACAAATAAATTCTGCGCCACCAGCAGGAAGTTACCCAGTGCAAGCGTATGCTCCAGCCTCCAGTCTTGGCCCTCATAAGACTGTAGCTACACCTTATGATGGTTGGGTCAACTATAACAACACTCTGGCCAGTGCCCCAGTGTCTCTCCATCCTCTTGGACAATCCCATGGACATCCTCACGCACCATCCCACGGACACTATACTGGATATAATCACAGCCACAGTTGCAACCACAGTCATAACTTGAGTAATTTGTCAAACAATGATCAGAAATTGTCTGCATAAATATTGTATCTTAATTTTGCTACTAAGTTGAATTTGCACTGGGTGTTGATTTATTTATGTATATATATATGATCTTTTTTTCTGCGTTGGACTGTACATTTTTTAATGTTCTTAAAATCTACTAATTTGTGTTATCTTAAGTTTTTTTTTAAGCATTTTTATATATATGCATTGTTAAAATCTCTTAAGATGGACTTTTTCTTCATTTTTTCCCTTTTCTCATTCTGACAAAAGGGAACTATCAAGCTCAGAGGCTTTTATATAATGGCTATAACCCACTTATTTCCAGGCAAAGCAATAATTCTGGGACGAATTAGGATCACTTTGTTTCCAAAAAATACTTTAAAAATCTAAATAACATGTGCTCTAGCTTTGAAAAGAGAATTGCATAAACCCAACAACTGCTCAATCTAGAGTCTACTAGCCCATTCCAGACAATCTAGTCAGGATTTTAAGTGTGATTTTACTTTCTGCAGCACCTGTTACCATGTATTAAGTACATCAGAGAACAGAGGCCAAAACTACTGAGTCTAGCAATTAGTTTATACTTAAAGGGCCCAGAAACAGCTTCAGGTTGAATTAGGGGTCATTTTAGACCAGCTTTTAGGAAAAAAAATCAGTCCTAAAAGGATAAAAGGTTAAATCAAATCCCCAAAATAGGCCCAACACAATCACACCTTTTATAGCAGTTTATATCAACAGTTATAGCAGTTTATTTGTCAAGACAAAAACAAAAATGAATTGGTTAACTGATATGTTAAGACTCCACAACCTCTGCTTTCTCAATTGCAACAGTGATGCATTCATTCATCCCATGTATCGCCATAAATATTCTTCTTGACTGTAACACATAGAAAAGCAAGGGAAATTACAACTGTATAACATCTTGATTTAAACAGTAGCTTACCGTCTTTTAGAGGTCTTTCTGACTCCCTTTGTGGTGTTGGTTTCATGAGTGTCTCTGCCTTCTGAGTGAGTGTGACTTCATAGTTCTCTCGGTTCTTAAGTCTTAAATCCTCGTACAAAATGGGCTTCCGTCTGGGTTCTTCATCATCAAGATATGACAGACCTAAATAAAATAAAAATATTAACATTAGTCTTTAATAACACTATGACTGCGTTAGAACAACTTTTTACAACATCCTGGTGGTTCCTTTACAGACAAAAGTAAAACCTACACTGCTGGTTGGAAAAGCGCTGTGTATCAAATATTTAAGCCTTTATTATAGTTGCTATTATTGAGGCACCCTTTGTTGCTCCATGAATCACTGACTAGCAGAATTTGAGCCAGATGAATTCTGGCATTGTCATCTTGGAATGTCTGTGCCGTGGAAAGAAACATTTCCATGGATCAACTTTTTTTCATTTCATACAGTTTATTCAGGCAGTTGATTATACCTGAAGCACCCAGGTCTTCTTGCTTCTCCTGCAAGGGTGGTTCTGAGCTGTACTCATAGTCTCTGTTCTGATCAGGCGTCTGGCTTTGGGAGTCTGATGACATCATTGAAGTGTCTGCATCACCCATCTCTGACTGAGGGCCCGTCGAACTGTGGATGAAAGGCCCAGACAGCTTTTAAATTCTCTATGACAGAGTTTTTAAAAATTCTATCACAACAATTTCACAGTCTCAAAATGTCTGAACTTACTATTGTAGTGGTAGCCCTGACCGCTGTCGTAGTGCTTCACCCAAGGGTGAATTTTCCAACCTTTTAAATTTTTCCTGGCAGGTTTTCATGTAAGACATTTTTCCAGCCAAGTAGCCACAGAAACCAGCAACTAGATAAACAAATATTTGCTTTTTGTAAGGGGTATGCTTTAAATAATTATACAGCACCGTTAAGATTAATTAAATGACCTAATATATACTAAATCACAAAGGGAAAAACAATGGTGTCTGTTTGATCTGTATGAAACCACAAGTACTATTAATTTGTACAAAGCTAAACAAAAATACAGTACTTACATGCAACTTTTGGAAGAGAGCCAAACCTTGGCGACGCAGACAGAGATCCTAAAAATATGTTAAGGAACTTTAGGCAAATATATATGTTTTCTGTTCTGTTAACTGACAACAATTACCTCTTGCAACAAGGGCTTGGGTGATGGCCATGCTGACCACAGAGAAGGGCACGGCTGTGAAGAAAGCATATCTGAGCAAAGATACAAACGTCCCGTTTAAAACGGCATTAAGTGCATGTGTAAAACTTACATCTGTACCAGAAGCTCTCTCGGTTGCACTCCCTGAACACTTTCCTCTCTTCCTCTGTGGGGATGTAGTCCATCCCGACAGCACCCTGAAAACCACACACACAAGTCACACACAACTCTGCTCCAGTGCTGATTTAGACGCGTACACTGCCTGTCAGACGAATTAGTCCGCTGAAATCTGCAAAGACATGCTGCATGACACGGGGGTCAACTACAGTTGTGCAAAGCTAACACATTAGCCTCCCGCATAGCCCTGCTGCTTACCGGGGGTCCCCCTCTGCGCTGCCGCTCATCTGTAAAGCCCGGGCCGGGGGACGCCATGTCTTTGATTAGATTTACCTCAGCTTTCAAACTATTTGAAATAATGTGCATACAATGTGGCCAGCAGACGGCTCTGCTGCTGTACGGTACAATGTCATAGCACCAGCAAAAGGTGACATAACCCGGAAATGAATGTTGCGTTTGTTTGTAAAACTTACTTTAAAAACCGTGCTGAATGCAACATGAATGCAGAATAGAAGATATGCTATATTTCGTGCTGATTTCGACCAATGGAATCGGGTACATTAATAAGGTGCAACATGCACTGGTTTATTTTGAAAGTTTGTAACATCGAATAAATTGTGTAAGTAGCGCCCTCACGAGGTGGGTACGATCCTTTTAATTATCCGCAAGGAAAAAATATATTTTTTACAACAATTCAGAAGACCAGAAAAAAAAAGTTATCAAAAATTAAGAAGCTCAAATTAAATACAGTACGAAATGAACATACTATCCGCATATTCGTCGAGCTTGACCATTCAGAGTGTCGATGTTTTTAATTTTTATAGGTTTAGAAAGAAGCAGAGACAGATGTGAGACATCTGTACATTGGGACGATTGGGACTTGAACTGTACTTGAGTACAAGTACATACACATTTGGGGAATCTACTGAAAAAAACAATTACAGTACGTTTTGTTATTAGTTACTTTCCACCCCTGCATTTAACAAAATTTATTAAAGATTTAAAAAATAATAATAATAAAAACACGTTTGGGCTACATATTTACATGTTTGTGTACAGTTTTACAAGTGAACTGAATATTGCATTAATTAATTCATCCCATTCATTCATTCATCATTCATGTATAATTTGTCAGCTAAAAAGGCAGCTGACAAATATACAGTTAATTAAGTCTGTGGACATAATAAACACTGTGGACAAGCCTAATAAAGTAGCCTTAAAGTTGGGATGCACAGAATTGTTGCCCCGTATGTCAAGACAGTAGACCCATTACAATTTAGCCACTGTGGAAATATGCCACATGAAAATCCCTGTCCAAAAATCAATAGGCCTATATAAAATCTATTTTTAGGCAGTTAATTTAGTAAAAAAAAAAAAAAAAGAAAAGAAAGAAAGTAACCTTCCCTGGCTAATCCTGAAAGTAGTATCAAATATGTATTTATATTTGAATTCATGAGTAAAATTATTAAAGTAGTTCCAGAGGAAGCCACCATATGTAGTTCATGATTGAGAGACACCAACCAATGGGAGGCCACAAGAGAATCAATGAATTGCTTCAAAATCACAGTACAAGCTCAGCAAATGAAAACGTCGCCCTTGAAACTACCATCATACACCTCTGTCAGTGGAGCATCTCTGGATTGTTCTATGGCTTCACTGAGGGACTAAAATTAAGAAGCCACTTAGTCTATTTTTTATTTGGACACACATTTGAGATTGCTTTTGTAATCCTTGCCTTCTTCAGAATGAAGTGGATTGCAACACAACTTTCAAGGCATTTACAGCAGTGTGAGACAAGGGAAGGCGTGTCCTCCTTATCTCTGATATATACATTTTCATGGTGATGTGACAGCGACACATCAGTGGACCTCATACTCTTTGTGAAAGTCATTTCTCCGCCTGAGCACCAGCACAACGTGCTTGTGGAACATGGACTCATTGGGCCCACCCCAGGTACATTACATTTATTTGAACGTCAGCATGTATTTGTTTGTTACGTGTCCAATTACCATTTCTCTTTAAGGCAACTTTGATTGATTATCTAATTACCAGGGTATCTGTCACATTTAGGGTCTTTGGTTATAAACGTATTTTTTATCTTTACAACTTTTGTCTTTAAAGCGCAAAAATATATGCATAAGATACCAGAAAGATAAGGATCTTACAACCAGCAATAGTCATTTCAATTAGCCCATAAAACATTAGAACGCTGGGAATAAACTGTGAGAGTATTGCTGCCTTATCAAGCGGTGAAATAGCTGGTAACTTTGAATGGAATTATACTGGGGCCTCTTTTCTAACCATGTGATTGTTCTGATCAATAGTGCAGCATGTGAAAGGCAACATGAAAGTACCAGTGTTCACAAGTCATCACAGAATACAAATTTCTACATATTCTCAGGATCAAGATATTGAAATAACTGACTATAGCTGTAAATAAATCATATTAAGTATAGCATATAAATGTTAAATTATGACATCTTTTTCCAGACAGTGGAAACTCAGAACAACAGGAAACTGGGAGAAGAGAGTCCAGGTATTTTGTATGAAGTAACAGTATCAAAAGTATCATAGGCCTTTATTATATGCAAAAAAATTATTATTATTATTATTTTTTAAATTTGCTTTAAGCCAGCCCAGCACATTCGACTGTAGACCTCATCAATGAGCAGAAGATGGAGACGGACCCTTGGGATATGCCAGAACTGAATGACACTGGAGTCCCCTGGTCAGGTATCTGCATAGTATGTTTAACAGATCAACTGAAATGTGTTTTTTGTTTGTTTTTGTTTTGTTTTTATGGTCGATGGATGCCAATACAATAATTCAGAAACTAGAGTAACTGAGTGGCTGATATGGAAGGCTGATTTTGCTAATTTCCCCCAAATTGTGTGATATGAAATGGCAACATCCTCCACATCCTTATTTCACAGGAAAACTGATGAGAGCGCTTTGCACTAAAGTGTTCAAATAAAGCAAAATGTTCTTCCTTAGTTTGGTTATGTTGGTGATTCAGGGCTGATAGCGATACACAAAAAGTACAAATTTATTAGCCAACGATATATCAGCCTCACAGAAGCTGCCAACACCACTGTTTTTTGTCCTAGAGCGATAAAGTTGAGATATTTACAGGAAGGTTCACCTATTAAGGGCTGCTGATACTTCAACTTCTAAGACATTATCATTGTCAGCTTCTTAAAGATAGTAAATCAAATCTCAACTTGCACTGATTACAGGATGCAAAAAGGTCTGGGTGCGAAGGATAATGCTGACTTGACTAATGATATAGTGGTAAAAATTATTAATCTATTGCTTTTTTTTTCTTGTTTTACTGGACCAAGAAAGGAGACCAGTTTATAGAGAAGACATATTATAGCCTAGAGCTGATGAATGGACTCGGAGGAAACCTATGCAAGCAGACGGAGAACACGCAAATTCAGAAAAAAAAGCGTTTCCTCCTCTGGGAATCAAACCCAGAACCTTCTTGCTGTGTGTTCCTGAGCCGACCACAGCTATCTCAAACGTTCATTCATGTTAATACAAGTATTCTAGTTTCTGTGAGTGGAGCAAGTTCAGTGTACCCATACTGACTTCTTTGTCTATGATATTTCAGCTCTGGACACGAAAGGTAAAGTTCTACGGGTGTTGCTGTCTGTCGGTAAACTCTGCCTGTTAGTGGGATTTCTCTACATGTTCATCTGTTCACTCGACATCCTCAGCTCTGCCTTCCAGCTGGTTGGAGGTCAGTAAAATTAAACGTGATCATTAGTTAAATCAACAATTTCAATCAAAACCTATGAAAATGTGGTTGTTTGTCATGTGCAGGAAAAGCAGCAGGAGACATTTTACAAGACAACAGTGTTTTGTCAAACCCACTGGCAGGACTGGTGATTGGCGTTTTAGTGACTCTTCTTGTCCAAAGTTCATCCACCTCTTCCTCCATAGTTGTCAGCATGGTTTCGTCGGGATGTGAGTCAGAGTCCACTTCAATTAATTAATAAATATTCAGCATATGCATTTTGCTAACACAGATAAGGTTGCAAATTAGGAACTCATAATAACAGCAGCTGGTTTTATTGTGAACGTTGGCAGTACGTGAGGTTGAAAGTTTAGGTGCTATTAATAGTATAAGCATGCAGTTGTAGCAGTGGTCTTTTGTGTAAAACATCACAACAAAATTACAGAGACAATAATATTTGTACATTTGCAGTGCTCACAGTCCAGCTGGCTGTTCCTATTATTATGGGGACCAACATTGGCACTTCTGTCACCAACACTCTTGTGGCTATGACGCAGGCTGGAGACCGCAGTACATTTCGAAGGTAATTGCCTGCACATACAATTCATTCAATTCAATTCATGTAATCTTTATCGTGTGAACGAAATGCTGTAACATGTTAAACTTTATCAAATCCCCAGAGCTTTTGCTGGGGCCACAGTCCATGACTTCTTTAACTGGCTCTCAGTGCTGGTGCTGCTGCCGGTGGAGGTGGCCACTGGGTATCTGTATGTAGTCACAAAACTCATCATCGACTCCTTCAATATTCAGAGCGGAGAGGCACCGGACCTGCTGAATGTGATTACAGATGTACTCACAGAATCCATTATTCAGGTACCATATTGTGAGCAATCCTGTGCAATCTATAATATATTCATTTGATTTCTGACATGTAGTTGATATGTTGAAATCATTAGCTGGATGAGTCGGTTCTTAGTCAAATTGCCACCGGAGACCCAGAAGCTAGAAACAAGAGTCTCATCTTGAAATGGTGCAAAACCTTTACCAACACAGTAAGATTATTTACTATTCAAGGCAACAAGATATATTATGTGTTTTGGATTGGTTTGGACATGTTTTTGTTGTTTGTCTTTTTAGACTTTGATGAATGTGACTGTTCCCGGTCCAGAAAACTGCACTTCTCCAACTCTCTGTTGGTTTGATGGAAATCAGACGATAACACTAAAGAATGTATCTGTCACTTACAACTTAGAAAAATGTGAGCAAATATCAGGCAAAACATTGTGAACTTTTTTTTATAAATACCACTTTTATATACTGTTATATATGCGACAAAGCAGCTTCTGACATGCCTTCTGTGTATTCCTTTAAATCAGCAGAAAATTATGATTTGACTCTTTTTCTAACTCACTAAAATTCCTATTTTGGTCTTGAATCTCCAGGTAAGCACCTTTTTGTGGACGTAGCCCTGTCTGACCTGGCTGTGGGTCTGATCCTGCTCGCCCTGTCTCTCCTGGTGCTCTGCTCATGCCTTGTCCTCATCGTCAAACTGCTCAACTCAATGCTCAAAGGACAGGTTGCAGGTGTCATAAAGAAGATCCTAAATACCGGTAAGAGATTCTTTTCCATTGTTTCAGACAAGTCCTATCTTTATTCAATAATGTTCCTGACTGTGTGTTCAGATTTTCCATTTCCCTTTGGCTGGGTCGTGGGATACATTGCCATTTTGGTTGGCGCTGGAATGACTTTTGTGGTGCAAAGCAGTTCGGTGTTTACATCAGCCATTACTCCACTTGTTGGTGAGGTCAATATTCATCATTTATTTATTATGATATGCTTAGTTAAAAGTATTAAGAGGCGTATGGTTGCTTTTGTTTTGCACAATGACATGAGAACGTTAAATTTGATCCTGACTTTAACTTTGTGAACAGGTATTGGTGTGATCAGCATAGAAAGAGCCTATCCACTGTCACTTGGGTCAAATATAGGCACAACCACGACAGCTATCCTGGCTGCTATGGCGAGCCCAGGAGACACACTGGCCAATGCATTACAGGTCAGTCTGTCTGTTGCATGTCTTTGTGTAGTTGAAAAAAAAAAAAAGTATAATGTTCTTTTCCAATTTTCTAGATTGCGCTTGTGCATTTCTTGTTCAACATCACTGGTATTGCCCTGTGGTACCCAATTCCCTTTACCAGAATCCCCATTCGTCTTGCAAAAAGCCTGGGCGGCATCACAGCTAAGTACCGCTGGTTTGCTGCAGTCTACATCATCTGCTGCTTCTTCTTCCTGCCCTTGTTCGTCTTTGGGCTTTCAGTGGCAGGCTGGCAGGTCCTAGTGGGCGTGGGTGCACCACTGCTAGGTCTCCTGATCATCATTGTTATTATCAATGTGCTGCAAAAGCGCAAACCTGGATGTCTGCCGGCAGCACTAAGGAGTTGGGACTTCCTGCCACTGTGGGCCCACTCCCTTGAGCCTTGGGACAAAGTGGTTGATGTATTTGTCACCAAGTGCTGCTGCTGCTGTAAATGTTGTCAGCTGCCCGTGGCTGAGGAGACAGAGCAGATGAAGAGTCATAAAGAGGCTTACGACAACCCCGCTATGGTGACAGAGAGCGAAGTGGAAAAGGAGATCAACAGTAAAATAGATAAAATAGAGCTGAAGATTCTCAAAATTACTAAACTTTGACCTTTCTGCCAGAATTCTCCTATTTAAGGGCATAAGAATGAACACTGTGTACCTTTAGAGCTATCTATAAACATTGTTTTAATTTGTTTATTATGTGTATCTCAATTTCAGAAACTGTTTAAGATCAGATTTGGGCATTGTTGTTGAAAGTGACATTGGGTCTTTGGGTCATGTGACTTTTTTGAAGCACAATACAAATGTTTTGTAACAGGATTTGTTTATATGTGCATAAGGCACATGGACATCTTTCACATCGTTTTAGGGTGTAATCATTATTTCTAAATTAAGATAAATCATTGTATTCAGAGAATATATTTATGTGTTTTATAAAATTTGTAAAATTTGTTGCAGAATTATGCAAATGGTTTACAATATATATAAATAAATTAATGTATTAATAAACATCTATTTTTCCAGTGTCCAAGTCTCTGTAGTCTCATCATTTCTGATGTGAAGACTAAAGCAGAAACAAGAACTCAGCTATTTATTAGCCAGTTATCTGTGTTATCTAAAGGATGCAATAATACTCAGAAATACTAAAAACACTGGGGTCACAGTTCACTGCCTTCTCTGAAGTAGTAAAAGCACAGTACAGCACAGCACAGAGGACCTATGAGACAGTTCTGTCCGCTAAAATGAGCTGGCCAGTGTCACATGGCAGGCAGCCTGTATGGATTATCTCTGTGTCAATAGTAACCGCTCACAACTGTGGCAGTACAGGACGCCCAGCCGCGCTGTGGGTCAGCAGACAGAGGGTGAGGAGCTGCTGTACAGATAGTCCTGTTAATGATGAAGCCACATCAGACACAAAGCACCAACACACTGCACGTGACCGGAAAGGGCAGATCTGTGCAGCACAACATGATTAGTTACAAAAACACTTAATAGAAGTGTCAGAGAAAATTGAGGATCCATTCAATATGTAATTTTTTTTTTTTAATGGTTGATAAGATAACGTGCGAACTTCCAGGCCATACTGCTGCCCTTTATGATCTGCCTCTGGTGACTCACAGATTATATACTGCAATGTAACAATCAATTAATAACAAATTAACCAGTTCAGAGAAGGTTGGCGCTGGGTCAGTGACTGGCATTGGCATGGCATTATTAGTTAAATCAATGATTCTCTCCGTTGTACCATGTGTCTTATGTCCTATTATTTTACAATCCTTTAGAATTGCAACACAGCCATGACATAGAACAGAATAGGTCAGTTTGTTCCTATTGTGCGTTTGAAGGTTGATGATGATTTTGTTAAAAATGAAACATTATATAGACTAAATGTACTTCAAAATCTAAACATTATATACCGAATACACGCAGTGGGGAATAAAACACTAGTTTGTGCTAAAGTTGTTCAGTACTGCCATCTATTGACCGGATATAGTAACAGCCCTCGGTGCCCGTGTGAGGTTCACAGAGGTAAAGAATTAGAAAAACAGACAGTTATTATAGTAATAATTTATTATGTTTCAAACATAGAGATCATTAACCAACATGTGAAAATACACATAACACTATTTCCTTGGTTAGTAAATCTGCCCCTAAAAATATAACTGACTGAATCCTAGAGACAAAAGCACCATATAAGTAATAAGCTCCATATAAAAATACATTAGTAGTACATTCTCTTATAATTGCACTTGTAGCACCATTTGGTTGTGTTAAAGCTTAGTAATAATCTAAACTCGAGTGGGTTTTATTCACAGGCTTGTGTCTTCATGTGCCTCCTACTTTTTACATACAAAGCCTTTGGATGGACCACTTCTGGTTATCTGAGGAAGGACTTCATTCAAATCTCCTATTGCTAAGGTTTTTTTTTTTTTTTTGCATCCAGGGAGGCCGTGGCACTAGTTAAAGACGATGTGTTGATTGAGGACAGAAGGTCTTTTCAGAAGGGGACAGGTCCATAGTAAGCCGTGTAAGCAGCCACTATACCAGCAGTATCAGCCATGTCGTCACAGGCTTCATTCAACTCACACACCTCTCGCAGACTGCCTCACAGAAAACACAGTCAGAAGTCTGAACAGCCATTTACATATCATGTATAGACTCATGTGTTAATACCTCTCCAGCTGGAGTGGACTGAGCTCTCCTGCTGCTCTCCTTCTCCTGAGCAGTACAGCAGCCAGGTCCCTCTTCATCACCACTTGAGGAGCAGGAGAGAAAATATCATATAATAAATCTTACTTATTTATCCAACCAACCACAGAATATGTGCTAAGAACAGATGTTTGTATCACAATTTTGCAACCCTTATATCTTTATAGGGTCACATCAAAATTGGGACTAAACTGGGTCTTAACACAGGACTTGAATCTGGGCTGGACCAGGACCAAACCAGGACAGGTGAGAACGTACAGTTAAACACTACAGGACTGTGACATCATGAGACCCAACGGTTGATTTTACCTTCAGTGTTGGTTGACTCCGATGCTGAAGAATCAGAGGCAGATGAAGCAGACTCTGAAGAGGATTCTGTGGATTCAGATGACTCTGAGGACTCTGAGGACTCTGAGGACTCTGAGGATTGGGACTCTGAGGACTGAGACTCTGAGGACTCTGAGGACTCTGAGGAAGAGGAGGCTGAAGATGCAGAGGAATCATCTGCTGAGGAGTCAGATGCAGAAGAGTCAGAAGCTGAGTCTGATGCAGAGGAGGATGCAGAGGCAGACTCCGAGGATGATGCAGAGGAGGAGGCAGAGTCAGCTGGAGCAACATCAGCTGCAGGGTCCGCTGCAGGGTCCGCTGCAGGGTCCGTTGCCGGGTCCACTATAACCTCAGGCTCAATAGCTGCAGAATACAAGAAAGGAGACATAAATGCAGTCAGAGAAATAAGAAAAACCTATGTAGAAGCATAGACTCACCCCCCATGGACCAGCAAACTGAGAGCAGAGCACAGGCGAACAGCAGAGTCAGAGTCCTCATGATGCTTCTGGAGATGTTTCTCTGTGGAGTCAAGGTTCTTCTTTAGTTCAAGCGCTGCTTCTGTGTTAGTGCGTGAAGTGAAGGTCAATATATACAGGAGTCTATGTCCGAATCGAGACCAGGCCCACTCAGGAAGATCTGTCTCTGATTGGATGGAGAATTGGATAACAACATTTCCGCTTCCACTTGTCTATAAACACCCACACGAGCCTTGGCATTGAGTCCAGAAACTCATTCACCCACAAAGCATGTGGCGGAAGACATTCCTCGAATTCAACTGCCGACTGTATGTGGAGACTTTATGCAAACCAGAAAATGGTAAAGACACTCAAGGACATTCAGGGCTGGCCCTCTGTCACTGCGAAGGCAGACACAGAAATATGCACTGATGCATGAACATAGGGATGTAATAATACACTACAGCTCACATCATATTCATGGGTCAGTGAGGGACAAATTACTGTCTTTTGTTTTTCTATTGTCTGGTATTTTATTTTCTGTCTTTCCTTTTTTCTCATGCAGTTTTGTAATTTTGAGAATGCATGCTTTTTCTCCATTTCAGTCCATTTCCATCCACCATGTCATCTTAGAACAAAAAACTGAATCAGGACTGTCCAGACTTTGCATTGCTGACCTCCAGAGAGTGTGATTATTTTTCAATCAGAGAGACCTATTGGTTTCTTATTTTACATGGAGACCCAACAGAGTCTGCTGTTGTGTTGCCCCAGATGTGATCTCCCACCCCCACAAACCCCAAACTACAGTTTGCATGTGCCACAAGCTACTAATCGAGTAACATGGAGCATGCAGTGAGCCTCATTATGCGACAAGTCTCAATTAGAGTCCTGCAGTGTCCCACTAGAACCACAGTCACTATTTACAGAGCCATTGCAGTCCAGCTCCTGGCCGATCCGAGCAGGGCCACGACTACCCAGCGGCAGTGGCCCAGTGCGCAGCAACGTTTTTTAGCAAATGTGCTGCTATATTTAGGAGGCCCCCATTGGACATTCTGCATTCATGCGGTTGAAGATGCTTCAGTATGTTTGTCCAGACCCAGCTGTGGTTTGCGCTGAGAGTGGCATGTGCAGTTGATGACTTGGACTTGAACCATATCTAAATCCTAAACAGTGTTTAGATAACCAAACATTTATGAATACACATCACTTGAGGCGTGTATAAATACATTGTGTAGAGAGAAAGGAGGGGCCTCTGTCCGGTGACCGTGTTGTCCCTTGTGTTGCTGAGTCCAGTGTTATTCCTGGCCTCAAAGATTTGTTTTGGATCATGTGGCATGTAATTTCAATGTCTGGTCTAGTGTCCATTTTTGAGGGGATGTTTCACTGAGGAGAGGGTTTAGTCCCATTCCTAAACGGACAGGAAATACAGCTGCATAGAGCTCTTGGTTTGTGTTGAGCATGTTGCATTGACATGTGGACTACAAAGAAAAAAAACAGATTTAATCTCCAAAATTTAACACGGTAAAAATAAATATATAAGTGTAAAAGCATGTATAATTAGGTTTGAGGTGTTATTAAAGTGACCAGTGTGTAAAACTGTAGCCAGTGCCTGATTAAAGATAATGTGAATCGCAGCACATCGGGGTAAACATGGTGCTTGACCTAAAAACCTACTAAAGTAACTGAATATACATTACCACAGGGAGTGGGTGTTTTCCTAAATTAACCTTTTACTAGAAACACCTGTTAGTGACGTTAATAAAGCATGTTATTGACTGGTTATGGATCCTGTTTTTCACATTACATTTAACTCAGCCCACCACATCATAATAAATGGCTAATTAGATCTTATTGTAACATAAAACAATATGTCTGTAGAAGTTACAAGTGTTTAATAAGCCCTGTAAGTGAATACAAGCAGATCTATAAACATATAGGAAATAGTGTTGTTACTGTAAATACCTAACACCAATGTTTTGACCCATTTGAAACTAGCGTCTGGAGCATGTGGGAGCAGCCGGCAAATGAGATACAACATCTCCATCTGGTACTGAGGCAGACTATCTTTGCCCCACTTTCAGCTGCCAGATCCTCTATTGTAATTTACTTGAGGCATAAACCTTTTTATGAACAAGACTAGCGCAAGTTGGCAGTCTAGACAAACCTTATACAGAGAAATATTTTCAAAGATTTACAAGCAGAAGTCCAAAGCCACTGCTCAGTTCAATCCCACAGGCTATGATGGCGCTCAGGGATTTACTGTGTTTGGGGTAAACAGATGTGTTTCTTGTTTTTAGTGCATGAACATGATGAAATAAGACTTTATAGCAAGTGCCAAGGCGTATTTCTGTCTATTTCCTGAGTAAGTAGCAATTAACGTAGTCTGCGCAAGAGTAGAATACAAGTGGCAAACAGGCTAACTTGGCGCATGTAAAACTGGGCAGCTGGGTTTTTACCAGATGCATGGACAAATCTGACATAAATACATGCAGACGTATAAACTCAGTAAGTGTGGTAGTGTAGGCCGCTGTCACCACACTGCTCAAAACACAGCCACTGTCTGTCTGGTGATGACAGCTCTCATCACCGTGAGCTGGTAATAGATAGGATTTTACTTGTTTTGGATTTTTAGAAATTTTGAGCATAATATCAAGACTTATTTTCCTGTGTTTCCTACTGTACTGATTTATGATGTCATCCAAACTACGGAAATTGTTGTATCAGTTTGTTTCCAAGTGCATGGAGACCTATAGAGGCAGCTGGACTTACTAGTTACACTGCATGAATGAATAGACATTTTTCCTCTTATTATTTTAACAGACGTAGCGTTGGTAAAAATTAGATCCACATGAATTACAGAACTTAATGTAATTTTTTTTTTTTTTTTAAGTGGTCCATTAGATACAAAAGAGGATACCCTTTCTTTTTGCATTTTTCACTCTCTGTGTTTGTTTCTGTTTGCTTTTTTTTGAGTTTTTTCACTTTGAATAAAAACAATAAAAAGAAAATGTAACCCTCAGGCGCTCCTGGCAAATTTTTTGTTTTGTTTTTTGGATTGCATTTCTTGCAGTAATCTTGCGATTCCTTGTGCTTATATGAAATGATTTTACATGAAATAAAATAAACAATTTTCTTTTATTTTTTCAGAAGGACATTTTAAGAGTCGTATTTTCCAAAAAATACTACTTTTAAATGTGGATTATTTTATATGTCTCATAATTGTGTGGGGAAACAGCAATCATTATTTTGTAAAACGTCTTCATTTTAGACCAAAAAAAGTATAGTATTTATTTTGTAATTTTATCCACCTACTTTTATTTTACAGTATTTGCACTTTATTTTATGTGTAAAATCAAAATTTTGGGTTTCCTGGCCACAAGGGGAAAAACGTTATTCTCATTTAAAAAAATTCTATTGCTATATTATTATTTTTAATTTTTTTGATCAATAGATGCATAACAAACATGAAGACGTTTTACTTAGTCTTTTTTAAACAATAATATAATGCTATTATAGCTATTAAGTATTTTAATTATTCAGAATGCAGTAATCTGATTGGACCATGTAACAAAATATGTTCATTTTAATGCAGATATTCAGTTTTGTGTAACTAAATACATTTTCTTAGCATTCTTCACTTGACCTTCACTGTATTTGAGTGGGGAAGTAGCTGTCCTTGTGCCTCAGATTTATGTAACTCACAGAGGGGATCGTCTGAGCTCCAGCCACAGACAAAACAGTCATGTATTTCCATCTGCTCTGAAGCCTCCACCTGGCAGCGCGTGCTCCGGATGTGCTGGCCGGCTGCATGACACCGCTAATTACAATGATGCACGTCTGGGCCTTCAAATTCCCTTATTTTCTCTAGAGAATGTTTTTGGGAGACCAGATTTTTAGACAAATGGTGTCCGTTTGCTTTGATATGCTTTTTATTTCAACTCCAAAGCCATACAAATATAACTGCATGTTTTAAATTGGACTTTGTATTTCCTGTTCAGGGTGAATCCTGTGAGAAAGTGTGCAGCATCAGGTCTGGAGTTCATATCTAGTCAGTCTGATCTCTGTCAGAGTGTGTCAGTTTCTCTGAGGTTGCTGTGTTGTGGTGGGGACAGTAACATTAGTGGGCAATCTAACAAACTCTGCCAGGTCTCTGCAGCTTGTGGCCAGTGACCTGTGGTGAGCGCAGCAGACCGCAGACTGGCTTAGACTCGTGTGAGCGGGCGAGGTACAACACAGGCCATGGGCGACGACACGTTATGCACAAAGGCCAATGTGAACGTGGTATTGGTTTGAGATGGACAAATTGCAGAAAGAGACTCACACACAGACTGAATGTTATGGAAAACACAGCAACTGTCTATGCGATTTATTAGTATTATTAATGTACATACTATTCAGAGTTACAGTTCAGTCTTTGCTTTTGTCTCTTGTGCCTGCTTCACATCCTGAAACAAAAGAGAAACAAAGATTCAGAAATATTAGATGACTCTAATATTTTTTATTTGTTTGTATTGTGATTTTTATGCACTTTCTCTATTCTGTAAAGATAAAAACTGAAACACTATTATGAACTGAAGTGAGTTTTGAGTGTTAATTTATCTCTATAATGTCAATGATCTATGTTTAGGTTCATAAACTCATTTGTAGATGATACTAATACACTTTTGTAGTGTACACACTGTTGTAGTGGAAAATTGATATATGATATTGACATGACTGAAAATTCTAATAACTTGAATTAAAATTCTAAACTTTTAATTTAAATAAAACTAAATTTATAATCTTTGCAAATGATTCTATCAATATGGACAGCAATCTAATAATAAATGATACAGAGATAGAACGAGTTCATTAAATAAATAAAAAAAAAGATTGAATACTAATACAAAACAAATTAATTTGAAAGGGTCACATTATATAAAGGCAAAGTTATGCAAATTATTAGCAGTTATTTCTAGAGTTTAAGAATGTTGTTCTTAAATGAACAAACATTCTGTATTTTGTTTTGTTCCTTGGATCTCCCCTACATGACTGATAGAGCTAGAGCTGTGAGCAAAACACATACTGATCAAATTAAAATAATCCAAAAAAAGAGTAATAGACTTTGTAAACAAAGCCACTTACGGGGCACATACAAATCTACTTTTATTCAAAAGAGATTCCAGGACCCAGTTGATTTCAAAACTGCACAACTCACATAATAAATAAAAAAAAGCCTATGCACCTTCAATATCTGTTTCAGAGGAAGGATATATTTATGATATATAAAATATAATTTCAGTGGGTGTGATATGTTTAAAAAACACAAACGTAAGAACAAATGTAAAGCAGTAATGTATTTCAGTTGTTGAGGTTAATGTATGGAATAAGTTAAAAGACTGTAGAGCATTTAGACACTGTAAACTTTGTGTAAGAGGAAATTTATAAAATAACTTGGTAAATGTGAATCCTAAAAGCAGCAATTTAACATCTTTATTTCTTGTAGTTTATGGACATTGTGGATATTGTAGATTGTGTTTAAGGTGTTTGCTCTTTATGTTAAGTGTAAATGTACAAGGGATAAGCTTCCTCTTATTCCTTTTCAGAATATATGTACATTATTTGCATAGCTTCAACTTTTGAGAAACCAAACTGAAACTTTGAATGACTATGTGTAAAAATTGTGTTCTACCAATAATCTTGCATTGCCTTGCCTACTCTTTAAAGTTTCAAATTGTGTCAAATTCATATCAATTCTTTTATTTTTCTCTGTATATACTACTGCTTATACTACTTTTTACACAACAATAACAAATTAAGAAATGGCAAAAAATAATAAAACTGGGAAGCGCCTCATGGATGTGAAAATGTTAAAGATGGGAACCAGTCAGGTGCTCTTCGTAGGCGGGTGAATTCCTTTGGTGCTGAAATAAAGATAGCAGTCTGCCAAGAATGTAAAAAACAGGCTACAAAACCAAGGCACTCCAATGGGTTATTAGTTAAAATTATTTAAAGTTGGCTTTTATTCAGATTGTAATGCCATCGATTGCCATTTGATTAATGTGTTTTGAGTTTTGTTGAAACATTGCGTTGGCATGCTCCCCTGACTGCCTGTCTGTCAGCCTTTAACTCTCAGCTGGAGCGCTGTGTGGAGTGACAGGCCAAATTAGTGTGAGGTTTTCTGACTTTTGTGTGGCACAGCGACTTCACAATGACAAGAAGGACTCAAGCCCCTGCTGTGCTGCAAGATCCAAACTAAACCCCATGCGGACACACAGGGTGGGTCTTATCACGTCTTCTTTACGCTGTGCTATTTATGTCAGCAGGATGAGTTTAACACGACATGGTTTTTACCTTTAGTTCTCCTCGTATGAAGGATTGGCAGAAGTCACGCACTCTCTCGACTGTGATATCTCCCTCAGGAAGTAGCCATTTCATGTCTGAGTTGCTGTCATAGATGCCAACTCGTGGGAGGTCTTTGGACTTGAGACCGAAGTAGCCCAGTGAGCGGGAGTTGGACTTGAGCGCTCCATTGATCAGAACAAACAAGAACTGGAAAAACAGAGTGATGTTTAGTAGGACTGTGGCTGTAGCTGGGAGGAGTGTTGTTATGTCTGGTGCTTTGTTGCATAATAGCCCTCACCTTGCCTGTGAACTCTGGGGCAAGAGCTCCCAGTTTCTCCTTCAGCTCAGAGTAGTCTTTACTGCTTCTGTTGGCGAAGATCACCAGGTGTGTCTTTACCTCAGAGTTAAACAACCCCACTGCGGTCTGGAAACAAGTTTAATACAATGATATATGCATGTTTAGCCTGAAAAAAAAAGATGATTGTTCATGCATTTAGTACCTACCACTTGGTTGTACTCTGTGATGTACCGGACTTCGTTGACACTAATAAAGTTCACAAGTCCATCTGTGTCCAGCTTTTCAGCGTTAGCAACAACTAGGTTTTCTTGGTGGTTATCTGCCTGCAGACAAATAATTCATATAGCTGTAATATTTAAACACAGAAGTGCACCACTACGATTCATAACTAGACACTAAAGTATATTATAGTAGATCAGAGGTTCTCTGTCTATCAATTATTACTATCATATTATTATTATCTTATCTTATTGTAATTATGTTGATGCCCCAAAAGCATTCTAAATGATGTATATCTTCTACATTCAAATTACTTAAAATCTCCTCCCCAGCGTTTAAGTAACTCTTAAAAGTTGGGTTCTGTACTCCTGGTTGGGAAACAATATAGGCCAGTATACCCTATGTAAACATTTACATTAGTTCAGTAACCTTTGCCATAATATTAGCTTAAGTTTTTAGCTGTTGTCTTCCATGACTACGCAATAGAAAAAGTGAAGGGCTACGAACACATAATCTCTATTTAAAGTACTGCATTTCACCATCAAAAAACTACAAACAAAGCTACCTGAAAGAGAGCAATAGATTTAATCTTATACAAATCTAACTTTGTTTTATATAGCTTATGGCATACAAATAGTAGTACTAGCCCACAGAATAATTTATCTTCATTCCTAAATTCAGCAATCTACAGTTTGTTGGGGTGAGAATGCATGCATTACCTTTCTGAATAGAGTAATGGTGTCTGTAGAGATGCTGTAGTCAGCCCAAACTTCTTTCACACTGCAAATGGCTGCAGGGACTGAGTCAATTTTCTTTGCAGCAGCCAGCAGTTCCTCATATCCGCGACTATCTTCTCCCTGAGTTACAGTCAAGACAATTTTTTACTTTTAAAATTACAATATTCATTAACATTTCAAAGATTTAAGACAAAAACATTTGCCTCTTGTACTGCAAAAAGCCCATGCCAATATTGTTTGTTCAATATAATTATGATACGAATAACACCATGCTTCAATGGTAAACCAGAAATGAAGCAATGACAAGATAAGTTTCAGGATTTCAATTCATAACCTTCTTTTTTTAGCATGAGAAGATTATTGACCAATATTAAATGGTCACATTTAAAAAGCACTTTTCTACCTGTAACTGTTATCTCTATTTTTTAAAGGAATATATATTCTTCAATGTACATACAAACTAAAACTAGAAAACCTTTAAATGACAGCTGTATTTCTATTGTTGTCATTGTTCTTGGTCTTAGAACTTCAAAACAAAGGAGAAGAAAAGGAGGAGAGAAAGCAGGTGGCACAGAGACGGACATAAAAACACATGAAGGAAGAGTGGATGACTCAAAAGACGGTGAATCATGGCTATATTTGTGACAGAAATGCATGTGCCCTCACAATCCATCAGATCACTTTGCATCTTTGTGTGGGTCCTCTTTAGTGACTCACAGGCATGATATTCTGGTCTGGCACTCAGTCTTGTTTGCTATCCTGAAATGCTCTCCTCAATTTCCCCCTCTGAACCCTGCACTGCACATGTCAATGCCAGCTCAGTGCAGCCAATACCACAAGGGCAGATACATCTTTGTTTGTGACAGGTGGCACGCTGCCTGCCTTCGTCCTCCGCACCATGAGTCGAGCCAAAGGGGCAGCTCTGTCGGACTGCCCTGCTCCGCTCAACTCACACTGCCAAAGGTGTGGCTGCTCCAAATACATCTTTCCTTGAAAAACATTACATTGTAAAGACCGGAGAGTGAACTGTGTTTTTCCAGGGGTTTTCCCAATGGTGCTCAAAAATAATTTGCCATTTTGATGGGATCTGTGTGAAGTATTAACATTTTGTATAATTTTGGGTAGTGTGCCTGTTTTCAGTATCATGGCTTTAATTGAAGCCATTATAAAGTATGATATTATACTAGGGATGGGCAATGTGTCAAAAAATGAAGATTTTCTTGAAGCCATATCACGATTTTATTTTAAATCATGATTCATGCCACTTACTATATTTATTTTGCCTTAAATATGTAAACAGGCCTAAATAAAGTGTGCTCTTTCACACTAATAGAACAAGTGTATGTTGAACAAATTGTTATTATGCACAGAGCTGTAGTGAATCACGATTTGAAGATTTCACAAAAAATGCAGATTTTCATAGGGATCAAATCACGATTTTATTTTTGTCACCATATCACCCAACCCTATACTATACAATATTGTGTCAAGAACTGCTAAATAAACTAAAATATCCATTTATAGTAATGCTTATATGAACACAAAGACTCTGTTTTAACAGTTTGCCTTTCGTCATATGTGAAACTGTGCATTAAAAAGGAACCATTGTTTTTTAATCGAGACGCAAACAATATCAGTTTTAGTGAAGAAAATATTTTTCATTTTGCATCAATCTTTGCTCTTGTTATACGTAAGTAGTACTAGTAATATAATCAATAAAACATTCTATACCTCTATGAATCCAACCAGCACCACTTCCGCTGAGTCCACAAAGGCTTCAACTGCTTTGGTGTCATTCAGACGAGGGAGACCATCATCTGTGGAGAACATGCACAAAAATACACCAGGCCCTTCACACAAACACACTGTAGAGATATGAAGCCAGTGAGAAGAGAGCTTACCTTTGGCAGATGCAAAAGTCAGCAGTAAGGAGAAAACTAGTGTTCCCAGCATTTTTAACAAAGGGGACGAGACAGAGAAAAGAAAGGTTAGTTAACCCCAACAGGCTTTTGTACAAGTGTAACTGGCTGTCTATCCAATGTGCAGGCTCCACACACCTTGGACTTAAAATTCATGGGAACAACCAGGTGCTACTGATAAGTGAATTTTGGGATTACGTGTCACCAAAACATGGACGAGTGTGGCGAGAATATGCAATAAACTGTGTATACAATGTTAAAGTGGAGTCAAAGTGCTCAATAAGGTTTAGTGAAGCATTTGCAGATGGTTCCTCAGTGCACAGTGTCTTGTTAGCAGCAGCCAGGTCCTCTTCTTGATAACGTTGCTCCCAAAATGTCTGGTGCTGCAGAGGGTTACATAAATCTGCTGCTGTGGGTGGGAGGAAGCTTAGGACTGGAGTTCTAGAAATAGCCAGTGAAGAGACCTGTCACAGTCCACAGACTCAGAGTAAAAGAGCTGCAGTATGAGTGCTCGCCACAAGGGGGAGTCAGCTCCACAGTGGGAATAAATGCTACTGTCAAGAAATGGGGAGTCTGAAATTATCTTTCAATTAAGGTGCTAATGAAAAAAAAAATAATAATAAAAGAAATACTATAATATATAATCTCCCATTAATTCATTAAACACTGTAAACACCCCTTGCTTTTTCATATTTTGTGATTAATCTCAGTTTCTCTATTGAAACCACACTATGTTCTATTTCACTTTTGCCCCATTCCGGAATTTATATCCAACACTTTTAAAGGGTCTATAACACCCTGGTCATGAGCTCTGGGTCATAAAAGATCTGAAAAGACACTAGATACAAGCAGGAAAAATGAGGGGCTCAGAGTAGAGCTGCTGGTCCTCCACGTCGAGAGGAGCTGATCTGGGTGAGTCAGACATCTGTTTTGGAGGCCTCCCTGGGGAAGTATTGCAGGATGTCCCAACCAGGGAAGCTACTGGGTTCGCTCAGTCCACCTGGGACTGCCGAGGATCCTTGGGATAAACTGGAGGAAAAAGGAAGAACAAAGAGAGTGATCTGCTTTGTTAGGTGTAATAAATTAAAAGAATTAAAAATAATTTCAAGTCAAAACAATGGCAAAAGTTAACATGACCAAAGTCTTCCATTTACTAGCAAAATCTACTTGTTATATATTATGAAAAAGAGGCTATAAAAAATGAAATTAAATTAAACTAACCATTTAATCTATCGTCTTTTAGTTTAAGCATGTTGTCTAATGTTCAAGAGTTCTTAGAGTCATTTTCAGATCCTGAGACAAATAACTGCTTCTAGAGTGAAAGCTTGAAAGTCCAGGACCATATTTACAACTTCCGCAAGAGAAACAAAGATTTATTTAGATTTACTTCCATTTGTGCTGAGGGGGTAGGAAAAACCAACAAACATCTCAGACTGAACCCAAGAATGCTTCTCTCCTGACTTCGTGATTTTAACCCACTTTTCTCGTGTAAAAAAAGACAGGCCTGTTACACTTTAGTCGACCAAAGACCAGAATAAACTGCAGCTAAAAATAACATGATGTCTTTAGGATAAGATGGATCCTATGCAAAACCAGACAGATTTGCAGGTTTGACAATATACTGTAAATACAGTACAAGAACATTATTCTGGAAAAGAGTTGCCCAGTGCATCAATTAGCACATTTGAACAATCCACAGGGAAAGCAAAATGCTTCAAAGAGGAACTTAATCTTTTTGTTGCTGTTCTATGTTTACAAAATGTAATAATGTAACCATAACCAATTTTCTATTTTGTATTTAATTTTAATTTAATTTAAATAGCATTATTTGCATTGTGCATGTTTATTTGGTGTGGATTAAGGTCAGGGTTAATACTGCAAATGGGTTTAATGTCACAGAGGCCACATCTCACGTCATTAAAGTGTTAAGAGACATGAAAACAGCCCTGTAACAGTAACTTCATCATTACTGAACATTTACCTTGAAGCTGAAACATTTATTATTACATGTTTGTGAATGAGAAAATAAAATACAATATTACATAAAAACAATATTCATTTGAAAACGGTGGAGAGGACTGGGACTCACTCTCATGATGTGGCTTTGAGCATCTCTGGATGTGACTAACTTTTCTGGTGACGATCCACTGCTCACTTGAGTTCATGGAGATGGGACTGTTTTGCTGAATGTTCAAACTGAGGCATGAAACAGGCTATCTATCTGGCATTTATTCACTTACATTTGTTTTTATTGCAAAAAATATCTTACTGTGAGGAGGGTCGCTTCTCCACAGATCTAAACTGTAACACCTGCTCTGATGTATAAGTTCAATGCTACTGTGGAACATTCCAGGCAAAGTAATGACATTTCCAGTGACTGACTCTCCACCAGAACATTAACAGTTCATAGTTCATAGCACCTTTAAGTGACTGATTTGTTTTCTACCAAATGACCCAAATGACCAAATTGGATTATAAAAGATGACTGCTCTTGCGTCGGGACACAGGTGACAGACTTTAGGGAAGACACGAGCTGCTGGATTACTGGTATTTATGTGAGAGTTTATACACTTATGCAACTCTTAAAGCTGTGTGCGCAGGTGTCTTTGGCTCATGCTGATCCTATGACTTACTCACTGCAGTCATCACAGTTCCATGAAGAGCTCTGTGTTAATGTAATCTTTATCAGTGTATATTCCCAGATCAAATGATGATATATTAGTTTTGATTGTGGAACGTAAATGGAAAAGCTTGACAAGTGGGCACAACAAGACTGTTTTACATTCAAATGTCTTGACCATTGCAAGCCAAATTCTCAAAACTAAATTTCAGCCCAAAACCTTTCTTCAACATGTTTACTCCTGTCTGGTAATAAAAAGTGGTTGGCGAGGTTCTAACCGTCGTGGAACCAGTGCACTGTGTTGTGTCGCATGTGTGTCAGTGCTTATAGCTTAAAAGAACAGTATGTAAGATTTTGATTTCAAATTTCAGAAACATGGCCTATCTATGTCCCCAGACACACAAATCAAATTGAGCTTTTACTTACAACAGTAATGTTGATTTATTCTTGATTAAATTAGATTTAGCCTCTTTGAATCAAGACTTAAAACGTATTTATTCAGACTGGATTTTAACACTCAGAAGTATAGTGACACGTATCCTTTGTATGGTACAATACATTGTATTATGGTGTGATGCCTTTTCATTTGTATTTTTTTGGAAAGCACTTTGGTCACCATGAGTTATAAAGGGCTCTATAAATAGACGTTGATTGATTGATTACAAAACACTGGACACGATGGCCAAGTTATTGATGTTATAAATTGGTGTTTTGGTTCTCAACATGAGTTTCAATGAGAAAGCACAATGAGCCTCACTTGCGATACCATTTTCAAAGCTGAAGGTTTAAACCTATGCGTCCTCTCTCTGATCTGAAGCCCAGCACCAGCACCAACCTGAATCAGTGCTAGTGCAGCCTCTGCAGCTCAGTGCTAGAGAGTCAACAGATGCTCTATGGAGTGAAGGTGTTTTATACCTGAGTGGAAAGCTTAGGGTTAGAGTTTGGGTTAGGGGTCAATATTTTACCACTCTGGATGTGGAGCTTGAAGCTCTCTGAAGGAATTCTGGAGGCTCTGAGCTGAACATGATTGTCTGGGACCCAGATACACTTTTCTTCAAATAAAAATACAGATAATTTGGGATTTTCCAGGCAATGAACAAAGCTTATCCACAACCTGAGAAGGAAAAAAAAACTTGTACGTATACACAGGTTGAAGCACTGACTACAGATGTTCACTTATGGTTGTAGGTTCCCTTTGTTTTCCACAGGCTACAGTTCCTTTAAAACCAGCAGGTGTGGAGTAAATGAATAACAGTGTAGTGCATGTGCAGCAGTATTATGCATGGATATAAATCTAATTTTGACAAATCGCTGTAAAAATGTGCATGGCCAGTAATAATCAGATGACTAGAATAATCAGATCAAACAATGACTGTGTTTTTGGCATGTTTTTAAATTCACAAGAGAAATCTGATCATCAAAAACATCTGGTCACATGTGCTGGTTAATTCGTGGATTAAAGTAACTGTTGTATTTGAAAAACAAAGAAAAAATAAATAAATTCTTTCAATCTCTTTCATTTTTGTCTTTACCAAATTAGTTTGCTGTGTTATGCATAATTTCCCTTGGCAATAGTTGCTCAGGTGTGAACAATCAGACAGAAATCAGATTACTCACATCAGCTGTAACTGTTTACAAGAAAAGACAGCTAAAACTTTACATATGATACATTTATCTGTTAAATCTTTAAAAACAGAACTATTTGAAATGCATATAGTGGATGACAAGACAATTTCTGTAAATTCCTTTAGTAGCAGGTTTGTGTCATAAGAACAAAGAGCCTATAAGAACCAGTTTTATCTTATCCTGTAGTGGTTTTGTCTGAACAGTGACTATAATGGTTGTGCACATTTGTGTAATTTTGGGTAGTTCTTCATTAATACACTGCAGTAGGTAATGACTTTGTCAAAAAGCATCATATGCATCAGTACAGTCATTTCTGAGAGTGAGCTAGAGACAATTTAAAGGAATATGGTTTAGTCAATTTGAATAACATTGTATTCATATTGTTCTAATTAGTATCTTAACTTTACAAGTACGATTTGACAGTATATTTGAATCCTTATTTACACTTGTGGGACAAACAAATGTTCTCTCATCTCTGAAAGATTACAACAGCATCACAGCCTCTTACACTTTCTAAAAACTTCTAAAGACCAGACCATAAGCTCATTTTAAGACTTTGTAATGAGGCCTTCGACGCAATTAACACAGGACAACCTGTTTTAACATGAGATTAAGTAAAGCACCACATGGATTTAGCTGTAACTGAGTTTCACTGACCACTTTAACTTGTTATTCTAAGTTCTTGGAAACATAATCAGTTATTATTGCTTTGACTCATACATGTTTTGATTTTGTGAGGCACTATAACACCATTTTATCTCAAAGTATAGAATATATGCCCTGTTCCAAATAAACAATCACTAATACAGAGGTTGAATGAAGTGAAATTCACCTCATCCTTAAACTGACCCTTTTACATTAATCTCAACTCAAATTTGAGCAACCTTTTGTTTAGAAAAATGCATTTCATGTTCTAATTTCTCAAGTAAAAGAACATAGACTTTCTTTCTTCTTTTGAGTTCCCTTAACTATCCACATTTTCTTGTCACACAAATACTACATACCAGTTAAAAAAGATGACCAGAGTATGCTTGCTTGTGAAAATAATGGTTTTATTTCCATCAATAACACAGATAGGGTGGATTTACATAAAAATATAATTTAATCTGACCAGAGATTGGCAGCTGTGAGGAGAAGGGCCAAATGGCAGATGACATCCTTACTGGATGCAACTCCATTTTCACTTACAATATTTACAAATATACATTCCATTCGAAAAGAAAAATCTCATTTCCTGAATAGAATCAATTGGTATTTTGGCGATCTTCACATGAGGACGTTGAAGGCTAGCGATGATCATGGTTAAAGTGCATTTTCGACAGCGTGCTCTTCAGGTGAATTCCTCTATCAGTGTCTATGAGCTGTGTCCCTTCTAGTGTTTCTGGTCGGCTCAGAGTTTGAGGGAAGTAACAAGGAAAAGGACTATAGACTAGACAATTCCATATTTGGCGAGGTCGCTCAGCTCCATGTCTCCGAAAGCCTCCCAGGGGCAGACGACTGTGATGTCTGTGCCCAGGCCCTCCATGCCGGGGATGTCGTCTCCGAATCTAGAGGACAAACAACACAATATAAGGTGTTGCCAAATTATGACTTGGTAAAAGTAAGCAACTGGTTCTTACCCCTTCTGGCCTGGTTTGGGGGCCTTGCTCTTGAATGTGCGCATGGCCCTCTGCTTGAACTTTGGGGGAGCCTTCCTGTCAGCTGGAGCTGCAACATCTGCCATTGTGATTTACTGCAAAAACAGAGAAATACATGTCAGTTTTACAAAATCAATACGTCACAAGAAAAGAAATATCATTTGTATCTTCAAAAAACTTATATATACAATATATAACTGCGGCAGAGGCAATTGTCAGTAGTTTTCTAGTCATTTAGAAATACTATTAGCTGCATTGCTTAAAGACTCAAAGACAAGTATTTTCTCACCTGGTTTGGTTTGCTTGTCCGCTGCTGCGTGTTGCTGAAATCTCGCTTGTGGTATAACTTGCCCTGTCTGACTGTCGGCCTTTTAAAGTCCACTAATCTGTCTAATCTCATCAAAGGTTCATTCAGAATGGGCCATGGCTTAGTCACAAATAAACAAGATCAGCTGGAACAAGACATTATTTGCCCATGTGCTTTTTAAGGCATATGTGTCAGCTTTTAAATTAAAGGTTCCAGTGATAGCCTCTGTTGACATGAGCTGGCCTGTGGTCATGCCAAGAAAACAATCCCAGGGTGCATTAAATAGGTATAAAAGATGACAAAGGGGAATTGTGGGAATTAGGTTTGTTTTTGAAGATGTCACATCAACAGTAATAGGATTGTGTCCTTGTCCAATCAGCATACAATGTACTGACTACTATTTATTTTATTATTTAATATGGAAGCAAACAGATTCATGAAGTGAAATTATCCAGGGATTGTTTTCTTGCTTATTATGGGAGTTTGCGTATTTTGGAGTGTTGTATTGATATCAATACTCAGACAAGAGGCAATTTTGTCTTTAAGTGATTTTCAGAAATAGTTATTAAATCCAAGAACTCAGACCTCCACCAATCAGTTACCCACCACAAAAGTTATAACTAATGGTGTTTTTGTTTCTATGTATTTTTGTACTAGCTTCAATTTGACTTGAGTCAAATATCTTTTGTTATCCATATACCTTGCTACTGCTCTTTAGTGTGAACCATGGTTTTGTGTTTTTGTCAAGCTTTTCCAAACGCTCACCTCGGCTAACACATAAATTAAGGCCACTTTGTGCGTACAAGAGAGTGTTCTGGATGGCTTTGTCCCACTCTCATGTGACTGTGGAGTGTCCTGAAGTAGCCCGCTGCAGATCTGGGACATGTGATGTGATGTAAGGGCTTGTGCACATGCTGCATCATGGGGAGGCAAATAAAGACTGTACCTTTGGCTGGTGCCAAGGAGGACTGAACTTACAGCAGACTTTAATGGACAGCTACTCCATAACTTGTTATGAAGTGATGCACTGGAGACTGGAACCCATAAAAAGCAATGATTTCGTTTATGTGGATCTATAGTCTAATATTAGCTTTTTACATCTAAATTTATTTTAAATCTAGATGGCTATGGTCAGTGTTTGAACATAAACAAACTTTTAAAGTTTAAAGAAAGTTTGAAAATGAGTTTTTGTTACTTGTGTGATGTTATGTTTTACAGTTAAATTGGGAGATAAATAAATATATTACAACAATATATATACACACAATAATAGGCTACCTTATAATAAAATGCAAGCATATTTGAAGTTCCAACATTATTAGCTAAATATGTATTGACTTAACTGGCTAATTGTGGTGTTTGTGGTTGTTGTTATACATTGCTCAAAATTTTTTTTTGATACAATTAATACATTACTTAAACACTAAAAGAAATAAATCATCACAATAACTGTTGACACATTTCATAAGTGCCTTCAACATAGGTTAAATGAGATATATTCAGTTGATCCATTCATTATATAGTAATGACATTATAACAAAATGCTTAACCATACAGAACATTCAGGGAAAGACCAACTAAATCGAATTAGTTTTTTCCCTTATGTAAGTGTGACGGTTTTCCATCCCAGCTTTAGATCTTCATGTTTTGAGGCTTCATGTAACCGTGAGAACGTCAGGGGGATTAGACGGGACCATATAAGCGGTGCACAGGTCAGGGCTGCCAGTCCTATCAGACACACAAGACAACAACAACTGCTGCTGCTCCTCAGACAGGTGAGTGTAAAGGGCATCTGCCTGATAAGTGATGGGCTTGAACTGCTTTTACAGATACTTGGGCTAAATTGAACAAATGGAGCCTTTTGTATTTTTGTGTTTTTAGCCAACTTAAGTTTGATTTACAAAATTATAGAGTATCCATTGTTCTTGCTGGCTATGGTCTACCTTTAATACTGTATAAAGAATGCCAAGAAATATTTTTAGTTGGGTTTCTGGGTTGTGGGTTTCATACAAACCCTGTTATCGATGATGTAATGTGATCAAAAAAAGGATGTTGTTGGGTCCAGTCCTGGTTGTAGCTGAATTCGGGTGGGTAAACTGAAAAATAAGAGCAAATGCAATGGATTGTTATGTTGTGTTGTGGATTGTATTGGTCGCATTTGTGGACAACTAAACTATGAAATCTAGATAATTGGCGACTATTAGGGCCAAATCTTAATAGTATCAACAATATAAAAGCATCTTTGGCTACAAAATCTTTAATGGTGAGCATTGGTTAATGCCTTGATTTTCAACCAGTGTGCCGGGGAACACTGGTGTGCCTTCAGGTATTGTCAGGTGTGCCTTAAAAATATGTCCAGTTTAAACTAAATTCATGCATGGATTGAATATTTACCATTTTGGAGAGTTCTGAGCCGACTTCTAATCCAAAAATAGAAAGCAAAACAGTCACCATTGCCAAATTTAGTGTCATGAACTACATTAGCTTCATTATATTTGATTTTTTTTTTTGCTCTAAAAGGTGCAATTTATTACTATTTTCAGTAGATAGTGTGCCACCGAATCGTTTCAACTAAAAAAGTGTGCCATGAGTCAAAAAAGGTTGAAAAACACTGGGTTAATGCATTAACTTGGTTACTGTTTACTAGACAGGCAGAGGCATGTTGGCTGGGGTCTAATTATGGAATTAGGTGAACATGGCACTATTCTGGTGTAATCTTTAAAGTCAGGGGTTAAAAATAAAACAAAGCTGTTTGTGTAACAACGCTTAAAAGCATCTAAGCACCAGCTTTAGTCTATAATGACCTAATCTGTTGGAGAGGGAAGCCTTAATAGGGTAACAAGGTGTCACATTTTACTTACAGAAACAATCACAATGGCAGATGTTGCAACTCCCGCTGACAAGAAGGCGCCCCCCAAATTCAAGCAGAGGGCCATGCGCACATTCAAGAGCAAGGCCCCCAAACCAGGCCAGAAGGGGTGAGTCACTGTCAAATTCTGCATTTAACCTTTTTTGTTTATCCACCGGTAACCAAATGGTAAATTGTTTTCCTCCTCTAGATTCGGAGACGACATCCCCGGCATGGAGGGCCTGGGCACAGACATCACAGTCGTCTGCCCCTGGGAGGCTTTCGGAGACATGGAGCTGAGCGACCTCGCCAAATATGGAATCGTCTAGAAACTTTGCCCTCCACCCATCCCGCTGTTCCTCCCGTGTCTCCCTATATGCCTTACCTAACCTCACCTCACGTACAACGTTGACAATTAAAGAATTCCAGTGAATCTGGCCTTTGTGTCACTGACTGAGTTTTGTGAACATGGACACATTTGTCCTGCTCTGTTTGCAGGTCAGTTGTGTAAATCTTAGGCCCGCCCGCCCTCTCACCTGCCACCTGCCTTTTCCATTGTTTTGATCCTACCTCACTGAAGCCTTTGTACAGTTGAAGATGTATATTTTTGTGTGGATAAAAACTTTACATTTAGTAAATGGTAGAAATGCCAATAAACGTTTCCCATACAAGGGTACTTTCGTCCAGTTTCTGTTCAGGGCACGGTGCATGGTGTCATGTTAAATCAAATCGTACTAAGATTTCAACTTAAATCAAATGTTTCGACTGACCTCTAGTGGTTCAACTGAAACTTCCACCCAATCTGAATACTGGACAAAGACGAGATGAACCCACGATCACAACAAAACAGTTTTATATAAAACAATTTATATGGACATTCAATAACAAAAAACAAAACAAAATGGCAGTCAAATGTGGGTTTTACATGACAGAGGAAGAGGACCAGTCATCGAGAAACCATTGCAACTATGATAGATGGCCACACAGTTTTCTATAATACAGTGGCAAGAGAACCATGACAGGTAAATGAAGCCACCACACTTTCAGCCATTAGTTTGTCAGAGGGTCTTTTTGCCAAGCGGCACTGTGCTCGTCTTCGTCAGCTAAGTGCCAACACCAGCTGCCTATAGAGTTCAAGGGGTTTGTGGTAAAGAGGACTTGGACTCTGCTGCTTGAAGTCAAATATGAAAGACACAGGATCATGCAAAACTAGTTTAACTTGACAATATCGCTCATGCTGGTTAATCCATGCCTTCAGTGGATCTAAAGGTTGTTTTGTGTGTTTTATGGGACTAGTAGCATCTTTGGCTGTTTTCTTTTTTTACTGTTGTGTCCAAAAACATTCAAAATTAAGATTGTTTCAAAGAAATGTCTAGTTCACAACAAAAATTAAAACAGCAGCACAAAACATGTCTTGTAGATTTCCCACAAACAAGAAATCAAAAATACAAATACAGCCATAAAATTATCTTATAAAACATTCCCATTTTACATTTGGATTTCCTTATACACTTTATAACCTGTAATATGTTAGTGACAAGAACTGGAAAACTAATCTAATCCAGAGTCACAGCATTGTTTGAAATGGATGGATCCTTTCACAAAAACATTAAGTTTTAAGCAAAGTGCTACATGCCTTTTCCATCCAAATGCTTGAGTTACTTGTCAGACAGACAAATCCAGTCTTTTTTTCAGTTACATTGTAATGCTAATATCCCATTGTTGATCAAAAAGGGATTATTAGTGTTGCATGCATACCTTTGGATCGTCCATGTGTGCGCTCCAGTATATAAGAAACGGATCGTTTAAAAAGGACATTAAAAAGATTGATGAACAGTAAATAAAATAACTTGTAGAATTACCATAGGTTATGACATTAACAAAAAGATAATTATACGTAAGCATGTGCTGTCTAACAAATCTTTGGAACGAAACAGAAATCAAAAACCACGTTTGTAAATATAGAATACAACAGCATAGAACAGTATAGAAATGCACAACAATAAGGTGTTTTGCATGTAATATTTTATATCCACTGACTGTATCGCTCTTGCTCAGTGTTTGCTGTCTGGGCAGCAACAATATGCAGCTAACTAATCCAAGGAAGACTTCTTTAATGTTAGACTTGCTCTATAAAAAGTGGAGCATGAGGGGAAAATCCAAATAATAAATCTCTACATTAAAGAAAAAACAAATACTGTAGCATTTGATGACTGTAGATTAGGGGTAGGTCTTTTCTTTATCAAAAGAAGACTTTTTACAGCGTAGTACATCATTTTTGTAGTGTTTTATATATGTAGTTATCTCTGTGCATGTGTGCGGATCATAAGTGTGACAGGGGGTTCTCCTCTCTCCATTATCTGGTTCGAACCTCATGGTTCACTATATGCCTCATAACAGCAGTGGCTGCTGTGCAAGTCAAACAAAATAACGCTTTAATAATGTTAATAATAATTATTAATAATAATAATTTGGTAACTTTTCTCTACACTAATTTCTTTGCATATGACACTTTAAAGTTAAAGGTTTACCATTTCCACATACTAAGAAAACATGAGGTAAGAAACACCTCTAGTCATTCCACTTTCAGACAATTTTTGTAGTGTAATAACCATCACAGCATGGTTCTCGGACTTCCACTTGAGACGAGGAAAGACAGCAGGCTTCTAGTTTGTGTCCTCCAGTTAGAGAGGTGGAATCTGGAGAAGCTCTCATTCTGGTATCATGTGTAGTACTCCTAACCTGCTGCTTCCCATCCCGTCCATGTTGTGTAGACGCATTTCCTTATATGTTGAGTTGTGTGCAGGCCACACAGCTCCCAGCTCTTTCATAAATAATTAAAAGCTGCTTGAAAGTCACGTTTGCCAGACAGCCTTTGGAAGAACATTTGGGCTCCATCCCATGATTTGTGCTGCAGAGTGCCGAGGAGAAGGGGGACTATAATACAGCCGTGCAACATCAGGTCTTTTTTCTTCTTTTTAATGCAAAGGCCAGGTCAGTTTGTAATACAGCATTCCTCTATTTCTTTAGTAGCATATATATATATGTATATATATGAAAAAGTAGGGGTGGGGTCAGAAAAATTATAGCCATGGCCAACTTTGCATCAAAACTAGGTGCAGTTCAACTCCACAACAACAGAGGGAGCTCTTTCATGGGATTTTATGGAAGAGGAGCTCCTGTTAACTGTCTCTTAATAAGGGGCAAATCTGCTGTATCCTCCTCTGTAGAGCGTGGCCTATGTTCACACAACCATAAACAATGATTAGACAAATAGACAGATATTAGTTCTATGATTGTGAGGCAGATTTCTTACCATAGCTCCAACACCATAGGCCGCTGGGGCTAGTGCAGCATGATAGGGGTCTGCTGTATAAACACGTCCGTAACTATGTTGAAAAAAAGAAAGCAAATTAGTAAATGTTTCAAATGTTTCACAAAGAACTATCATCTGATCAGACAATAACGAAGTTACCTGTCACTGTAGGCAGCGGCGGCGGCGGCTGCAGCAGCTGGAGTTGCTGCTACAGCAGCTGGCTGGGCATAGCGATACGCTGCATATCCACCCTGTGATTGAGACGAAGGCAGGAAACATGGAAGGGCACAAGAGAATACCATTAATCCAAGTTCAAATAACCAGAGCAGGTTCACAGGCTCAGTGTATCTACATAGTTACAATGTGGGGAAACTGCAGGAAGAGAGTGAAATATTAAACAAGCAGACAGTCAGCATTTCTGTCTAAACTGGTGCAGAACAGCATTCACAAGGATGTAGGTCAGGCTCTTGTGCTCTTTCCCTCCATAACTAACACAGTGTTTAATGCTCCAAAATATATACCTTTTGTGCCTTTAATGTCTTAGCCATAGAGGGAGAGAGTCTATAACCCCATAAATGTGCCCACCACAGTTCCCCCATCAAAACACGCAGTTAAAGAAAGGGGAAGGGGTGGTGAGGATGATTGCATTTTTTTTTCTTTTTAATGAATAGCTGATGGACAATTTACATGTACAGGTGTAAGAAAACAGCCAATCAGAGTAGGAGAGCGCACACACACACGCACGCACACACACACACACACACACACACACACACACACACACACACACACACACACACACACACACACACACACACACAGTCGCAGGCCAGCGACCAATCACGGACACAGCATGCTTTCCCAGACCAGAAACACAGTGTATTAGGCCAAACATCTCTACATAAACAAAACACACCACTGCATTCTAGCCTATAGGATAAGTCATGACCAAGTCCCCACATTCAGGACCACACTTTGCTGCTATGGGGAGGAGGCTGGACTTAGAGAAAGGGAGAAACTCAATGAAAGCTAAAGTAAAGAATCAAGAAAACAGTAAAGATGGGGAGACTTGGGAGGAGTCAGCCTTGTAAGTATGTCTGCATGCCCACACTGATTCAGTTAGCATGCCACAGGTGAAACAGATCAGGGAGATTCCTGGAAGGGGTTTGAAATAAATCCTGTATGGAGGACTGTTCTTGCCCTACATTCTCTCCTCCATAGCAGATTTACGTTTATTTTCATCCTTACAGTGTTGTAAGTTGAATCAATGTGTTTTTCATTATGCTCTTATGTTGTTTCTAAGAAAAGTATGGTCATCTAAAAGATAATAAGACTAGCTGCGTGTATCTCCAATTTCCCTGACAGCTGCCATTCCTGTAGAGGTTTTCAAAAGAAATATTGTGTAAGTGTTTTCTACCCCTTCCGTAACTCCACCCATGTCAGAATCCAGTGAGTTAGTAAAAGAAGAAAGAAGGCATTTCGATCTCAGATGGTCAATAATGTCTAGCAGCACGCAGTCATTGGAGACGAGTAGGATGCACACTGGCTCTCACACACAGTGTGTAAACCCTACCTGGGGCAATCTGCCACTAATGTCCTGAAACACTAGTCTACAGAGAGAACAGAAAAAGCTATTGTCAACCTGGTCACCCCCACACACACCATTACACACACATACTGATAATCACATTGGTACAAACGCACAAAAAGCACAGGGGCAAACCCACGAGAGTAATCATGAACGGCAACACTCCAAACGTCACTTTGCATTTATGGCATGTCATTAAAGTATCTGGAAAAACACGTGTAAATTATACCATTCATTGCTACACTACAGTGGGTTTGCTTTGTGCCATCACACACTTGAAAACCCAGAGACAGGGAGGAGAAACATAGGGACAAGCGACTGTGGAGTCGAGAGGCTCATACTTACATAGAGGTCAGCTGCACCGTAAAAACCATCCTGATAAGCCATCACACTGAGAGCGATGAGAGATGGGAAAAGAGTAAAGTCCAAAGAAATGGTGGGGGAATGTTGTGATGCACCAACATGTGCATGGCAAACACAAGTGATGATTGGAGAGGTGTCAATGGTGTCAGATTGTGAAAGAGAAGAGAGAAAAAAGGTGAGATTACACACCGTGCAACATGCAAGATACCACCTCTTTGTATACACTTACATTTGGACTTTTAACTAGAAACCTCATAATTCAAGTAATTGTTTAACAATGTCCTAAAACTGAAAGTTACAAGGAAATGGTATTCTTATTGATCAATTAACGTCAAAAACTGCAATTAAAAACACCGATTGACAACATGCAGGCACTTAATGCACTACTTAAGCCCACATGCATTTTAGTCTATAATTGTATGTATATATATATATGTTGTTAGTGCTTGAAGTGTTTACCCGGGGTAGGTAGGGATGGCAGGCTGAGGCACAGCTGCTCTGACTGCACTGTACACGGGCCGGGCACGACCTCGCAGTGCCCCTCGAAAGGTTGCAGCAGTGGAGGCGGCGGCGGCGGCTGCTGCTGCTGGGTACGGGAAGCCTGGGACTGTAGGCAAAAGAGCAGAAATGATTTTCAGAGTGATTTAAGGTCACCGTGCTATACAGACTGTCAGAGGATGTTAAGTGTGAGGTGGCTAACCTGTGTAAAGTTCAGGACTGTACATGGCTCCGACCATCGGGCTCAACTTCCACCCTGCTAAAAGACACATTTTTACTTCTGTTAATAAAGAAATGATTGGGATGATATGTACGCTGTTGTGTCCTTTAGGTAAGACACTTCACCCACCTTAACTGCAGTGTGGAAGTACGCTGGTGTAGGAATAAGAGTGTGTTTGTAACAGTGATTGTGGGACATTGGGTGGAAATTAACCCTCGTCTACAATACGGTGTGTTTAGAGTACATTTTGTATGTTCATAATCATACATTGTCCTGACTAGATTAATTATATTGTATATATTATATTATAACTGATTTTTGTTAAGTTTTGTTCTATGAGTAAAAAACATAATATTCTAACGCAGTCCCGATCAAAATTTTAAGACCAGCTGAAAAATGGCAAATGTCACATTTTACACAGTTGGATCTTAACAAGGTTAAGTAGAGCTTTAATATGCAACAAGAAATGGAAGTGAGACAAAAAAAAACAGAAATAGGCTGTTCTGCAGCTGATCAAATGTTTAGGGCCATGTGCCTTTAAAAGCATAAATCTGTGAAAAATGGCATTCTGATGGCAAAGGCAAAAAAAAATAAAAAACCTCTTTTTGGTGGGGTCAGGTTGTTGAGCTGCATAAACAGGGCCTCTCGCTGCGCACCATCGCTGCTGAGGTGGACCACAATAAAACAGTAATTTTCAATTTCTTAAAAGATCCTGAGGGTTATGGAACTAAAAGGTCAAGTGGAAGACCTAAAAAATGACACCAGCACTGGGCTGGAGGCCTGGACGATCCTTGACCCAAATTAAGGCCATTACTGGGACACTGGGACATAACATGGGACATTGAAAAGTGGAAGAAAGTTTTATTCTCTAATGAGATAAAATGTAACCTTGATGGTCCTGATGGTTTCCAATGTTACTGGCATGACAAGCAGATCCACCTGAGATGTTTGTAGATGTTTTCTACACGCCACAGGGAGGGGGCGCCATAATGATCTGGGGTTCCTTCAGTGGAACAATGGAGCTCCAGGTGGTGCAGGGACTTTGAACGGCTGATGGCTCTGTGCAGATGTTGCAGAGAGCATCCCTCATGACTGAGGCCCTCGTCTGTGGATCCACTGGGTTTTTCAACAGGACAACACTATAGTTCACAAAGCTCGAAGGACAAAGGACTTCTTCAAGAAAATAACATCACAGTTTTGAACCATCCTGCGTGTACCCCTGAACTAAATCCAATTGAAAACTACAAAAATGGACAACAGTTCCAGAGAGTAGATGCCCTTCATAAGGCTGTCTTCACCACTTAAAGAAATGTTTCCACTCGCCCCCTGGAAACGCGTGCATGAAGCATAAGGCAATTAATTTTTGAAGCGATGAACAATAACGGTGGCACTTCTCGTTATTGAGTTCATGTTTGGGACATTTCTGTTTTGAGGGGATTTCAGGGTTGTTTTTTAAGGTGTGTTCCTAAACTGCTGAACAGCCTGTTTCAATTTAATCAAATTTTCTCATTTTGACTTTATTTGGTGTATATAAATTATAGTTTTAAACCGATTAGGAAGCGGTTTGTGGACAAAAGTTGAACAATCTGTTGAAAATTACAGGAAATAAACAAATTGATCACACTAGGAAGACAAAGCTTATGCATAATTTAAAAAAAAAGTAGTAGTTTTGGCCTAGTGTACAGCGTGGTAATTTTTTTTTAAACTACTAAACTGGAATAATGGGTAAAGAATTCTAGCTAAATTTGAAATATATTTATCTTAACTAGATTTTAGTTCAGTGGGTTGTAAAACCCGTCATAGGCACTTTAAATTAAAACATATTGAAGCTCTACTTGGAACCTTGTTAAGATCCTGCCATGCAAAATTTGACTTTTGACATTAAACTGGTCTTAAACTTTTGATCGAGACTATATATAGAAAAATTAAAATATCCATTCCTTTAAAGCACATTTTATCCATACCTATCTCGACATAGTGTTGCCCTGATTGAACAAATGATTTTTACCATATGGAAGAGCTGCAAGTCCTTCTCCATTTGCATATGGCGTTGTCATCTTCTTGTTGGTCATCACTCTGGCGGTAGCATTATTGACCTAGGCGTCAAAGAAAGCGACAATTTATTTTTTGTTGTGTCCGTAATAATGAGGAAAATTGGAGTGCATACAAATCATTGATTTTACTCAGTCATTTTCACCTTGCATGTGTCATTACATATTATTGACAAATGTTAATTCTGTTGATGAACAGCAATGATATTTGATGCATGCTTCTTTTCAATAAGGAGAAAGACAAGAGTCCCGGTGAGTAGTCAGGCAGTTCGCACACGAACAATGCAATCAATAGCACACAGAAAAAACAATAAAACAAATAACAATTGCATTCAAAAACGATATCCAAGACCATTATATTGCTACCTGCAAAAAAGGAGGGAAAAGAAGGTGAACTAAGCAGCAGAATCATCAATTCAACACAATGCAAAAAAATCAATTAAAGAGTTCATTCACAAATTACACACAGCCAATCAAGAGCGCATCACATCACCAGAAGTGAGCAAGTAGCCAATCAGCAAGCATCAGATGCAGCAAGAGACCAATCAAAAAGATAGGCAGCCTTCCCAGTCAAGAATATTACACATCATACAAAGTCAGAGGAGGAAGGGCAGGAGAGAACGACAGAAGAGACAAGGATGCAGAGGAGCCAGTCCACATGAAAAACACGGAAACACACACATGATGGGAGAGAATAGAGACGAACAGTGAACAATCCATCCAAATGTGCAACTTCTTCAAACAGGATGATGCAACACTCCTCCAGTTACATCTGACTACTTTGAATTTAACTTGACAAAAGCAACAATCTAGACAGAAATTAATATATGAGGAAAGTAAGAGCCTAAAATGGAGGGGGTGGGGATGCGATAATCATTCCTCAAACAGTGAATAACATAAAACATATTAACTTAATCCATGGTTGTAAAACACAGTCAGGCATTTCAGTTTCAGTGTCAGACAGCAAACCTCAAAACACCAACACACCATTCAGAAAAGGTAAATAAGACAATCTGGCAATAAACGAGTCTCAATGCTCTTTGCGCAATAAACTAAAAGTTTGCTTCAAGCTTTGTGACATTTTACACAGGGTGGATTTCACAGACTTTCATAGACTAAAAAGTGTTTTAATATTAAGACCACCATTGTCGGGAGTTAAAGATACGCTACAATCCTTACTAGACAACTACACTCTTCTTACCAGTCAAGCTAACACAGCTCTCATGCTCAGCATGCTGTCCCACTAAGTGCAAATATGCAACTATTGTTTGAGACATGACAGAAATGACAATACTACATGACGTCATACAGATGACGAGAAAGAGTAAACCATGCAGGATATACAGCTCTGAATTAAATGCTGAATGCAGTAAGTTAGAGAGGTGACTGGAATGAATGCATAAGAAGTGGTAGTTATAGTTGTTGCATTTGCAGATAGATGCATTACATTCAGTTATATACGTGGCCTTATAATGCCATGCGGTCAACGGCTAATCTAGAATCATTTCATTCACCTCCTCCCCAGTCAATCAATCAAATCACAGAAAAAGCCAATCAGGTTTTATCAATCAAACTCCCAACAGGAGGCCTCCATTGGGGTGTCAGGTGCATTTTATTTCATTTGGACGGATGGGGTGGGGGAGGGGTCATTCAAAGATGATGCCATGTGTACACAACTTACCGTTCCCCGGAAAACGGCGTGAGGACACGCGAGCAGTTACCGTGGAGACTGACAACAACAACATACAAAAATCATCAGGGTAATAGAGAAAATATATGCGAGAAAGAAATGATGAACCAAAAAAAAAAAAAAAAAAAAAAGATAACTTAACAGAGAAACGAGGTATGATAAGCAACCCCACTCTATGGTGAAGAGCAATAGATGTAATGGTCACATGTCAACTGCAACTTTAAATATTTTGAATAATACCTTAGCTATTAAAAACCAGCTAAAGTAAGACACGTGTGTAGGAGCAAAGGTATAAACAGAAAATTACAAAATTATACTTAGGACGATGCCTCCATTATGTCCGAATTGATCAGCCATAAAATTACCTCAAAAAACAAACATATTCCCATCCTACAATGTTTATGCTACCTGTCATAAACCTAGTGCAGATATATGGGGCAGGGATGGACATCACGGACATATGCAGGTGCACATGAGACAAACCAGGACAGGAGGACGGACAGACAGACAGACAGGCTGGGTGAAGAATAATGGAGAGAGATGGAAAAAACTGAAAAAGGTTTTGAGAGCTACATTTTCTAGTGCATTCTCTTCACCTCATTCTCTCTTGGCCTTCCGAATTTTGATTCCAGCACACCCACACACAGAAAGAAGAGTACAGGACATTCCATACCATGCAAAAAGAGCTTCAGTAGCAAGTAAAAACAATAAAAATAAAACAGAAAAAAGCAGACCAGAGCAAATGGCAAAAACATTTTTTTTTCTTTTTTTTTACTCCAATGGCCATTTGCAAGTAATCCTGGAGCTCATGCTGACAAAATGAAAGTCACAACAAAATGCACTTCCATGAGATTTGGTGTTGTTTTAATACGAGTGATAGATGCAAGCATGTGTGTAAAACATTGTCATCCATATCGCAATATTTGTGAAGTTATCATCGTCCCATTTGACTTTGAGAGCATCTTCATAAACACCACACTTCTCACGGCAGTCTCATTCCTTAAAACTGCTCCTGACAAATTACCTCCCATCATGCATCAGTCTCTTAAAACGTCACATCGAGAATCACAACCCTGTGTTAGATTTAAGGAAGTCACTATCCCGATCTCAAGCTCTGTCCATGCAACATACAGTAGCCTCTTACCGTCGCCATCTAGAGGTAGCGAAAAGAGGCTGGCTGTCCACACAACCGTTAACAAAAACGCCACTCATTGCAATGATAGAAGTGATGACGGTAAAGGTGATGGGGGAAAAGGGGGAGCAAGAGAGCAATACAAACTGAAAATGTCCTACATGCTGAGACAGAAGCAGTCAGCAGCAAGGTCCCACTGGCCATGCCATTTATGTAGCCCCTCTACCCAGCATGCTTTGCAAACCACATAGCTACAAGATCAAAGTGCAACAGACAGCCCAGGACAACCACATCAGAACAACATTGGCATGAACATCGACATAAAGTGCCAATCTTTAAGAGACGTCTGTAAGTGCGACACCATTGTCCCATGCCAGACTGAAGCCAACGTGGGTTAGAGATCAGCACACATTTACAGCCACCCGGGTCACACACAAAAAAAAGAAACAAAGAAAAAAAAAAACTCTGGGCACCGAACCCACCGTGACAAACTTATTTTTATTGTCGGACATGAGGGGAAACGTAGGAATATGTTTTATTACAAAAAAAGGGGGCAAAGGGTTGTGAATTACCTCAATTTTCCGTCCCTCCACCAGAGTGCCGTGGAGCTTCTCTCTGGCTCTCTCTGCATCAGCACTCGTCTCAAACGTCACAAAGCCGAAGCCCTACGAGTGTGAGGGAAAGGAGAAAATGGAAACAGAAAAAAATTGATTGGTTTGAAAAGATTCTGCTGTGCTCAATTCTCTCACTAATGATGTGTGGTTTCTTCGTCCTACCTTGGATCCCCTCTCGTTGAAAATGATCTCAACATCAAGGATTTTTCCAAATTGCTGAAAAACAAGAGAGGAAAATGAGAATCTGCAGGAGGAGGAGTCGTGTGGTGCCTTTTGCCACGGGGTGTCAGCACTGTTCAAGCATGAGCAGCTGGCACGCGGCCAATGCTGCTAGTCTTTTCTTCCACCATATCTTGCTTGCTTCTGTTCTTTTCTCTGCACCACACTTAAAAAACATAGCTTATGTAACAGTCCCGCATTACACCAAATCCTCACACCTTACAACCGGAGATTGCCAGGCTCCCGTTTTTAGAGGAGACCAACCACAACAGTTTTTCTCCTAAATTTAGACCAACAAGCATTACATTATTGAGCTTAGAATATCACCATAACAACGCATCGGTAATTATCAGCAAAGCTCAAACAACATGTAATTTACAACGCACAATAATGAACACAAATATATATTCATAAACCGGCATCACAATTACATTTTTCAGTAATGATCTCTAGTTAATTAATGTTTACTACATTACAACTACATTATACTTTTAAAGCCTCATTGTTTGCATAGATTGAATTAACATTACAATTAAGAGTGTTGCAGTATAATCAAATAAAAGATATCACATTTATACGTATACTACAAAAATAAATAACCCAAGTGTAAATAGCTTTTTGCATCACAGGAACTGGAAAAAAATAATAAAATAATAAAATATAATAATAAAGCTGGTCACACGATAGGATATTTTATGTATCTTGATCTGAGAAAATTTAAAACGAATAAAGGTTTTTCTTGATTTTGAGTTGTAAATTGTAATGTTTAATGCAATTTATAAAAACAAAAGATTTCACACTGTAATATTTAATGCCTAGTTAAAAATTTTACATTTTTAACTTTCAAAGTCAAATCCAAAAGAGAAAACAAGAGCATGAAGCCCATACAGACCCCGAACATCTGCCGCAGGTCGGGGTCCCGGAAGCGGAAGGGGATATTAGAGACGTGGAGGCGTTTGGGGGCCCCTTTAGCATCTGACTCATCTCCAACGCTCCCTCCTCCACCGCCGCCTGAGCCGACCCCTGACTGACCGTCAATCTGGGAAGACCCATCTGGCTGTTGGGATGGAGACAGCAGAAAGGCAAAGGAGAAGGGGAAACAAATGGAGTAAGTCACAAGTGTATGGTCAATATTTGTATTCAGGAATTTTGTCAGAACAAGGAATCACCTAAACTAGCAAGTGAGGCGAGTGGTTGTCTAGGGATATTAATTAGTTTTATACGGTTAATTGATGATCGTGATTATTCAGGTCACAATATAACAGAACAAAAATAATAATAATCATGACCATTTTTGTAGAAATAAAAGTTATTTTAGTTCTATCTATGCTCTAAAAAGTAAACCTGAATGTAAAAAGCTTTTATTTTTGGCTGTTTGCCTCAACTTACATATTATTAACTTCTTAACTTCCCTTTACATTTCAGAAGGTTTGATTTTATTAAGCTCGTTAGATACAAGAAGAATTGTGATCTATTAGACAATTTGAGTGAAACAAAAAATATTTACTGTTGTTTGGTCAATAATGTCAATAATTGTGAACAAATAATTAAACTGTGACATTTCTTCACCCAATCATGTAACACTAAAATCTTACATCAGCTCAGTCATCACTAACCTTCTCTGAAAATGTCAAAATCTGTGTTTACTTTATAAAAATAACATGCAATCACAAGCATTATCTCCTTTGTTTGAATCTGCTTTGAGTTACAAAATTACTTTAGATGGTGGTCCACAAGGAAAATGCCATTCTTATAATTTGAGATCGACCTGTATCACTAAACAGTTTTTTTCTGCTTCACAACACACAGCTATTACCCCTCGCCCTTTCTGACTGTTTTCTTCCATTTGTGTGATGGAAGTATCTTGAGACCAGTGCCTCCATGTGTCTTTATTTACTGGATCATTTATGTGCTTTCACAGTTCAGGGAGACTGCGGCGTGGCCTTGCTGAGGGCTGTGCTGCACAGAGGAAGCGGCTGGTACTCACTTGGGCACCGAGGCTGTTGGCGTTGGCGCTGTTGGCCACTCCGCCGGCCTCCACGGGACCCTGCACTGCCCCCGCCGCGTACAGGCTGCCCCCGTAATCCAGCGTCAGGCCGTTCTGGGGGGGAGGAGGCGGGGGCGGAGGAAAGGCAGAGAAGGGAGGAGGCACCAGTCCCTCCTGACCACCAGCACTATCCTGAGAGCCCTGTTGGAGGAAAACAAGACAAGTCATTAAAGCCCGTCATATCTTTTACAGAGAGCGTCACCTGACTGTTCTTGGACCTTTTCCCCAAGAGCTGAAATACATACAAGCATTGATATAGGATTTCCTCATCACAGTGTACATGTGTATAAGTCAATGTGATTTTATCGACAGGCCCAACCCCCAACCATTAAATGTTCACAGCAACCATATCTATTATTGAGGGTCAGCTGCATCCATGTACTATGTTTTCTATAACAGTTAAGTCTCTAACACCCACATACACTCACCAACACCTCTGCGCACAAACCACCTTTGACATACAAACGCCCACACATCTAAACGCTCACAAGGACCAACTGTTACTAAGACGGCATGCTCAACTATTCCAGCATCATTATTACCCCCAGAAATGATTTATAAATGGAGCGTAGGAGAAACAATACAATTTGAGCTCCCACAAACACATGGTGGAGCACGACTCAAGCAACGGCACGCACGCGTACATTCCTCGCTGTTGGCAGCAGGGGATGGCTACCCTAAATGGTAATAGAGAGCAGCAGGAGACAGCAGGGATGGAGAGGAAAAGGGGATGGATGATAAAGGTGCTGACTGATGCAAGAGACGTAGCCATAAATAACAGATAAACTGACCAGTGCTGTGTTGCATCTTTTTATAACTGGCAAGGAGAGACAACTAATTAATATTGAGGTATTCTGCAGTCACGTTTGCTCCTCTTCTAATTATGACTTAGCATCATTATCACTTTCCATATAATCGTTAGTAGTAATAATGAAGAAAGGCTTAATGACGTGCTGGCACTACAGGCACTCAGGACTAATGTTTCATTAGGGAAAGTAATACTTGTTGTCTTTTTCCACCTGAATGCTGTAACCTCTAAAGACTTGTGCTTACTAGACATCTGCTGAGCTGCACTGACGTTACGTATGTGAGTGACAGGCCGCAGCGATGCCCATCTGAGTTCACAATGGATCTCTGTCCCTTTGGGAGTGCTAAAAGTGTGGGAGGAGAGCTCCGGAGTATATGCGAGTGTGCCATCTGTCTCCCAGCTTTTGACCTTTCTCAACGTCACACCTGTGACACTGAAACCTGCCCCTTCCCTCGTTCCAACAGCAAGAGGCGCATGGATCACGTTCATATTATGACACAGTATCATATACAGATAACACAAGGGGAACTTTGTCCTGTGCTGACTACATGTAAACAAAAGTAATCTGAGAACAAGTATCCAGGTGAAACCAAAAGGACGTATTTTACATTTACAGAATTCCCGGAGAATCTTGCCATGCTGAAGCAAGACTTCCAAGCAGAGATTTACAGTCATTCTTTGCAGCGGTTCATCCACTGTGTGTCAGCAATTAAGCAATAAAGCCATTTTTTCAACACCATTACTTAATATCTACATTTTGGTCATACCTCAGGGAGACGTCATAAAAAGGATTAGACACAAAATTTACGCGATTAAACCAATCTGTGTTGTGTTTGTTAAATTAAGTCAGGAAAACAATTTACAAAACATATGCAGGCCCATAACAAAAACTCCTACATTTATCTAATATACATAACGGAAGACTGCCAGGACTCTTGTGAATTTCAGTTTGCTTGGTTGTTGTGATATCCAACAGAGTAGAGCATTTCGAGTCGGTGTTGCCCGGCACCACACTGCGAGTCCCCTCTTCACTGTCGTCCGAAACTGAATCTCACGCTGCTCTCCTGCCAGGTAAAACACTCCTAATGCAGCTCGTCCTCAAAAAGCAATGCATTCTCCATCTTCCATGGCCTCATCACCAGCACTGCGGCCAATCTCTCAGAAGATTATTGACCACAGACTTAAAGATGAACTTTGTGTTATGAGCAGACAACTGTGTCGTCTCTTCAAAGCCCTGCAGCTCCAAGAACCACTTTCAATCTCACCCACAGGCCACCAAACAAGACTGAGCTGTGGGAATAAAAGATGTAGAATAGATAGATACTCCGCCATCGCATGCAATCAGTTTCCAGCGAGTCTATTTACCTAATCTGATATTCTGCTAATAGATGGGTGGATTGTAAACTTGCCTTTAAACTGGCATTAGCAAATCTTAACGAAATCTAGAGAAAGTTCCCCACTTTCTTTAGTGTGGAGGTGAAATGGATAGTGGGTGGAGGGAGTCAGTGTAGGTAATCGCTAACCCAGATGACAAACAGCCATAGAGTGCCTGTCTAGAAAGAGAAAACTGATCTCTCGGCTGGGGCTACATGGGAAATGAGAAAAGCACAATGTTATTAAAAAGACAGAGGCAATGTCTACATCCAAAGTAAGAAGTGGCTTTGTTGTCAATATACAGCCTCAATATATTATTCATTTTCTCAAATTACAGTATCACGGGTTTGGACAGGACTGAAAGTTTTGGAAATGCCACCCTTCTATGCATCAAAATATTCACTGTCTTTTTGATTCACTACAGATGACTCAGTGGACTTTACAACTCCATCCAACTCAGACAAAGCAGCCCTTAATAAAGAGTCTGTTGGGTTGTCTTCAAAAGTAGTGATGTACATTTTGTCCATGTGCATAGCAGATTAAATCATGTCTATGTCAGTTGTTGTTTACACTGAGGAACAGACTAGAGAATAGCAGGAGAATGGACAACCCCGGCTGTTGCCGTTCTACTGCCAGCCTGAAATAGAAGCGGGAACGCAGGCCAAAAACAACCTTTTATTTGTGTTCGACGATTGGCCTTTTCAGCGCAGATCCGTTATTGCTGTGACTCGACGGGAAGCTCTCTACCTGAAATGCGATCACCGTTCTTGTAGTTACAAAAATAGTGTATGTTTGCCTTCTTTGCTAGTTTTCACAGTCTAGTTTGCTGACTGCTAGCAGCCTTTATGATTTGATGGAGATAAAAGCATGTTGTAGTAAATGGCAGAGATGAAAGGAGGGATGCACAAAGATGTAGCAGGAGGGTTGTCTTGGTCAATTGAAAGGAGAAGCCCTGTAGACAAATTGCATGCAGTGCATTTGTGTCAGCACTTGGGTTTGTGTACATTTAGCTTGCCAATGTGTTCTCATCTGGTGTGTATGTTTGTGCGCACATACTCCTGGTGTTAAGGCATTATTCTTGTGCAAGTGTAGGCTATGTGTTGGCAAGGCAAAAGCCAGTGACTCAGAGAGGTAGCTGTAGCTAGCTTACTTTCGGGTCACTTAACAGTAGCAAGTGCGTCTGAGGAGGCATGTTATAAAATGTGCTCGTCTGCGGCAGTCTCACTATAGGATACAGAAGACAAGGAGGAGGAGAGGAGCGTGGCTAAGAGCTAACTAGGGCACCGCTGGGTCATTTCACATGAATAATGACATTTCAGGATGTTACTTTGGCGGGCCCGGAGCCATTAGACTATAGCCTCATTCAGCAAAGTTGATGATGGACATTGTGTTTCGCACTGTTGGCAGCCACACATATTTTGACTCTACAAACATATTAACTGGGGTAGTTAGCTCGATTTTGTCGGTTTTGGTACCCGTGTATTGTGTTATCTAAGCGGGAAACAGCTGGAGAAGCATTTGCGGCGTGTGTGGCATAGTGATGAGGCAGGAGACACCCTCTTGTTAAATTATTCCATCCTACATCAAGCCCTGCCTCACCATCCTCCTCCCCCTCATGCGGCTCTTCTCCCGTCTTTCCTCTCTATGCACCCTCTCCATTTTCTTCCTACTCTCCCCTTCTCCACTCTGCTTCTTTACGCTTCATAAAATCCAGACGGGACCCTTGCATATGTCCCGCCCCCATAAACGCCAATCATCTTATGGGCTTCATAGCAACAGTATTGTAGTGCATTTCAGGCTCCTCCCTCCCACATACAGCTCCGTTTCCTTATAGAGTAACACAAGTGCTTGTCAAACCCACTCCACCCACAGCTGTTCTCCATGCAGGGCTTCAATCACGTATGACCTCCCGCCACCCCCCTTTCCGTGCATCCCCCTTTCCCTCGGTGACTCCTTTTCCTGCTGCCTGTTTACAAGAGGCGTGCATGCATGTACAGGCCAGCAGCACACGCCACATCACTGTCACTCCTGCTATCCATCAGCTGACTGTAATAAAGTTCAGATTCACTGCATAACAAAAAAAACTAACTAAAGGCAAACAACAAAAGCTTGATGAGATGACCTGTCCACATAATTGCTCATTAAAAGATGTATGCAAACACATGTGCAGCTGAGCACACAGATACAGAACCATGTGTTTACCCAACATTCAGCGCATCTTTTAGCTACGATCATGAATCAAGTTCGTCTAGTTCTGCGGCTCTCCAGTTCATTATTTGGATGTCCATTGTGACTTGGAAATGTACACAAAGCTGGTATACGATGCTGCTGTTATGAATGTCATTATGAATACAAATGATTTGAGATATCTCAGCAGGCGGAGGTTTGCTCCATTTCATAACCACGTTTCTAACAGGAGCAGCACTAGCAAGGTGCTTACCCTACAGGGCTCTCCCATCAATGTTTCCCTCAAACTGTCTAACAATCTGCACAAATGAATGACTCATGCATGTTGCTACGGCAACACAGCTCATTGGGATCATCTAACAGCCATTATTGTTAACCCTGCAACGAATCAATAACATGATCAGAGGGGGAGGACAGACTGTAAGACAGAAGCAGGGAGGAGCAGTGTTAGGGGGTTGCTCCTCACGGCCTGGATAGTTATGAAAGTGTGCCGTGTGTAAAGTTTCGCAGCAGGTAGGCGGCTCTCCCTTGCCTGGGGGCACATGCTTAGGTGGGGCTTGAGAAAATATTTTGTAGTCTTTTACACTATATTCTATTCTGAACAGTAGAAGTAAAGGCAGAGTAAGCAGGGTGGCGTTCATCGCTGTTAAGATAATGAAGACGCAGTGGGCTCCTCCGTGTACATATGTAAGTGCACAGTCAGCTGTACGGTGTGAAATTGCGTCACACTGAAGTAGCTCTCGGCAGCTGACCTGTGATATTGCCTGATCGCATATGGCTCCACTCTGTTGATCTTAGCTTATCTCACTTTCATCCACACACAATTTGGGTTTCCTCGGCTTCCCTGGCAGCTGACTGAGGGTGTCCCATCACCTTTAAAATCAATTTCCAATCTCCTGCTCCCATTCTGTATCCCCTGACCTAACCCTCCCTCCCCCTTTCTTCCAGGGGCTCTTAAAGGAAAACATTGAGATAACAGCTGTCAGGGCCCCAGGGAGAGTGTGAGGAGGGAGAAAAGAGGTCAAACAGTAAAGAGCAGGAATCCAAGGTGCAACAGAAAGAGCCTGACTCACTCCAAATGAAATCTAATGACACAAACATGACACTTCATGCACTAAGTTTGCAGCCCACTGTGCTCTCGAGCAGTGTGTGTTTGCGAAACGTGTGACACAGAAATTACAGTGAGGAGGTGTGAGCTGAATAGAGGAGATGCAGAAGGCAGAAAGCGATAAGGACTAAGAAGAAAAAAACAACAGAAAAAAGACAGAGACAACTGTTCTGCGGACACCTGTCTCTATTGCTCACAGACTTTCAGCAATGTACGGACACAGCTGCTGGACCAATAAAGACTTTTGACTTACCCCTCCTCTACTGCTTTGCCTGGGCTTCTACTTTTTGCCTCAAATGAGTTTAAAGCTGGCAAAGACTACACACACCAACCTACTACATCAAGCAAAACACACTGCACTGTATGTTCACATAGATTCTTCGAGCATACATAATACATGGCACGGCTCTTTCTGGCAGCGCCAACTCCAATGTTCACATTGCATGCACTAGTAGCTCAGAGCAGAAGAGCAGATGCTACATTAACAACATGTCCAAAATGCAGTGGCTAATTTTCAGAGACAATCTCCAAGTCTGTATCGCCTTGTCATCTCTGGTTGCTACATGAGTTTCTCTTGATGTGTATCTCACATCAACTAACAGTAGTCAAAAATGCCCTGAGTGGACCACTCCACTAAAGGGGTCAAGTAGAGTCCTCATCTGTTAGTAGTTAATTAACATTTCATGCTCAGTGACAGCGCTGGGCACTCTGATGCCGCTTCATTTACAGTGAGAGTTGTGACGCACACAGACACACACACACACAACGAACAATATGAAAGAGAGGAGCGCCAACACTCACCGACAACACGGAAGGATAGTACAGTCCCATCATCGTATTCTGTGCAACAACTCAAAGTGTGGGCTCTCCGCTCGCCTCCTCTCTCTCTCCCTCTCTCCCGTCGAGCTGTGTCACCTCACCAGCTCCGCTCTCTTCTGTCTGTCTCCCAGATTCAAAATCTCCCTCTCTCTGCCCCCGCTCACTCGCTTGCTCGCTCACTTGGTCTACCCTCCTCCTCCTCCGGCCCCTGTCACTCGCTTGCTTTACGGTGTCTCCCACTCAATAGCGCTAGCTGCTCCTGCGCTGCTACGGTGCGGCTGTGCCCTTGCTGCTTGCTCATCTTTGAGCTGAACTCCACTCCTCCCACTGCTCTGTCACACCTGCAGACTGTCCCCTCCCCTCGGCCTCGCTCGTGTCGCAGTCCCTCTCTCTACATCCTAGAGCTCCTTCTTCATGTAGGTGAGTTAACTGGGGCTCCGCACCACTGGGAGACTGCGTGAAAAGTCACCATTTACTGTGTTACATAAACACACTGCTTATTTAAGAAAACATCCGTTATGTAATCAATCTGATTATTTCAGAACAAATGATCAACTCATTTGCACAAAGAAAACTGTCTGAGAGGAACATGCAGCATTTTATGTGCCTTCACTCACAACAGCCTAATGGGGGCAGCAACAACATCTTAACAGCTGCAGAACAAAATGTATCTAAAGCGTTTTTCTTTATTCATATCAAACACTGGGTCCAGCACCCTCACCATGTTCCAGCGTCATCATTCATATTCAGCGTCCCACAAATCTATTTGGCTTGTGGCTATGCAATTTGCATTCTGCGCAGGAATGGGGGAAAATGACTTGTAATATATACAATTACATGAATAGCAACTCGAAGAGGTAATTACTGAATGCAAATGTGTCGAAAAACCATTTTTGAAAAAACTTCAGCCAGAAGGAGAAAAAATAAATGTGATGGCATCAAAGATGTAAAGATTACCGCTACCCACTAGGGAATTATGGAGCTTTGGGTCACTGCAGTCTCATTTTGATGTAAAATAAAATAATAATATAGTAAGAATAAGAAAAGAAACATTTTTTAAAGCCTTGAATTGAAAGCATAGTTCATAAAATCTAAATCAGTTAAATCAGTTTTGTTTTGTTGAATAATGAACATACATTTTTAAACATCACAATAAATATAATTATTTTTATTGCACCAGTAAAATGCTGTCATAGGTACTTCCCACTCGCAGCGGTCACCAATTAAACCTCCCTCAAGTCCATTTCGTCTGCAGCCTAGCATAAAACCATTAGCAAACATTAAGAAACCACTTGGCGAAGATTTGACAGATAGCTACTTATTAGCGTTTCTCAGTTTGAAAAGTGTCTGTACCGTGTTCACACATCCGCTCCATGCTGCTCTCTGGGCTCTTCCTTTGATCACATCATTCTCACACGGTTGTTGACAGTTTAGCGCCTCTGTGCTATGGGAGCCTCGGCTGCCCAGTATTGTCTTCCCATGTTGTTTTTTTCCCCCCTCTCAAATGGTGTGATGCGGCAGACCTTGACTTACATTTTTACATAAAAATGCGCAGCCTTTATGATTATTCCACCAACATTATCATTAGGAAGGAAGTGGTTGAGAGAACCATTCTCCACGCAGAGAAAAGAACAGTGGCTAATTGGCTCAAAGGAAATAAGTGTAGAATAAAAAATAATAAAGGGACGGTGGGGGTATACGATTGTGTGTTGATAAACAGCCAGGGGTGGTTGGGCATCGCTGACAGAGTCGCAAAAGAAGGGATTATGGGTAGAGCAGGAGAGGATGAGTGGATGAACGGAGGATGATCTAAGGATTACCCGCACAAAAAGAGCAGCCTATTAGCACAATCAACCTAATACAAACTAAAGAAAACAGATTGTAGGGATTAAAATTAAGAAGTGAAAAGACTAGGAATTTTAGAGTCACATTTTGTAGTAGAGGAATATATACAACGTGGATTTTAATCTATTCTACACCCCCACCTCGTGGTCTGTTGAGCTCCACTGAGCCATTGAAGCAATAGTGTATCAAGTGTAAGTGTATCCCAGATTTAAAAAAAAAAAAAAAAAAAAAAAAAAAAAGGATACAGTGAACATGACAACAACAGTGTCCTTACCTGACTATGAGTAGGATATCCATGGTAACCAAGGGTCAAAGGGTCATTGTTCTGTAAAAAAGAAAAAAAAAGTACATTTTACACAAGTGCCATTACAGTGTTAAGATTCACACATGCGCCTCATTCTTTGCTTTATTGAGACATTTGGCCCACTGGATTTGACTTAACACTCCTGCAGTGCTAATCAAATTAACTCTGACGCTCTCGTTATCTTACAAGTCAGACTTTTCCAGCCAGCAGCTCCTTTATAAGCTGATAAAGACGTGATGGCGGGGGCGAGGGGGTGAGATCATGCGAGTAGGAGATGAAAAGATGCGGAGAAATCGCGGGTGTCACCGGCGCTCTTAAATCACAAATGGGTCAGGGGGATGTCAGAGCGCATGAAGTCTATTGGTATGAAATGGCATCATGAGTCTTGATGAAATTTCCACGCACTCCTTTCACTGCTCTGTGAAACTAAGACCAATAGATCAAACATCTGGTGAGCAATTAAGAGAACACTGAACAGGATGAAGATTTTTTTTTTGTAGAAATAAAATAAAAACTCCTTCCTAAAAATAGTTTGTAGGCGACTTTACCATTTCTTATAACACTGTGCTTCAGCTTTACAATAATGTATTTCACACACCAAAAAGAGAAGCTTTTCACAGCAATTACAATGTACTTTGATATGAGGCAAACAGATTTGCCAGTCCCTGGCTTCGTATCACTAGATTAGAAAACAACTGGGCTCCTCCCCGTTCTCTACGCCCCCCTTCCCATATTCCTTTCATCTGGAACCAATGTCCCACGTCTGCTCTGTCCCCGGGGGGAACACTTTGCTCTGTGCGCTTCACAGCTTGACTTCGTATGATTAATACTGTAGCCATCTCACAGGGAACCCCATGGGGCTGTTTCACTAAAAAACGAAGCAAACGAAGGTCCCAAAATGTGAGCGGTTTGATCATAGGTAAAGGAAGTGCCATCTTGATTGAAAAAAATTCAGTTTGTGCAAGTGTATCTCAGAGCCAAAAATGTACTTAGTGAGCTGGCTTTGAGAGGTAGAAGCACTAAATAATGAATCGCCTCTTAGAGGGTTGAATGACATGAATAAAGTATAAACCTGATTTTACAGCTAGGCCAAACTAAATGTACTTCACTTAAAGCATGGAGCTACACTTTTAAAAGCATTGGAGAAAAAAAATCAATTGAAAAAGACAAAAAGACAAAATGGGGCCGTGTGAAAAAAGGGAGGTCTGAGACAAAAACATCTGGAGTGCAGAGCCTTGTGTGAGGTTAAGCTGGAAATGTAACAGTAAAATGTCTGCACAGAAAGAGAGGCAATGGCACTGAACACAATGACTCATGCATGAGCAGAGTCATGTGTTTAATTTCCTTAAGGAACTGCAGGAATGAGAGGAGTGTGTAACGGCCTGCACACTGCAGTTCTCCAACACCACCAGCAAGAACCCAAACATTCAGCTTCTCGCAGATTACTTAATCATGACTTAACCTTTTACATTTCTCTCTGAGCGTTGACAAACGAAGCACATGGGATTGTTGTTGGAGGTAATAGTAATAGTAATGGTGTTATGTAAAGTGGGGGTGGTTATAAGAAGAGAAGAAGAAAGTGCAAAGGAAGAGTGGGTGAGCAATCAGGAAAATTAACAAAATTACTTGAAGTCAACAGATGGTGGATGGGGGGAGGGGGGAAATCGCAATCAAAAGATGTATGACTGCAAACAACAAGCATTTACATTGTCAATTCATCTGCTGGGGAGTGTTACTGAGTAAACTGCCAAAACAGTTGTGTTAAAGACTTGCAAAATACTTTTAGATATGACAAAAAAGATAAATGACTCATATCACTGTGGCTGCAACCATTCCATTGTTCAGCTCTAATAAGTAGTACTTTAATTCAGAGCCGTTTCATGTGCTGCAGTGAGTGATCCCGTTTGTGCTCTCCAAAAACTGCAGGTAGTGCTTAAATTAGATTGTTTGGAGTCTGTGAGTTGTGTCTAATTTGGTCACAAGACTCACGTCTATTCCTATCATGCCTTGGGACAGCCTTTCATCTGAGGAGGAAATTAGGAAGAACATTTGCTGCTCTGACAGTCCAAACTGCAGAGGAGGCTCCTCCACACTCAGGAGGATGTGAAGCCATTTCATCCACAGACCACTTATGTGTTAAGCCTCAGAACAAACAGGCGGCCACTCGCCTTTATTTTCCCTCTCCATCCCTCACTTCTTTTTCACGTTCCTCAGTAAACCTACACATGCTGCTGCACACGGCTTTGGGTCAAGGCAACATGGCTACATAATATCATGGATCATTCTTCACGTATGACTGGATTGAAAGTGTCAATTATTAGAATAAGCCTGAACACTGCAGGCACTCATGATTTGCCGGTATGTATACATTTACTATGAAACCCGACATCTGAACAGTATAGTCTTTTCTTTGAAATTATAAAAGCATAATTAGTAAAAACTGTTTTAAATTATTAATATTCTATTGTGCGCTATAGTGACAGAAAATCTACTGCCTGAGAGACAAACGACTTAAGTGAAATTGATCTGGAGAATAGCAACGCATTAAGCATGCTTCAAAGCAGAACCACGCGCCCTGAGCCCATTCTGCTGAACATAATTCAGTCAACAGAGCAATGATGGCCATTTATATCACAAAACAGGCATCCAAAAAACTACATAAATATTTTCCGCATACAGCAAGACTACATTTTTCTTGCTGACGCTTTCATTCTATTTCAGCACAGCTGAGATGAAAATACTGAGTGGTGATCCACCTACATTAATGTCCCCGTCCAGTCATTTGTCCTCGCACTGTCACCTCAGGCAAGACCTTATTAGGTTAGAGAGTGCCCCGGTTCTTACGAAGAGTGACAACAAAACACGGGCCGCTCAACAACATGCCAGTCAGATACAGAAGCAGACAGACTCCTAAAATCATAGGATACCTGTTATAATAAACAGATATTTTACCACAATCTCTGGGATGTGAAGTATTTAAGCTTTATCTGCAGTCAGTGGCGGGAGTACACGGTATAGGCTGAAATGCTGATTTGAAGGAGCACTTCTTTCACCGTTGGATGCCTTCCTTAGTTTGAGTGTGTTAGCAGAGCCTTCAGTCATACACAGCCCCACTGCAGTGCTCATTTCTACATGCTTTACTGCGCTGCCTCAACTTTGCTGATGTGCCTTGACAGAGACATTCTACCCCCGCACTGCGATGACATCACAGCCCAGCCAGTAATGAGAAAAACAGCAGTGTCAATGGCCAAGTGGGAAAGATCCCATTATTGAACTGAGTGCTTCAAATGGATTACTCTGCGCTACTGCCACACCCCACTGTATTGATACATTTACAGTTCAAAGACCTGCTCCTTCTGTCATGTCAGCAAAAAACATATTTGAAAGATAGAGGAAATAATGAGTGGTGAAAGGTTTTAAAATGCAAGGTTTGGTGTTCTCTAGTGGTGTAGTGGTTTAAGGAGTTGCACGTGCGGTTGCCTTTCACCTCTGTGTTTAGGATTTGATTCTAAACCTTAACTATTTACCAAATCGCTCTCCCCATTTTACACTGAAGCTGCCCTGACAAAGCTTTTGGGCCAAACATATTTCATTTGTTTAGTCTGTGGTAATTTGTTTATCCAAATGTGTGTTTTATTGGAATTTCATTAAAAAAAATAAATAAAACACACACGTACAGACCAATACTTTATTGATATAGAGGCATCTTCAAGTCAGGAGATTTAAAAAATGATAATGCTTTTACTAAACACAGGGGCCGGAGGGGGGCACTTTGCGAGGCTGAAAGATTGTGACATTTCACTTCTTCCAAACATACGTGCAAGGCACCTTGATCTTGGTCACAGGCAACATTATTATTAAAACAGATAAAGGGCATGTGAAGACAGAAGTGTTGGGTTGGGTGTTGTGTGATTCACAACTAATCTTTGTTGGCGTCATGTGTGTTGTATAAATCCTCTGCTTTAGATAAGAATCTCAGATTGGTGTGGATAGAATGCCCCCTCCAGTTTGAGATGTGATCCCATTAGCTGGAAACAAAGCCTCTTTACTGCCAGTGATAGGGCAAATCTGTTCCTGCAGCAAACCCAGTGAGTGAGGGGGGCGAGGGGGGCTCTCTCCCACTCTCATTTCCGGACTGTCCAGCCAGCTCACGTTCAATACATTTTAGAGGCTGAAGCTATTGATCTGCGTTTCACTGTGACACACAAACACACTCATCCACTGCGTGTGTTTAAAAGTGCATTACGCTCCCCAGCCTGCCTGTCAGCACACACCAACAGCACGGCCACGTAAACCCCACTCGTTTAGTTTTCCAAACGGGAGCAAATAGGCCACTCCACGTCCATTATGGGCACTTTCAACAGCAAAGAAATAGCTTTCAGTACTTCAGTGGAGCCTCTCATCCTCCACAATATACCATAATGTCTAGGCTGCCTAGAGGAGTCTAGTGGAAGCTTAATGAACCCCTGCATTGCTGAAGCAAGCAGAGTAAAAACATATGCAATAGTGTTAATTAAAACAGCCCAGCAAATCAATATAATCACCATGAGTGGGTTGGAGATTGATGACTTGCTACAAACTGAGAACAAATCTTTGCTTATACCAAATGCCACATATTGCTGCTGTTCCCTTGAACAAATCAAACACCTGGGTACACTTTACAAATAAAACAAAAAAAAAAAACAAGTCTGGACCTCCACATTGGGCTGCAGTGAAGATGGAGGACAGTTTTTGCACGATAAAGCTCCATGTATGGTCTTCCTTTTCACTGTTTACTTACCTGAAGTCAAAGACGTGGAGGAGTCAGGACAAATAGTGAGCAGATCGCGTCTTCAATCAACTTTGGTTTGCAGAATAAAGATACCAAATATTTTCGCAGCAACGTTGACATTGGAAACCGTAGATGTAGGCTACATGAAATTTAACTTTACACTATCACAAAGCCATATTACAGTGTCATAAACGACAGTACACACATTGTAACTCCACGCCTGAATTCGAGTCCCTGAGTATTATAGCTGTGTTTGAAAGCAGCACTGTGGACCACTCACCTGGCCAACATCCCCGAGACCTCCAGTGCCATCCATCCGGGGGCGCTTGCACTCAGCTCCAGAGGTGTCCAGCAGAGCAGCCGCCGTCTGTCCGTCAGGCTCCGGGTCTCCTCGCTTCATGCCCCGAACAGCCGCTGGAGGCCCCCCAGGGTTGGGGTGCACACCTGCCATGGGGTCCAGCTCTCTCTCTCGGTCCAAGAGAGCCCGGGACACCGGCAGCATTATAGAGGCAACGTCGGTCGACATTAACATTTAGAAATCGTTTATGTGGTTTCTATCTACACGGAAAACAAGCCAACAAAATGTATCCAAGCTGGAGCAGATCTTGAGCTTACAGTCCGGGATGAAACGTTCAACACTTCTAGAGACGCCGTCTTCGGCTGGGCCTTTGTATCTGCCCACAAAGAGTTCAAATGTTATTTAGTCCAAAACGAGCAATAACCTAGACTGCCTTAAAACACGATTCGCGTCGTAAAAAGACGAGTTGCCAGTTTAATAAACGAGGTGTGCGATTCTGTAAAACAACAGCTTTAAAGAGGCCATCTGCAAAATCTAGTGTCAATGTGAAGCTACAATCCCGTTTGCTGCTGACCGTGTTTATTTACTGCGGGTTGCCTCAGAGGCCTACGTTATTCCAGCTCATAACAAACTAATTATTCAAACATCGATCAAACCATTGGCTCCTGAGCATAATCTACCGCCTTATTTCCATTTGCCCAGTTTTTTTTTTCTTAAGGGGCGTTTTTATAAGAGCACAACATGAACATCCTACCGCAGCCTTAAGATGAAAAGCCCCTCAACATGTCTTCCCTTTGCCTTTCCTCTGTGTCAGCCAGACTTGTGCCACAGAAGAGGTTCACTAAAGCGCAGATCCTCGTCAAGAGCTGGCGTATGGCCCCATGTTAGTCCGCTACTTTGCGTTAAAGAAAGGATGCCGTTCTCGCCTGAAGCTGTCGTTTCCTTGAGTCTTACGTGTATTTTTCCCCCCTCTGCGTTTCCCGGTGTGTTCTTGTAGCGTGTTTCAGAAAGGAAATTGTCCTCAGTGCCTCCTCCTACCCTCTTGGTGTAGTCATTCCCCTCCTCCTATCTTCCGCTCTCCCTTTGAACGCTGAGCCATGCAGCCACGCAGCCTGCAAACAAACGCAGTGTGCCGCAGTGGCGCTTCCATACATTTGATTGGAGGGAGGTGTGCGCGTGTACAACAGGGGTCTTGTTGTGCTAAGACGGTCATGATCCCCACAGCCTAAACTGACATTTTGTCGTTGAATACCCAACAATACAGCGTGCATTTCCTGTAGGATCTGCCTTGGCCGACCACACTCGACTCGACCACGAGTGCAAACAAGTCAAACTCAAAGCAGCGCGTTGCAATTCAACGCCCGACTTATAAAGCAAGCGGTGCCTTAAAACAGCCCAGATGTGAATGCGGAACAAGGTCCCCGATGTTCCTACTGTAGCCTATTTTTATTGCTTGGATGACACCCAGTGGCCACAGGAAACAATTGGGATGTATAAATTAGCTGGTTACATTAGAGCCTGCCAGGTAGGCTTTAGGCCATACGTTATACAACTTTTATTTTTTTTTTTTAATCAATGCCAGCCTTCTTGCAGTTAATTTAGACTTTTAGTTTAAGGAGGCCCGCACCACATGGGCTAATAGTGATCGTTATTTGTTTGAGCCTCCGTTTTAATAGCAAATGACTACTTAAAAGTGCAGCAATTTTTTTTGCAATTAGTCTATACTGGCTATATAACACTGATGCAGGAATGAAGTCATTTAATTTTGTCTGATAGACAGATTGTAAATTGCAAATTCTGTGAGCTATGAACATAAACACTCATTTTAAGTCTTATCTCATAGTTTATTTTCTGTAAAATGGTGAGGCCTACAGGAGGAAAAAACACAATTAGTTTAATATTGCTTTAGCAATGCCATATAAGCTGTGCCAGAACTTACCAGCTAATTATTATTTCAACCATCAAGAAGCATATTTGCTGTAAAACAGGAAATGCATCATTCTTAATAATGCAACACTTGGTTCATTATTAAATGATTCTCCTTCTGTCAAATGAAGCCACAAACACTGCAGTGCCCAATTTGAAGTTTTGGTGAAGTGAGGACACTGTGCTGCTTACCATCATTGACCAAAGCATCCCTCCACACACGGGCCATCCCGCGGAGAGCAAATCTCAGTGGAACACATGAAGTAAATCTGAATTTAAAAACATAAATTATCTTTTTTTTTATGCTTGAGTTCTAGAACGTGTTAAATTAAGTAGTCATGGCCTATTTATTCCATATTATCTCAGTTGGTTAAGTGTAATAAATATATCCCTTATGACCCGTTTGGGGGAGGGGGTCATTTTTCAAGCTTAAATTGACCATAACGTCTTCTGTTCTGGAGACATTTGGATGATTTTCTGTTACAAACCTTAATTTGATCCATAAAAAAAAAAAATTCTAAAATTAGAATTTTTGAATTGACCATTATTACAGGATTTACAAATTTGCCACCCACTTGTCCTGTCAGCGCCCTTTGACTCCACTTTTTTGACAGCTGTAAAAAAATATAGTTGATAATTTTTATCTTAATAGTCATTAGAAAAAGCAAAATCACAAGGGTGCTGAAAATATCACACAAAATGGCCTATTTTTCATACAAAATATAGGCAGAATTTATTTTGACCTTTTATTAGTCTTGGACATGTCAAAGATTGGTAACAACTGGGCTGTTCAAATACAGCTAAGCTTTTTGTAACTAAAGACACCATCATCATGCACCCAAAAATGCATATTTCCAAAAATGCACACACACATACCCCCACGTCCCCAGGAGCCTCCCAAATGAAAAATACAAACCAAACAACAGCCCTCCGGAGAGCCCCATAGAAAAGCATGGAGAAACTGTCTCTCTTTACAGTGGTCTGTTTACTGAAGACCCTGTGCACTGGCCTTTAATAGCTAGAAGCTAAGCACTTTATGTAAAAAAGTTTGGAATATAAATTATCTACTATATTTTTTATAGATGTCCAAAAAAGTGTAGTAAAAGGGCACCAACAATAAATAAGCGTTGTTTTACTAACAGGTCACAAGGTATATAAAACACTGTATACATGTTTGTTAAGCAGAACAATTAACCACATTTCTCCTGTTCTCATTAAACTGAAAAGGTTAATTCTCAGGAAATCATAAGGCACTGGCCTTAAACACCTGGAGAACACTTTTTACCTCCTCATTCGAATCCTTAAATTCTCCATCGGGAAGAAACTGGAAAGTGCGGATTGTGAAGTGACGGGTTTGAGTACGAGCTGGCACTTGAGGATCAGACAGGATGACCTGGTTAGGATCAGGATCAAGTGGATTTGGGCATCTAGAGACAGTAAATTAGTTGATTATCTAAACAAAGCTAATCTATCTAAACAGTGTTGATATTGTTGGTCCACTGTTAATTACAATTAAAGCTTACCCATTATAAAGCAACACCCAGATAGCTTTGCCAGAGCGAGGATAGGCCACACAGTAGTGCACAAGCAGCACCAAACTGGGATCCGGGGAGTTGAGCAGCCGCACCTCCAGGTACAGTGGTTTACCCAACAACATCTGCAGCGGTTGGTGATACTGTGGGTAGTAGCTCTTATACTGGGAATCTTCCATAAAGGGGTTATTAGGTTTATTATCCAACTGTATATAGTGTTTAGGAGGCTTCTGACTTACCTTTAGCAATCCTTAGCTGGACTCCAAACGTTCCCTGAGTCTGAACAGCAGGGCCCAAAGTTGGTGTCTTTACCATATAGCTGACAGTGAGCGCACTGCCTGGCAAAAATCGACACTCCACCAATAATCTAATGTACAAAAGTACATTACAAGAGTGATCAAAATACATACAGCTGTATTTAAGATATTTCAGAGCACTGACCTAACAGGCGATTCTCTTGTGATAGTACCATAGTTGAGGCTGATACTGTTAACAATGTTGTTGACTTCTAACATGTAGATCAGAGTTTTTCCTACTTGCTATGAAAGACGAATGCAGACACAAACACATTCATATAATAGAAGCAGCACCTTCACTGATAGCTACAAATAGGCCTGTCAAGATATGTATTGCATCGACCAATCGTTATGAAAGAACAATATTTTTTCAGGCTTAAAAATTATCACGTGTATCTTTTCTTTGGACTAGTAGAGATTTTGTTTTGTAGTATTAGTGTAATAACATTTTGACTGTAGTTTGTTGAATAAATAACATGACAAATTAGAGATACTAGAACTAGCTACTAAAGTGTTTAATCAGGCCATTTATTTATTCTTAGTCATATTTTTCACAACACTGTTTACTTGGAAAAAAGGTTATCATCCTTTAAAGTTATTGTGTCAGTGGTGCCAAGTAGTTTCAATATTATTGTTTGTGATATTTTTCTGTTGCATTATATTGTAGTGGTATTGAGGCAGGACTACCGACAAACTATAGTTTACCATCCTGCGTGCTCCACATGCATCCATAGGAATCTTAAACAAGGCGTAGTCAGATGTTACTGTCTGGGGGGAGCAAGATGAGTTACCACCAGCAACGAGAGAAGCAAGAGACAAAGGTGGCTCCGTCAAAGAAGCAGGCACAGAGAAGACAAAGTGTCTGTCAGCAGTGCACTCTGCAGAAAAACAAATGCATTATTAAAATAAACAATTCAATGTTTATAATACAAAGCACTTTAATTTAAACCTAAATTATCTACGTTTTAAACAAAGACTCACACACAAAACCATCACACCGTTGCCTCTTCACATTTTATTCATTTTTTAAACAACTTCATCTTTTTAAATTTACCAATGGGAATGAAAAATGCGTCTCACCATCCATGGGGTAGTAACAGGCGGGTGGGCGTTTGCTAAAGCAACAGCCCATAGAGCGGCACTGTGGTTGGGATACAGAGCCCGGTCCACAGGGGAGGCGTTGTTCGGTGGGAAGGTTGCACTCTGAGGGACAGCATGACAAAGGTCAAGCACACAGAACGAAGCTTTTCAGGAGTGTAAAACTAAATCTAAGTACCATGATTAGAGATTGGGGCAACACTCCGTGGACAGGAGAATTGAGCCTCCTTTGTCCCGTCATGCATTTTGTAGACGAGGGTGATGATATACGTTGAACCCTTTCCGTAGACAATATTTATACATGTGGCATTAAGTACAATACGAAAAGGTTATTTCTCAGTGTGAGGCCAGAGTCAGTACTTACCTGCAATGTCATGTGGCAACGCAAACGCAAGGGGAAGCTCAAATGGATCTTTCCGTCTTTGACTAGACTTGTAGAGTACCCACAATCCTTTGAAATATCCTGGAGATTTATCTTGTTCCCATTCAAATCTATTAACAAAAGTGTCAACTTGTTAAGACCCATTTAAAAAAAATAGCAATTTCAAAATATACTACTCAAATATGTTATTATTCAACAAACCCAAACATAAAGGGCTGTGCAACTCATTGGATTTTAATTAAAATTCAGTTGTTTATAATTGTCAATGATCAGTTCAAGACTCGTAGTCAATAAAAGCTAGTGGTTTGGAGCAGAGTTCAGACTTTGGAGAATGAAATCTGAACATGTTATGTTACATAATAATTACTAAATTTTATATTATTTATATTCAGAAAACATTGTATTGAGCGACCACAAGGAATAAAAAGTTATACATTTGTTACATTGCCCAGCCCTGCATTCATACACTGTACCCTTAACAAAGAGCTCCAAAGTGGTCCCAGAAGGGAATATCACAGTCATGTGGCTGAGAGAGCAGAGCACTTCTGGCTTTTGAGACGCAGAGGGTGAAGGTGGAGCAGGAGTAAATGAAGGTTGAGTTTGTTGAGGGCAGGGCACTTCCACTGTCCTGAAGTGCGCAAGAGACATGTCCCAAAAGCGCAGAGACAATGAAGTGGACGAGTCAGGCTTAAAAGAAAATATAACAGTAGTAAAATGAGTATTATTATGAGCATTGTATATTATTAGATTTTTAAAATTGTTACTAGCATCTACAATGAAAAAAATGCAAAGTAAACACTTAATGAACGCATTAACGCACATTTGGAATCCATCAAATCATCAGCCTCATAGCATAAAAGGCAGAGTCATTTTCTAGCCAAAACTTGTTTTTGCCTCCCAGAATCTGCCACATCTATAGGTGTCACTGGTTCCATCCTCGGTAAACCAGAAAGATTTTAACAGCCAAAAAACACTTTGTCTATAAATTGACTTAACTAGTTAAGTTAGACTAGTTGCAGATGGAAAATCTGTGCACTGTAATGTACATTTCTGTATATACTGTATTATCAAATCAATACAGACTCAAAAAAGCAGCTTCAGTGTAGAATGCCATTAAAATACTTACATTATAAATCTAAAGTGTGAATTGTGATGAATAGGGTCTTGCTGTTCTTATGCTACACTATATACACAATATAGTAAGGTGTACTGAAGTAGGAGTTGGTTACCTTTATATACGTGTGACAACCAGGCAGAGGAGTGTGAAGGTTTATCCAATCTGGATCAGACAAATGCAGGCTATACCAACAAAATGGAGATACCTTCGAAATAAACTGCCACACGTTTGTTTGATCTAGCAATAAAGAAAAAAAATGCAATTATCCCGCTTATGTTTAATGCAGTTTACCCACGCAAGCTAAATGCTACCCACCTCTAACCTGAATGGAGTTTGGATGCGCAAATGGTAAACGGACAAGAATCCTGTCCCCTAGACAATAGTGTTGGACTTCCTTGGAAGAGGGTCGAACTGGCACAGAGGGGACACTCGCAGGTATAGTGGGCTGTTGGAAAGTCTCTGGGGGATATATGTTGGACTGCGGAGGATGGTAAGGATAGTATGGATTGGGGTAGTAGGAACACAACAAGCCTTCATAAGGAGAGCAGTGTTTAACATAAGGTTCAGGAAATGTTTGGGGAACGAACAAATCTGTAGCAGTTGGTGATTGGGTTACTAGATTAACTGATGTTTGATGGTAAAAATGATATGGATTGTAAGAAATATCTGTGTAAGATGGAAAATAGAAATTAGCTGGGGGCACTGAAAGCCCACGAATTTTAGGTGGTACATTATGAAGGGTGGGAGAAGGTATTGGGGGGTTTTGTGGCGCAAGATGGTGATGCATTTGAAAATAATGAGCATTGAGATAAAGCTGTTGAAGATCTGGTGCCTGCGTTGCAGGAGAAACTGTGGGCTTTGTAGACGACTCAGGCAAGAAGTATAGTGCATAGGGGTTAAACATGTTTGAGAGATCTTGAGGAAATGGGAAATGTGGGCGAAAAGTAAAAATATTGTCTTCCACATTCAAATCGGGTTCTTTTGGAGGTGGCGTCTTCACTGGAGGTGGTTTTATGTAATCCCCTTCAAAGTACGGCACAAAGATATTTTGCTGAGGTCCTGGGGGGCCGTCTGCAGTGGGCTTAGGAGGCCGGGGAGGTTGTGGTGCGGGAGGGTGGATCTGAGGGAATTCAGGATGCAGGTAAATGGGGTCCAAAAACTGTGGAGTCAGCAGAGGAGGGGAAGATGACGGAGCAGGACTGGCAGGTTTGGGAAAAAAGGGAAATTGAGGTTCACTGGGAGATGGAGGTGTGAGCAGAAACTCAGGACAATAAAGTTTGTATTCCAGCTCGTCAATGATAAGCCATAAGTGTAATCCATACTGAAAATTAGATTCAAATTTATTTTACAAACACTCACTTGCAACATGCTTTAATGTTCATACTTACATCAACCGTAATACAGGAGGCAGTGTTGGATATGAAGAAGAGAAAGTCCCCAGGATTAGAGTAAACAAGACGGGCACACTCATCAGCCACCAATGGTCCCCAGCGCCCATTCACTACAACAATCATCAACACTACATGTTAGACATGTTTAAGTGTTTGGCATTTACAGAGACATACAAATAAGGCAAAGTTTAATGATATGATATATTTACCTTTAAAACCCAATGTAGGTAAATCTTCCTTCTGACCAGCTATGTGCACCACCATGCCGTAGGGGGAGCAGTACACACTGGGATCAGGGAATGGTCTCCATGCAGGACAGGAGAGCTTAACAGGACTCCCCCACCACTCCAGAGGCAGGACAATGTTACCGTCCTGAAATGAGGACACCATTCAATGTGTTATAGTATGCTCCCTTCATGCCTTTAGAAATACCATTAGAAGAAATACACCCAAACTGGAAATGACCATTTAGGTGTCCTCTCTATACCAGTGTTAAAGGTGCACGTATGGATGTAGTCGCCTGCTTTCGTCCATGGAGATGTTATAGTCAAAATATTGCATTAAACTTATCAATTTCCATAGAGACAAGCAGGTTGAGTTGCAGGTCAGATCTGCGGAGAGGCAAGCCTACTCAAGGTTAAGACTGCATGTTTAAAAGATATTTTTGCACCATAAATGCAAGATAGAGACGTTTAATGCCATACTGGAGCGTTCCAGGCAAAGCAATAACATTTCCATGGAAACAAGACTTCAGGTTCAAATTTCCAGGTTTTGTGAGAATAATAAAAACAAACATGACTCTCAAGACTTTGAGCATAAATGAAAAAAACTATCATTGGAGGTATGTTTTTGAAGTGCAAATATCCTTAGGTCAATATGGTTTGGTGGCATGCATGGTTAAAAGCAAAACAAACACACTGTGATTAGGATGAGATCTTTAAGCCAAAATATAAAGTGCTGTGTGCAGGGGCAGCTGCTGATACCTCCTGTATAATGTAACATGCATCATATGGCACTGTCATCTCCAGATCTCCCCATGAAGTCTTCACAGAGACACCACAGAGGGAAGGCAGATCAAAGAGTGAGATAGGTGCACCTCCATCTGTGACATAAATTTATATGCAGAAAAGAATCATTAATAATGTTGTTTTGAAGAAATGGAGAATTTGAATATTGGGTAGACATCAACATGTAGGGAAAAAAAATTATTAAAAGTAGAAAATTAAATAAAAGATATATTGTAAGCTTTCAAAACAAAAAGGCACAAAAGTGATGTTGTGGGTAATTTTACAGTCCTTTCATATTTGGCTGGTGCAGTTAACACATTTAAAAACACACTTTTGCCCATTTATGTAGGATTGATACAAATTATTATTGAGCTACTCCCAGATAGAGATATTATTTTTATCCATACCGCCCACTCCTAGCAGAGGAATTTCACAACAAAACGTAATTAAATATTTTACTGTTAATAATAACTAGTCATCTTACCCCTGCCCACTAACAGGTTTGTGAATCCTCCTCCAGAGGCAGTGAAGGTCATGACATTTTCATCACAATGTACCAAAGGTCTCATCGCCAGCCATTCAGACAAATGAGTGGTGTCAGCAGAAACGCCCAAGATTTGCCCTTGGACAGGACGAAAACCTTAAGGAGATAAATTAGAACATGTAAATTAGGGAGGCTGTCAGAAGTATGCATAATCTCTTGTATTTACCCGTGTAGTCGGACTGGTATCCTTTTGCAGACTTGTAAATGGGAGAGCGCTGGTGTTTGCTGACGTTACCTGAAGTCCACGACAAGCTTTTTAAGTATATGCCATTTTCCTCAAAATGACGCAAAAGAGCTTCTTCCTCGAGAGCAGTAAGATGAAGCCTGTGATTGTTTGAATTTGTCTTCCCCTTTATGTGCATTTTTTGTTCTCTAGTTACTTTACTTTCTGGAAACAGTTGATGCCCATGGGGGCCAAGGGGAATCCACTTCGGGGCGGACGATTCCTGCACTTTTGTGGAATCATCGTCTAACTTCCCCAAACTCACCGAGCGACAGGGATGATTTGTCAAAACGTAAATAACGGCAAAAAACAAAGCTGTTTGTCGTTTCTTTTTGCCAGACATGCCGGGATGAGGGTTTCGCTCACGTGCGCTCGAAAGGCGCCACCTGTGATGAGACGTTCAATTAAGATCGGGCCAATTAAAACCCGCACACAAAGTGCACGTCAGGAAGCGTCATAGAACACCCATGGGTAGCATACAGTAGGAAGTGAAGTGACAGTTATGGAAATACAGCGTAAACAAAAACATTTCTTTACAATGTGGTATCAAACCGGTGGACATTGCCAATGAAAAATCTACATTTAGGTCTACTGCTTTTAAATTGGGGAGTAGAATAAACTCCCTAAATCAAAAATAAGAGCAAAGGGGGAAAAACGACTAGACACAACAATTAATAATGGCTAATAGCATAGTATAGTAATGTTGACTTAAATATTGATGTAATTCCTCCAAGCTTTCAGGCCATAGATTCTTGGCTACAGCGCTCCCTTATTGTTTCAAATATGAGAACATCAGACTGACAACATGGAAAAAGCCTCATGGTTTAAGCCATTTATGAATTACACAAGTCCCTTGTTCCAACAGCTGCAGCCCAGCCACATGCACACAGAGGACAACTTCCTGCAGATTTTGGAATCAGTTTGAGATTCTCTTGAATAAATCAAATATGAAAATTACTACTGCAGATCATATCAGTCATGAGCATGAGAAGTCCATTTTCTTTGATAGTTCAAAAGAAAAAGCCCCACTTTGAGTAGAGGAGAATTAATATCATGGGCACAATCTTGGTATCTGATAGTAAAATAAGTGATATAAACAAAAATGAATGTCTAATTTACAAAAAAAAAAAAACTTGATTACGATCTGCAGATATATGTGTGTGTGTGTGTGTGTGTGTGTGTGTGTGTGTGTGTGTGTGTGTGTGTGTGTGTGTGTGTGTGTGTGTGTGTGTGTGTGTGTGTGTGTGTGTGTGTGTGTGTGTGTGTGTGTGTGTGTGTGTGTGTGTGTGTGTGTGTGTGTGTGTGTGTGTGTCTATAAATGTCTGTTGAAGTTCAAGTATGGCACAAAGCATAAATGGATGATAAAATACCATTGTTTGAACTAATCACTATAGAGCAGATAGAGTCTACATGTATTTTAAAAGTTTAAACTATAGATGATACACTCAATATTATAATTTTGCCATTCATTTTCCAACCTCTACTTGAGAAGAAAAAGTGTAGGCCTAACTTTATGTGTATACGCTTATTGGGTGTCTCACTGGTAGGGTGGATGATATTGACAAAAATAAATCTTAATACTGTTCGGTATTATTCAAATTATGATATTAAGCTAATAGTATGTTAGTGTGGCAGGGGTTCAAATATTGCACAATTGTTGCTTTAAAACAGCAAATCCCAATCTTGGGGTGGAGCTTGGGTCCTCAGAGGTCTCCAGATCACTTGTATTGTAATGAAGGGATGTCATATTCTAATAATCATATCCGACGTGACACAGAATTCTGGGCCCTGGGTACATCATCTTAGTGGACCCACATTTTCAGTGTTTGAAAATGCACATTAGAGGTTGAATAAATGGGTAAATGAATGTCCTTTACCTCCCAGTATTATGAATCTGATAATAATGTATTTATTGATCATAAAACAAGCTTATATTTAAAGAAAGTTTGTTGGCGTAATGATGTTTGTGTTGTCAATGTACTGACTGGAAAAAATGGGGTTGCTGAAAGAAAAATTATTTGAAAGTAAGATTTAACACTTCAACTAAGAGTGACATCCACTTGGTATTGCTCCCATGACATGAATGAAATATTACGTTGCTTTCCACCAGGCTATCGGTCTCTCCATTCATCTGAAAGTAAATAGGATTGATTAATCAAACTGCTCTCATTAGAGCCTTGCTGTCTGCATTGGCAGAGTTGGCCTCAGTGCAGTGCAGGGAGGATGTTAGATGCGTGTCCTGCAGAGCTGGAAGCAGAGCTCACCCACACACCATTCACTCTGAGACATGACCAACCAACCAGCCAGGGTCATCTGTAAAGAAATCAATCCACTATTCATGTACAGCCTGCTCTCTCACTTTCCCTTCGGCATAAATATGTCTTCACAATGGATTCCATATCTGAATTACTGCCGCGCTTTCTCTAATAGCTCTATTACTGTTCAGCCGAGTGAACTTTGGTTGCAATTTATTCACACAAAAGGAAATATTGGGTTTCAGCAGCAGACCTTGGCACTGTCATCTCTAATAACTGTTCGACCCATTGACAAAGAGCTCAAGGAGGCGAGCTGACTGGCCATAAGCAGTTTATCTAGTATATCTTTGCTGCCAACCACGAGAAAATAGACCTACCTGCCTAAGAGATTCTGTTTTAATCAGGCTATAAGAAATATCAGATTTTTCAACACACCAGTTAACTGTGAAATGCATAGTTATACCAAGAATGCGTAGGTTAAGGCAGTATTCAAGACCTCGCTGAGCTTACTCTCATGCTAAAAGTACCCCTTAAATCTGTTTAGTATATTGTCAATATTTTATATTTTCTTGTTTTTATGATATTGAGGTATTTCTTCATAACATATTTAAATAGCCTATGCAAAAATGATCAAACCTTTTATCCAAATACTCAATTTCACCATTCCATGTACCCCTGGTGAGTGTTTGCATCCCCGTCCCCCTAACTGAGAAACACAGTTACAGGGACAGGAAGCAATTACGGTATCTCTTACCACCTCCTCAGGGAAAAACAAGCACTGTGCTGTATTTTCACCTATAGACTCGGATTAGATGGGTTTTACAAAGATGAGGCACTAATGGACACGAAAAGAATCATGCCAAATTCACAATTCACTCTAGATGTTCACTAATGGCACACTCTCATATGTAACAATGGAAGGGAAACTTTTCTCCAGATGTTTGTCAGGACAAAGTGATGGCTCTTATCTCAGTTGTTTTTGTTTAGGACATAAAAGCCAAGTAAGTGACAAGTTTAGATAACTGTGTGGCTTTTAATGCAACAATTAACTTTCGATTATTGCATTAGTTAACTTATGTGTTACAAATATATAAACGCAGCCAAAGAGTGGTGATTAATTACAAGAGAGAAAAAATATTAGAACTGTGCTTATTCATCTCTGTTGCCTATTTAATAAGAAGCCATTGTTGCTGTGGTTACGCACAAATGAGCCAAGAGAATCTGCTATGTGCCGCCTCAGGAAAGGCAAATGGCAAAACTTTGATGATGAGGAAACAACATCTGTGAGAACTAAGGGCTCCCGCGCCTCCGTCTTTTAAAGCCTCGATTGTGTTTGCAAACGGTGCGTAATCTTAGGGGGCGACCTTAACCTGAAGCCGTTTACTTTTTGGGCATTTCATTGAAGGGAGAAAAAAATTTGAAACTTTATGGGTGGGGCCTGGTCAGGGGTAAAGAGGGAATGGAGAGGGAAAACAGAATGATGTGTGTGCTGTGAATTCAAAGTTGGGTGGGTCTACCGTGTTTCACATTCACAGAGAAATCACGCTTTCAGGTAACGTTTTATGTCTTTAGTTGCAATTTGGACAATTAAGCATCGTTGGGTGAAAGTTAGGCATGAGTATTGTGCGTAGTTCTCGTGTTTTGCGGTGCAAAGTTGTGAAAGTAGTGTCAGATTACAGCATCGTTAAAGAAGCGCCCGGGCTATGCCTCGGTGCGCAAGATAGTTTAAAAAGACGCGCAGTTCGGTCGCTAGGGTTGTGTCAGCGTGGACAAATTGTTACGTTTTTATGCGTAAATGGATCAAAGATTACTAATCTAACGATTCACATAGCCTACGTGGTTGTGTTCTCGCGCTATTTTCGAAGTTGTTATTGGGAATAGGCTATGGCTTGGGTGAGAGCCCCTAACACCTTCCAAACAAACGCGTCTTTCTTGTCGACGGAAAGAGTCCACAGCCATAAAAGAAAAGTCAGGGAAATGTTTTGTGAGCTCTTTAAAACCCATTTGCTTTCACTAACGACTGGAGTTATAGGCATGCTAGTATGGTGCCTAACTTGTTCAAGACTTCTAGGTGTGAGGCCAGGAAAGCGCTGCCTCAGTCACAGAATGGCCTATGCAGTTATTCCTAAAATGCCTGTGGGGCTCGTGGGCGAGTAGGGGCCTGCACGCAGAAGCTCCCCCTCTTTGCATCCCCAGTATTATTTGGGGCGGGCAACTGTGTGGGTTGCAGAGATGAAGCCTGTGCACACAGTAGCCTATGTGGAAAGTAAATTTTGTGCATCCTTCCTCTCCTTATCAGTTTCACAAGACCACAATGTTGATGCTGGTTGGAATCGTCGTCCTGCACATAACCACCATCATCCTGCTGCTGGTGGCCACCATTGATAATGTGAGTCTCTGCCACAACTTCACCTTCAACCACTGAACTAGTAAATGCATAGACTTGAAATAATAGTTTGTCAAACCTAAGCCCTAACCCCCTATCAAACAACCACTATTACAGCTGTATAGTAAATTTAGCAGGCTTTTGTGTTCATCTGCAGCATAGTAACTTTACTGTAGTAAATAGTTTCAAACCCAGTAGCTTACATACATAAATTAGTCTGTAATGTGTGGCTGTGTGCAGGCCTGGTGGGTCACTGATAAGGTCTCCACTGACCTGTGGGGCCGGTGGGAGATGAGCAACTCAGTCTGGCACTACACCAACCTGAAAAACGTCCCAGAGGGTAAACTATTACTTATTTGAATGTTGTTCAGTGGTGACAGATTTTCACTATTGTTTTTTGTTATGACACCTGGTGCTGAAGTATACTGATGTAATCATCATAGACTAGTTGCTAAAGAGTTTCTGTTATATTTGCTTCTTGCAGAGTATCTTCAGACCATTCAGGCCACGTCTGTGCTTGCCTGCATCTTTGCTATTTTGGCTTTGTTTGTATTTGTCGCTCAGCTCTTCACGCTTCCCAAAGGCCAGAGGTTCACCTTCACTGGTATTCTGCAGTCAATCTCTTGTAAGTAATCTGAGGCATCTACCAGAACGAAATGTAGTTTGGCTTGTCTTTTATAGATCTACTTTAACAAGGCAATGACAAGAGCGATGAAATCAAATCCACCTGATTGTTTAAATTCCTTCCTACAAGCTCAACAATTAAAAACGATGTAAACTTTAAAATCATGAATCACGGTTTCTAAGAATGTTGAACATTATGTGAGGCATTTAAAACAAGACAGACAAGCGCTGTGATCGGAGACTGATGTCACAGTGATGCAATGTAAAAAGATTATTTATGGTGCTTGGACAGCACATGTGCAGTAACAGAGTGCCCCATTGTGATAAGTGGATATCAGTGGAAAATGAGTACGGTGAAGCTGTCATTTGTCACAATAATAGCTCAGGCGACTCTGCTCTATATTCCGCTGTGTGGTGAGCCATAGCCTTGAGTTAAAACAATAATGACTTCTTAGATGCCTGGGTGTGTGTGACAGTATTCTCTTGTCTCCTCAGGCCTGTGCATAATGATAGCAGCCTCGATCTACACGACTGAGTTTCACACCAGCGAGACAGAGGGAAGCTACGGCCACTCCTACGTGCTGGCCTGGATCTCCTTTGTCTTCACCATTCTTTTAGCCATCACCTACTTTGTCTTACGGAAAAAAGAGTGAGTGAATAAAAGGAGGGGCTCAAATAGTATGCTTTGGAGAAATTCTAATGTTTTTTGTTTAAAACATATGGTTGTCAAGTATATGAATAGCCATTTGCAGCTATACAGTAACAATTATTTAGAGGCAAATTGAGCTGTAACCTAACATGAAGGGCTAATGTGGTGTGTGGTAAAATAAGAGAAGAAAACTGCTGTGATTGAAGAAAAAAAAAAATAGATATTAAGCATGAAGTCATCTAAACACATGAAATAGGTGATGTTGACTGTAATCATGCTGTGTGCCCAAAAGGTGTCCCTTGTGCTTCCAGTAAACACTGAGCACTGTTTTGCCACAACTACATCCATGCAGTACTTGAAAAATCAGGAAAAAAGTCTTTACTTTTAGTACATAGTAAGTTGTTTTATTCTTGTTTCATTATTTTACTGAAGTACCATGTGTGACTATGAACAATATAACCATAATATTTGTTTTTGTACCAAATGATTTAACCATGTCTTCTTGTGTCTATATTGGCTGCTATATGCATGTACATGAGCAATAGTACAACAGTGAACTAACAGTAAACCAGGGAGGATGATGGTGGTGTGCCATTTCACTGTTATATTTTTTATGTAACCATGGAGTTCAAGCCATATCAGTTATGAATAAAACATGCAACAAACAAAAGTTATTTTTTCTCATAATCTGATGCAAATAAATAAATACATTTTACACATATGTTAAATTATTTGTAAAATTTTGCTTCTGTTAATCAAATATTTATTTTGAATCTACAATATATAGAAAGTATAATTAAGGTTTGTCCTATTCAGCCAAAGTACTTATCTATCCTTCTTCAACAATAAGACGACAAAAACATCAGGCCTTACAACAGACCCAGCCAGAACGAGGAATGTTCCATTATATAAAGAATGGTTCCCAGAGGAAGTCAGTAAAATCAGAGGAGCCTAAATGCCTTGTCCAGACGGTGTAATACGCTCTTGCACCACTAGATGGAGGAGGTGGTTCTGCTCAGCCGTTAGAAATGGCCTTTGAAAGAAATTCATTATTATGTTACTATGAGAATGAAAGAAAAGCGAGCAGTTGGTGAATGAGATTACACATGTGGCTGACTTACCAGAGGTCTGTTTGAAGAGACTTAAGAGACTCTGTGTCTTTTTCCTGACAGGCCATCTGCAAAACATTTACCATTACATCAACCAAAATCACGATAAAATTGGACAATCTTTATGCTCTTGCAGTTGTAGTAGTATGCCATAGTTCATTTACAATTGAAGAAATGGGTGCAATAAATAAACGTCAATCATGTGCTTTGATATCTGTTTGTTTAAAAAAAAAAGAAAAACAGAAAGGCAAATGCAGCAAATTTAATCAGAAACCCTATATTGTGATAGTCTTATGACAATTAAAAAAAAGACTGACTACCATTCTTCATCCTGTATGAGGCCGGTTCATCAGGAAATCCTGTGAAATTTTTAAGAATGAGAAGAATGACACTCACCACAACTGATTGGAGAAGCAGGAAGACATTTTCAGGCAGGAAGGTCACTGGAAGGCAAAGAATAGGTTCATTTTTAATTGTTGTCATGCTTTTTAACGTTAATTTCATAGATATGTCATACTATACATGTGTATGATTCATGTTTTTAAGCACCTTGGCTGTGTGGGTCGAAGGACTCCCATGCATATCGCTCCAGGGTCTGTGCGTGTTCAGGGAGTAGTTTCTGAGGCGGAGGCTACATAGGAAACAGTCAAGGACAGCCATTAATGTGGACTGCACTGCAGAATTAACATTTAAAGTGGTTGTTTTAAACATGCATATATATATATATATATATATATATATATATATATATAAATCATAATGATCACATTTTAAATTGATAATTTCTTTAGCACCCAAAAATGAATTACCTCAAGCAACATAAGCAATAACACCCTTGAAATCTCACATTTGGCCACAAGGTCAAGAAAAGCCCCTATAACATAAAATGCAAGTAATGAATAAATTACTATGAACAAAATAGGAAAACATGAAACCTTTATAATGTGAATGGGGATCTATAAATCTCACCAACAGGGGTGCTAGTGCCTGGAAGCTGGAGCCCTCTTTCCTGACAAATAAGCTGCATTTCTGTGAACACTGACAATGCACCGTCATAGTCACCTGTGAAAATAAAGGCATAAATTACATCCAACTACTGTTAAAACAACAACGTTAAATGTAATAAAGTATAGAACCCACGAGTGAGTATTTTACAAGTTGCCATTTCTCCCATTGACAACAGGGCCTCAATGGGCGTTTGCGACTGCAACTCTGCTGCCCTCTGGTAGTGAACAATAGCCTCTCCTGGTCTGTTCATTTCCTAACAAATCAACAGTTGATGTTAACTGGTAAAGTATGAAGCAGCTGAACATCAAACCAATGATTGTGCCTTTATAGTTTACCTTGAGCGCATTGCCTAGTTCGAGACACAGACTGGCAGCCATCACGGGCTGGTTCATCTCAATGTACACCTGCAAAACATATGTACAGCTGCATCTTTTCATATTCTCACACGCAAACCAAACATGATTAAATGCAAGTCCTGGATCATGACTACCTGTCCACACAATGTAGTATAAAAATGTAAACAAAATGTGGTTCAGCACAAATTGGCATTAGTGTTTGCTTGAAACAGATAATGGTTCATCATGGTATCACTACTGTTTTTGACAAATCAAACATCTGGATCAAGTGAAGCGCACCTTAATAGCAAAGCTGTAGCAGTTCAGTGCAGCCTGGAGGTGTTCATCAAAACCTGGTGCCTGCAGAGCCCTGTTCTCCTTTTCCGATGTGAGGAAGAGGCGGGCAGCATCTGTTAGCGCTAGAGCCTCTCCGGGTGCATTAAACAGAGTCTGCTCACACCTGCAGGCAACACGTTCACAAAATGGAGCAGCAGGACCAAATGTGACAGGATTATTGGCTACACTAAACAATAATCATGACAAATGAATAGTTTTGGAACATGTGCCTATTAAGCCACTGATGTACAACAAACTGATGCATGGTGTCATCGAACATCATCCTTTTAGACCAAATGTCTAACCATTACATATCAACCCCTTTAAAACTTGGATTCAGATTCTAGGCTTGCCCAAAATGGACGTGATGTATGGAACTTATAGTTGAAACATACAATAAAATGTAGCGTATAACCTATGAAACTTGCCCATCTAAAGCACTGTATGAATTTACAAATTTGAAAATCATTTTAATAGTAATAGTAGTTTCAAAACAGTCTATAGTGCAATCACATATACCATATTGAGAGCACATGTGTTAACAATTGGGCCTTTTCCATTACGTATATTATGTATAATGCTAAATCTCTTGCGCCTAAGGCCCAAAGTCACTGGGATAGGCTCCAGTCACCTTCGACCCCAGGAACGGGAATAAGCGGTAGAAAATGAATTAATGAATAAATCTCTTACCGAGCCATGGCAAGGTTGCAAAAGGCAGCATACTGCAAACAGTCCTGCTGCTTCAACTCCTTAGCCAACTGACCTAAAACACAAGATACACAGAGTTAACTAAAACTCTGACACATAGTTTAAAAATTGTTACTGGGACGAAAGGAACGCTTACCAAACTGCTCACTTGCTTCTGCAACATTGGGTTTCCGAAGAAAACGTCTGCAAATATAGAAGTTACATTTACATATAAGAGTAAAGTAAAGAATCATTGCTAATTGGGATAGGATAAAAAATTAATGTTCTTTACTGAACGGATAAGGAACACAGTTTGTACCTTGCTTGGAAGCATTGATCTGGTTTGAATTTAGAAGTTTTAAATTTTCAAATGACAAATCAGTAGCCTAGTTTTTAATTCCGTAATCTAGATTTATTTCTATTGAGGTAATAGTAGTGGTTTAGAGTTTTGTGGAGCTTAATGAAACATAAAACTGTGGCTGGACGCACTTGTAAGCTGATGTCAGTAAATGCATCAAAATTAAAATCTATGTGACAGGTTCTCATGTTTTTCTAATGGTTGGTGGGAGGGCACTTGTGGTAAATAGTTATTATAGTTTTACATTTGTGAAGCTGCAGTTTGTGAAGAAATTTGAGAAATAAAACTTTAAAATAACAATAAGTAGTGCTGAGTTCGAAAACTGAATCCCTCTGTGATGTCATCAAAAAACGACGTGCCGTTGTAAGAGACAATTTACACACAACTGACTTACGACACATTTTTCTGACAGTTTAAACGGTCACTCAACAAAATAAAGCTGTTAACAGGTATTATTATTTGTCAAATCATAACTATAGTGTAATTTATTTGGAATTTGTGTAGTCTAACCTGCCATTTAAGACTAAGACTAGACATTTTTTTCTCTCCAACATGCAATAAATACAATTAAATGCCACCGTCAACCCCATGGAAGTATAATAAGATCTTATTAAAGATCCTAGTCAATTGAACCCCTTCAATCCTAGACACAGCATAGGCTTTGGTAATCGCAAATATACACCACAACCCTTGGTACCATTGAAATAACGGATGATCACACGGGAAATGAATTTATAGATAAATATACTACGGTAACCTTATTGAAGAATACTTTCGTTTAATTTAATTTAATCATTAGCTAGATTTAACCGTTATTAACTGAAAGACGGATTTGCTGCTATCGCTGTGAAAATGTTTTTTAGCCTAACGTTAGCCTCTACAAGCTAAGCTAACCAGCCGCAATAAAACCTTAAACAATCTATAACTCATAACTAATGCGGTTTAAGTTGGTACAAACACTATGTAGAAAATTAAATGTCTTACTTTTTCAGCTTATTCGATACAGCACGATATCTTGCCAGAAAATCACCTTCAGCAGCCATAATTACAAGAAAGTAAACCAAAGCAGGAAGTAAATTGGATAGAAGCTCTTTCATTGGTTAGTTGATTAGAGAGCGTGACAGCGTGCCTTGTCATTGGTGAATGTCCAGAGTAAATATAAGAAATGTACATTTAACTAGACAACAACATAGTTGAGTTTAGAGCAAAATACACATTAAAAGGCTTATTTTAGTTTACTGTTATGTTTATTTATGCACATATAGCCTATAATAAATATTGGACAACAAAATATTTTCACTCAAATGGGGGTAAAATATATGCAAACATTTTTTTTTTTTTTTTTAAATAGAGTTGAGACTGGTTCTAATGGCATTAAAAGTTTTCATAGACACACTCAAAAATTCCGTCTTCTTGCTTCTGAGGAGTATTTCTCACCTGTAATTAATAAAACGTATGGTTACAGTAAAACCATGTTTTTCTAATGTTATATTTCGTAGATTACATGGATTGCTACTTACTGTCTTTTGGGCTTCACTTTCCTTAGGTGTTGTGGCTTTTGTTTGGTTTCTCTGTCCACTAACAGAAGCAGCAGTAGAGCGGTCCAGCACATCATAAACAGACCTTGGACGAGCCTCTAAACTCTATGAGAATTTGTTTCTAAATTATCAGTACTGTGACTTAGTTCAAAAGATACTTATACATCCTGAACATTCTTACAGCATAGAAAGACGGCGATTGGGCTGGTTCAGCATTTGCAGAATCTACCTTCTCCTTTTGTGTTTCAATACTTCCATTATTGTTTTGCGTTTTGCAACATCCCTTTAAAACATTTTAGATGTGATCGGGCATAATTTCACACTAATAATTTAAAAAGTTAGCATAATATTTACTTTACAAATGTGTACGTAAATCTTAAAACATGATGATAACAATTGTCACAAAGTCAGATTTCATCATCATGTTCATGTTTTTAACGGTCTTACCCAATTTCCTCTGAAAACATAGACGGTTCCTCCGACACTGAAGATCAGCAGCAGAGCAGTGAAAACAGACACTACAATGACCTCAGTGCAGATCCACACCTCCTGATAACCACTATCTGTAAAACAATGGCAAATGTGAAGTGCCATGTTTAAAGTGGAAACTTATGACTGAAGCAGCATCATAGGATTTTATACCGGTTTAAAAAGTAAACCAACTTTAAGGGAGCAAGAAATACTCTATACATCGATAACTAAAGCAAAAGTACTCCAACAGAAAAAATATAAATGCAATGAATGGCGTTCACATTAAATCACTACATTCTAAATTGTGGAAAGGGTTTCAGGGGTTGTCATCCGGACACTGTTTAAAGATCAAGACGTTTGGACTTCTATCCAGAAGTCATTGTCAATCAGTGAGCTGGTCTGAGAACACGCCTGGACGAATGAGAGATTACATCGACAACATTCTAAATTTAAAATATAAAATTGAGTCGAAGGCCAGAATTTTGAGGTAAAATCTATATTTATTTAACTGTCTAAATGCAGATGATCTGGTTTCTTTAAATCTTTGTAATTACTAGGACTATGGATATGAAACAAAACAAAAGGCATTAAGTTAGTGTCTTCCCTCTCTGAGGCAAAAGTGGTGGCATTATTCAATCACAGAAGGTGACATTGTTGTCGGTGGAAAGAACTTTAAGCCACAAGATGAAAACCCATATCCCAGACCAAAAGTACTAAGGTTCAACAATTTTCTGTTTTTATATTTCTTTCAAAACAGTGAATCAGCCTTTTATATTGGATATATAATGAAAACAGTGTATACCATAATTTAAAATGTTGATATGTATTGTTTATGAACATATTTTGGTATTCACAATAACACATGCCCTAATAACTTAAATATTACACGTTTATCATGAAAGGTAGAAGAGAGCTATTAATAAGTTGAATAGAACAGAGTAGTTAAATGCTGAATTGTACTCACCTCTCACCCTTAGAAACCAAAAAGCCCTGGCTGTTTTATACTGACAATAATACTTTCCTGGAGTCGTCATGTTGTTAAGAAGAAATGTGCCAGTAATTTCCTTTTCTGCTGTTACCAAGATTACAAATGTATAGACAGATTTGTTAAGAGGGTCAAAGCAAGTCAGGTAGTCTGTGGATAGATTTGCAGGTTTCTTCAGCTGATATGAAATGCTGAGATTTTCTCCTTTGAGAGCCACAAAAACACGTTTTTTAAGGCTTAGTTCTGTAAAGGAATCACAAACGTTTAAACGTTTTAAATCTCTCTCAGCCTTTACACCGTCCATTAGTAGTTGTAATCTTACCTATTTTTTGCCCATTTGTAGAAGGAAACACAAAAAATAATATCCATGTTAACAAGAATACAAAAGGATCAAATTTAAATCTTTTCGTGACATGACCCATAGCTTTTCCTTTATGGCAGATTCAATGTTTAGTAGTTTATCTGAAAGATTGTTTCCTCTTTGAGGTAATCAAACTTCCTCAAAAAGTTACTTTTGTTTGTCTAAAGCCTGGCCCACGTCTTGGGTAAGCGTGACATGTTAGTGTGAATCACATGCATTACACAAAGCAGCTGAATTTCTAAACAAATCTAGGGTGCTAAGGTACAATTAAACAACAAATCCGGTCATTTCATGTAGTGAAATAGCTAAACTAGATGGAGACTTTACCAGTAAGAGCAAAAATGATCTTAAAAAATAAACATCATAATAATAGTAATAATCCGTAGAGAATGAATGTGAGAGTGTTTACCCTGCAGTGAGCTGGCCACTAGCCCAGGGTGTACCCGCCTAAGACCCAAAGCCACTGGGATAGGCTGCAGTCACCCGCGACCCCTAACGGGAACAACAGCTAGAAAATGAATGAATAATAATAATAGTAATAACAATATCAACAACAACAAGAACAATAATAATAATAAGTCATGATCTTGTTGCTTTCTAGCTCTTTGAGTGACAGACAACCTCTTTATACTTTGACAGTATAAAACTAGATACAATTCAGTTTTCTCCACAGTGGGGCAGTATAGACACACAATCAGACGGTTTCCATTTCAAAGCAAAACTAGAGAACTTCTGATGTAAGAGAAACTGAGGAATCCATGTGAAGGTGACAAACGGCCTGATGGTAATGTAATCCAGCTGTGGACCGTCTTCAGTCCAAGAACTCTCTCTTTCTCTCTCTCTATGGGCAGGAGAAAAGCAGATGCTAAAGCTCATTTGTCTTTCTAGTTTTCCTCAACCTCTTCTCTCTCTTTCTTTCTTTCTTTTTTTCTTTCCAACCTTTGCATGACTTTCTCCAATTTATTCACTGGTGGCCAACACTGACCTCAACTGCAAAAAAAGCCACAGCTGGAAAAACATCTGCATGCCAGAGACTGTAGGATAACCCATTCCACATCTCACTGTCTTTATCATAATTCAGTTACAACAAACAACAGGAAACGTGTCACAATGACTGTGGAACGTTTGCATTAAGTGAAAGAAATCACCTGTGCACAAGATAATTTATATCAATTAACAAATGCATTATAATAGAAATATACGATACACATAATAATACATGTGCAGTGTTAAATTCAAAGTTTAATGTAGTGTCTGTGGAATTAACTACAGCCCCAGACCCTTCATACCTGTGTCCTGGAGTGAGGGGATGAGCCAAGAGGCGTGCCCCACATCTGGCAGAAGAAAAAGAGAGTTTCAGCTCACAAAATACAACACACTAACTTCCATTCTTATTGACTGCACTGGACCTAGTGGAGTTCTCTTTTTTAAACCATAATTATTTACAAGTACCAGCTGAGGGTAGAAGGAACACTGAGAAGGAAGTAATAAAGTGCAAACAGCGGGGCAGTGACAGTGAAGCACAACAGCTCCAGCATTTGGGATTCAAAACCACATCGGCAAAGGATTTCCCACTGAGACTTGAAGCAGCCTCATCCTTCAGATAGTGAGTGTTGCCTCGTTTGCGCTTTTCAGTAATGGCTGTTCCTTCACACAGTTATTTTCAAAGACGCAAAAGGAAATCGGTCTAATAATGATGTTAGTGTCCCAGGAGAGGTTTGTTTACGCCGACTGTTTGATGCAGATGATCTCTTCAGCTACAAAAGGTTCTGCACCTTTTAGAAAACTCCAAATATCTGCTTAAAATGTTAACAAGACTTCTCCTCTGACTCACGATGTTATTTTGGACTAGTGTGATTGAGATGCTTTTTGTCACTTTCTGTGTCGCAGACTTTTGTGATTACACACTCACTCGTTTATTGGACTGTGAATTGAAAAAAAAAACAAAAACAAATAAATGTATCGTTACATTTTAAATAAATATCACAATTATTGTTTGGAAAAACCAAAAAACAAACAAAAAACTACAACATTAGCCGCAGTCACTACTACTTATCGCTGTGATGACAACAACAACAAAACCCATTTCCCTTTTCTGTAGCCAATTAACCACCAATTTGCCAAAACAAAAAAAAAAACTTTAATGAACCTGGTAAAGGTAAATTACCACCATAAGTAAAATGTTTGACACAATCTTTGTGTGTTTCCATAGGCATTAGACCTTTAACTTTAACCAAGTCTGTTTTGCTTTTTCTTAAAGGGGGAGTGTCTGAAACTCGTAATGGCCCCTCCCACGCTGTTATTGATACTGATGTTGGTTGCCACGGCAACAGGGGCCCGCTCAGGCAGCGAGGAGAATGAACTGGATTATGGGTACTGGAACTACAGAGAGGGAGGTAAATCAGCACCAGCCTGTGTTTGATCTGAGCTGTGTGTAGACGTGGAGCTTGTAAATCTGCCGGTGACAAAATGTTTGAAGTTGAGGACTTGAAGGAATAATTTATAGTGATGATAACGGCATGCAGCACTTTAATGACGTCAAGAGATCTGGCTCCTAATCAGGTCACACTCATTACAACACACTTTTCTACTTTGCAGGTCTATAATGTCGACCAGGGATTCATGTTGTTTTGAAATTAGACGCTGATGGCTTTATGTTTGTGCTTGCAGCTGACCATGTGAACGTGGCTACAGTGCGCAGTGTGACCCGAGTATTAGATGCGTGGGGAAAACGCATCTTCAATGAGATCAAAACTTTACTGCACTCTCAGCCAAGTGCGTTGCTGCCTGACTACTCCAGGTACATCAAGACACATGTAATGACTAATGTGGACTAAGTAGGCTGTACTTAGCCTACACTCACTATTTGAACTTAAAAGTACTGTTAGACCTACAAATAAGCCTACTATTGCCGCAGTTATTCCTGTAAATTTGAAACTGGTGTTGCTTGTATTTGGTGGTAGTTACAAGACTATATAGGTCTATCAGTTCTACTTATTGGCTAATAATGCAACTGCAACTAGCTACTTTAACTTTACATTAATTGATTTTTACATTCACAATCTTTCCATTCTGTCTATTAGTGGTAGACCCCCACTGGTGTGTAACTTTTTCTTGAATTTGTAATTTGAACTTGGTAATGGTGAATGGAGAAGACCCTCATAGATGGAGCACATTGATACAAAATATGTTGATTGCACTGTGGAATTAGGCTACAATAATACACTGTACACTGTACACACACACACGCACGCACGCACGCACGCACGCACACACACACACACATATAGATGTGTATATATATATATACACGGCTTCTTTAAAATGTGAGGTGTTTTGTTACTGCACTCACTCCTGACAACTGCCTCGTTTCCTCCTGCAGGGTGCGCCCTCTGTCCGAGTCTGTCAACGACCTGTTCAGGGAAGTGTCGCTGCTGCATCGGCGCATCACGGAGCTCACCCATCGCTTAGCAACCCTGGATCCGTTCCTCCGTCACCACGGTTACCGCGGCGAGGGGGAGGAGGGGGCGGTGACGCCTCTGAGCGTCAGGGGGGGTGCACTGGCCCTGGCTCGGCCTGGTAGGCCTACATCTAGGGGCACGCGGGTTCTGCGGAGGAGACGAGTCAAGATATTTAACAACGGCGGGGTCCAGTTGTTTCAGCCGGACACGTAAACTTCCCTCACTCTGCTTTAGTCAGTGGCAGTTCTGACTGTGTACACGAGTTAATAAATGTTTAACACTTGTTCATTTTTTGTTTGTTTTTTTCAGAGTTAATGAACTTGCACAGCCCACGAGAAGTACATATAAGTAACACGTGATCCCTTACCTTGCTCGACGAGTCACGGGGTCCACTCCTATTGTTCATGTAGGCCTAGAATGGTTGTACTGGAGAAGAAAAATAAATGAGAGAATAATTAATGTATTTTTAATATAAGCTACCTCTGGATAATAGACCCAGAGCAACAGCGTATTTCCTTATCGGTTGTGATTTAGACCGTGCTCTGCACTAAACTTGTCAGGTTAGCCCTTTAGTTTAAGCTCATCTCAAGGCTGCAGCGGCCCAGCAGGGGGTGCCTATTGTCTACAAACAATTATAGTTTGTTTGCTTACGGTCACGGCGCATGTGCAGTGTGTGGGCAATAATATCGAAGTTCATGCCTTCATTAAAAGTTTGCCAAGTGTTTCTACAGCAACCAGTTTCTCTCCTGTACGTGAGCCAGCACCACGCTCAGTCCACGTATGATGACACGGCCGGCTCTATTTTTACTTCACAATCTACATGTGCCGCTGTCAGCCCCGTGTAGTTTATGCTGTAGTAGTCTATGCATTTTCCTCCATAGTGTAATCTGTGCAATCAAACATCTCCTCCTTCCCATGGCTCGCCTCCTCTCCACTGCTTACTGCTACATGTGGGCGGTAAGCTCTGGCTGTACTTTCCATTTTAGTATTGTATTGTCAATGCATTGTTGCATCCAATCCAGTTATGATGCTGTGGGAATACTGTATAAATCTTCTTCTCTGTCTCTCAGCTCACCCTCCCCTCCCTGTCTATGGAAAAAGAGCCAGTTGCTAGGTAACTATTAATTGTCAAGAAGTAGTTACATGTGTTGCAATGCATCCTGAGCTTGTTGAGTTGGTGTGAGGACTAAATAAGTAGGAGAGTGACTGATGATGAGATTATTCCAAACGCTCTGGCTTCTGTCTACGAAACACGAATATTAAAGTCTGTGAAGATATGTATAGCGTTGAGTACATTTGGAGGTTTCTTTAAATAACTCCTGTTGCTGGACAGGGCGTTCGGTGGAGTAAAGAGGAGTGAGGGGGAGTTTTGAGGCTCTTTGATCTTTGCTGCTCGGTTTGCATCACTTCTCCCATTTTAGACCATTTCTCATTACACTTTTCCCCATTTCTTTCTTTTTTTTCTTATAGTCTTTAAAATCTTTTTGTCCAACATGGTGAATAACATCAATCTTGCATGCACATCTTGTTTACGAAAGGCGACTAGGACACAAACAAAAGATGTAATGAAGAGCAAAAGATGAACCTCGCCTGTGTCCATTATCTTTAATAAGGCCAAATAATGCGCTCCATGGGTGACGCAGTTGGAGAAAGGGGGCCATGATGTACAAATACGTTTCTACAACAAATGCAAAACAAGTCCAGATGACATTTGACCTTTTTTATTAATACTTAACACTTTTATTCCAAAGAGACAGAAGAATAATATTTCTCAGCACTTATTTTCACATTGACTGTGTGTAATCTCTTTTTAAATATTACTAAATATTCAGTCAAATTTGAAATACTCTCTTCACACAAGTAATTTCTCTTCATACAAAAATGTGAGGGTGAACTAGAGTTTTTATCGTATTTACATTTTCACAATCTGTACAGCTCAGGGACGAAAAGAATCAATCTTCTATGGCAAACAGAAAATCAGATTGAGTCAAAGAGGAGAAAGCTAGTCATTGTAGAAATGATAATCTATTGTGCTTTTCTTGTTGTGTTATAATTGAAAATTTTACCAGGTCAAAAAGCAAACAAATCACAGGAACCTCAATTCATCCTGTGTCTATGGAGAGAAATAAATGATTACACATATCTTGGCCTTAGAAGTAGCTCAACAAAATTTAACAATCAAACTAATCAAAGATTAACTCCAAATAGCTCTAATCTCTGGTTATTTGTACATTTTTATCAAAACTCTATGTGTGAGGTATGTACATAGCTTTATAGTACGTGTAGACTACAATAAACAGTTGTCTTGCGCACTGTCTCTCGTCCAAATGAGCACACAGAGGTAATCAAGCGTATGTATCCAGGCACATACAACAACAGGGAAAAAATAGAAAGATGAAATGAAAAAGGCTTCTCCAGTGACTAAGAACCTTATTAAAACCATTTACATAAACTATATCAAGAAAACTTTTGAAAAACAATAACAGTAAAAGCACTCTTATCCTTATAAGATCTTAATCAGTTCAGCCATATTTTAAAACAAAAGTTAAACCCATAAATTGGTGTCTTCTCTTACACAAACACACACACACCTACAGTACTACATGGATCAGTACCAATGAAATTCCAAATAATCCAAATATCATAAAAATGCCCATTTGTGGGCCGAAAGTTAAGATGTAAACCAAGAAAAAGGAAAGAAAACTATAAATCTACACATGCAAATCCTAGAAACCCCTATCATACACACTGACTGTAAACTAAGAGAATAAATCAGTTCTATTAACAAGGAACTATTAATCAGGTAAATGGATAGATTGTGCTTGGGTATTAGATTTTAGTTGAATATCAATATGTGGCTCATGATCAAAGAGTGAGCTCTAAATGTTCATTTGCCATGTGCTTTAAGTTGAAATTGTTTAACTGCTAATTAATGTGTATTTTAGTACCACGTAATGTATTACGTGTTTCCAATTTGTATTGTCCTCTGCTCGCCCAGAGAGCGAACTCTAGAACTTGGTAGTACAAATATGAATCAAAAGGAAAAAATAACATTAGAGTACAGATAAAGAAATTCATATATTGGAGAACATTTATTTTGATCAAACCAATAAAACTCAATAGAAAAAAATATAGTTGTATGTAAAATTAGGGTTTGTTGCAGCCCTTAAGTTGAATAATCATGCAATCCTCAATCAAAGGGGACTTATCTTGAAGACAGGCAGTGTTTATAGCTGTAATCACATAATAATTAAGATGTCAGGTGCACATTTTTTTATCAAGGCCTGACTGCCTGACAAGAGCCCATTGTGTTGTGTTCAATAACTGTTATGGTCAAATATATTTGATATTATTTTTGATAAATAATATGGACGTTCCCTAATGCCTAGCATTATTGTGTGCTCAGAGTGAGACATGGTGAGGTGGTATTTTGTAATTAATAGAATTCAACTCTCATAAATCCCTTTAGTTGGGCTTTTATGGTTTGATGAATGATTAGTAATTGAAAGCAGGGGCATATACTCTACCAACAGAAAATATTGAGAATCGTTTTGAAAAATATCTGATATCTATTAATTCTTTAAGGCACATAGAGCTCAAAATTCAGAACCCGTTTGGTACTGCCTGACCCAAAAAAAAGGCAAATCAGTATGATGTCACCTTTTTTGCTTGATTTGTAATTGGTCAGTACGTAAAATGTACCCAGGAAGCCATGCCTTTTACACATCACAGCGCTGAGAAAGTGACAGGAGCCTGCAAATAGTCATTGACATGAATCTTCACTTTGACATCCATTTTACAAGTCTCCTGCAAAAAATGGTGAGCTAAGAAAATAACATTATACAAATATGAAACATGAACTATCAAATGGTTAAAACAATTCAACCCAATCATAAAACACTGGAATAATATTCAGTAATATCAACATTATCAATACAGTTATTATTAATTTACCCTGTTAATACAACAGAAATTCAGATTTCTTGACTGTGATTGTATTTCCGTACCCAAAAAGATTTATTTTAGTGTCGGACTGCAGGAGGGAGGGAAAGACAGTGAGCGTAAAAAGAGATAGGTGGGGACACTTTTCCCCTCCCTCCCCATGACCTAACGAGTGTCAGAACAGCACCAAACACCTCTCCCTTTCATGAAAATGCATCCCTCGAAGGACGTCACCAAGACTTAGCATGATGTGGCCTGTGTATATTGTCCAAAGAAATCGGTTTATTGGACTGCGAACATACACAGTATTGTGTCTCATTCACTTCACACAGAGAGGTCATCAGCTTGAGCTGCACCGTATGTTCTCGGTCTACCAAATTTCTGCAGCCATTGTGTTGGCATTCACACATCTGACTCAATGCTGGACAGCTTTTCATATACATGTCCATTGGCACCATTGAAGGGTCTCTGTCCTGGCCCCAAACCTAAAGTGTCTCTGCCTCCAGGCATAAGCTTGTTGCCTCCATGGTGGTTGCTCATAGGACCTCCCACCCCACCCAGACAGAGCTCTTTTGGGTACCTGGGGGCCATATTGGACATCACCCCTGCAGTGGCAGATGCAGGCAAATAAGAAGTAGCTCCCATTGAGCCCCTGAAGTCCCCTCCTCCTCGGATGTTGTTGAGAAGCTGCTGCTGCTGTTGCTGCGTCTGTGGCTTTTTCATGTAGTACGGTTTGGCACCGTGTAAAAGACACTGGTCGTCGCCGAACGTTGGGATGAAAGGGTTCTGGTTCACCTTATCTGGGTAGAGAGATTTAGACAAGGAGTAAGTCCCGGCCCCTCTGCCGCCACCACCACCACAGCCCCCACCTCCCATCATTGCCCTGTCTCTTTCCCTAAAATCTCGCTCTCCCACCGAGCGCTGACGCAGACCTCCTTCACCTCCATGGAACAGACTGAACGATGACCCTGCTTTGGCCCTGTCGCCTAGTCCTCCAAACATAGGAGAGTCCCTGTCAGCTGAGTACCTCTCAAACATGTGAGCGTATGGACTTGGGCCCTCGGTGAAACGATCTTTATCTTTTAAACTCACACTACGGGGCTGAACTAACTGTTCACCCATAACCCCACCAGTGCCTCCCATGCGCCCTGCTCCTTCCCTCTGCAGGTCCACAAATGTGTCATATGAATGCTGCCTTCTCAGGACCCTCCCGCCTGGGCCTAGTTTCCTTCGCTGTGCTGGAGTTTGTGTCTGGGTTCCTCCTACACTACTCTTCCCCCCTGGGAACACCATGTTATTATCCTCACTGATATTGTAAAGGTTGCTTGGCTGAATCTTACAAGAATCACAGCGCTTGCAGGAAGCAGAGCTGGGACGACTACTAGTGCCCCCCACCCCACTAGCTGGGCATGCTCCTCCACCTCCATGATGACAAACACTGTGGCAGTTACGACACTCCCAGTCTCCCCCTGCTATACCCCCTCCTCCAATCCCTGAAGCACCCTTTTCCCAACAGCTGTGGGCCTGCTGCCCTGCCGACACTGTGTTCTTGACTTTACCTTTGAGGAAGTCTTCTACTGGCACTAAACTCTTACAGACACCACCACCACTAGCACTGCCCACACCGCTTCCTCCACTTCCTCCCTCCTGCTCCCACATGGCCTTGCCCTCCTTGGAGCGGAACTGCTCCCCATAGAATTCTCTGAGGTTCTCTTTGTCTTTGCGGAATACGTAAGGAGAAGAATTACCCCCTCCAGCACCCCTCTTCCGCTCCAGGGGCGGAGAGACCGCGCGGCGTGCCAGGGACCCATGGGGGAAGTGGTGGTGGACGGTGTGGTGGTGGGGCCTCCTCCTGAAGCCACTCAGCTCTACATCGTCATGTTCCCGTCGGCATTTGGCCGAGGCAGGCCTCTTTTTCAGACTGTCCCTGTACTGCTTACGTCGTTTGTTGTTTCCTTCCAGGTTGCCGTAGGTGACCGTGTGCGTAGAGATATCCGAGACGTCAGAGCGGACATTCCCGTCATCGCCCCCCGATCCTGCCCCTCCCCCGCCTCCACCACAGTACCTCTCATGACTGCCGATCAGCCCCGTGCTGGATGCTCCTCCTTTGAAAGAAAACCTGCCATAGACATTGCCAGCTTTGAACCCTCCCTGGCCGGAGTCTGCCTGGGCATGGCCAGCAATCAAGTCAAATTTATTAGTGTTCCTGTGGGTCATGGATGGGCGGGGCTGCGTGGTAAAGATGGGTGCAACCCCTCCCCCTAAACTGTCACAATCAAACATACCCCCTTCCAATGAGCTAGCGCTGCCTAAGCTACGCGGCCTATTGGGCGGGGGGCCAGACATACCCAGAGCTGAGGCCGGGTGGTGGTGCCGGTAATGGTCCTGGTACAGGTTGTTGTCCTTCAGGGGCAAGTTACCAAAAGTCCTCTCCACATCACCAACGTAGTCACTGAACATGTTGTCCTCGGCCATATAAGGAGGAGCAGTCTTGCAGTCCATGGGGTGACCCACCAGGCTGCGCCGGTGCTCCTGGATGTCATAAATAGCAGACTCTCGGCCGCTGTGACTGTACTCCAGGGCAGCGTGTGGAGAGCCATTGATACCTGGCACGGCAGTCATATCCTTGGCAGTGCGAATCAGGCGCAAGATGTTGGAGTGGGTGTTGTTCATGTTCTTCTTCATTGTGGACGAGGGGGAGTCGACCGTTGACTTGTTTTCCTCAATTTGAACACCGTGGATGCAGCTGTAGATTCCCTGGAGTGAGTAAATGAGGGGAACAGGAAGACACACAAGGAGAAAGAATGTGAGACAGGTCAAGGAAGAAGATGAGAGCAGTCCGGTTTAAGGCTCAGTGTGAACAGCATAATGGGTAAAGTGTAGACGATACAGTCAACACCAAACAGTTGATACAAAAACAGACAAAGAGAGGAGGCAAACAGGGACAGAGGCAGAGAGAGGTTAATACATTGCCATGTTCTCTCTGACCACCCACTTGTTTACACACAATTAAATGGTAATAGGGGCTGAGTTCATAAACGACTTTTCTCAAGGGAACATCTTGGGCCTGTAAAGGCTCTTCACCTCGGGCGGCAGCAGCTGAGCGAGGGACTGAGCAGATCAAAGCCTTGATTGATAACAGCAAGCTCAATCAATATCTTAATCAATATCATTTAAATTTACCTGACCCTAGCTGATCTGGTTTTGTTTCCTTGCCACAACACTTTTCACAAATTAAAACATGTAAATAAAGGTTTTAAATGTCATTATTTCTCAATACGTGTGTATGTGCATGAATGAGGGCAAGTTCTAAATTAAAAGGTCATGTTATATATTTACGTGTACTTACTTAAGTATGCAGGCTATTATTTAAATACATCGTTGTATCAGAGCTTATTTATCTTAATCATGCAGAAAGGCTAGAATTGTCAACCCTTTTGTAACCATTTCTGAAGTCAATAGATGATACATTTGTTGTAAAGTGTAAAAAAGAAACAAAATGTGTAGATAAATAATCTGGAAGTTAGTCGTTTCATTTTGTGATTTTGTGGTAATTTCTATTACCAGATGCTCTTCTTTTTTTGTTTGGTCCAAAAAGTCCGAGGTAGGTCAGGTGAATCATTCTATTACCCGACTGATGCACTACACCTCAGCCCAGAGGTCTGAAACAACTGTTAATGTGATTGTTTTGTCAGGAGGACAGAGGTCATTTCTAAAATAAAACAAGCACACTCACTCTGCTAATGGAGTAGGTGAATCCAGGCTTTCCTGAGCACACGCCCATAAAGCAGAAACGCAGTTGCCAGTAGAATAAGTGTTCACAGATGAAGGTGATAAGTGACAGGATCATCGCGGCCCCAAGCATGTAGAAGACACCCGCCATGTTGTCCACGTCCAGCTGACTGCTCATCACCTCATTCTTCTCATTGTGGCAGATGCCCGTGAGCCACAGGGCCTCCAACTCCTCCATCTCACCTGCAGCAGGCATATAAACACAGAGGTGAGTGAGAGCCCGGTGCTCGGGTCGGCCCCAGCCAGAGACTTGCAATAGGAACAGGGGGGGGTCTCATGTATATGCCACAAATGTCATGTTGCATTACACAAACTGATCTACCCTCTCATCCATTGAGGATCATCTTGTTAACGATTGCTTATGCAAAGCAAACCTCTTCCGTGTTGTAGGGGAAATATACTGCCCACTGGGATCCGGATGCGCTATGGGACGATGGTTGTGTGTCTGAAACATGTTTTCTCTGTGTATGTATCCCAGTAGGGTTGCTAAAGGAACATGTCCAAATACTTTGCACCAGTGCTACTGAGTCTCATAACCAGAGTGTATGATTAGATTCTGTGAGGGTAATAAACTGCTTAGTGGTCCTTTTGTTGATTTTTGCTTATCCATTGTCAAGATTGGACTATGATGTGCTAATCCGCGCTGGAGGACAGTATTGTATCATGGGAGGAAATGTGGAGAGTCTCACATAGCATCAGCATTTTTGCATGTCTCTTGTGACCGGAAAGCTTTTCACAATCCCACACTCTCGGTTGCATGTCCACAACTTTGTGAACACATACCAGAAAGGAAGTGAGTGTCAGGCATACAGATGCAAAAGGATACAGCTGAAAGGGCTTCATATGTCCGTTTGTCAGTCACGATGCTACACTGCATATGTTTGAGGGTTTGAGCAGCATCAATCTCTAATGTACTTTATATCTTCATCTATATCTAATCAGAATGCAATCTCATACTCATCCTCAGGCAATAATACTACATATGCAATTTGTGTCTTGAGTGTTGCATGGTGGGAAAATGTTTTCTAATTCTTAGTTATTTGTACAATTTAATTCAACATTTTTTCTTGCAAAACAAAATAAATTGCCTAATAATAAGATAATAATAATTTTTAAATAATAAAATAGGTTTGATTTCTACACACAGTATCCACGGGACTATGTGTAAGATTTTCTGTCTCAAAGGCTTTATTTGACAGGACACCTGTAGCCTGAAATGGGGAGAAAGAGGGTAGAGACATTTGGAAAATGGTCAAGGTCTGGAATTGTCCCCAGGACACTGCAGTGAAAGCAATCAAACATGTGCAACCACTGCACCATTGGCAAACACAAAGCTTTGTAATTAACAGAGCTTTGTAACGAAACTCAGTGAAAAGCAAAACATGTCTACAAGATAATCTGGTGTTTTGGTGCTGAAATCAAAAGTGAATGCAAATGTCTTCTGTGCAGTGAATACTACAGTGGCACTGAGAAAATGTGTCAGCTGCGACCAACAATTGGACAACATCCACAGGCTTCATCTCTTTAGGATCCACTTCTATGACACAGCTCCGGGTCAATATCTACCTGTCTCGGACAAACAGCCTTTACGATGCATTGTCTGCTGCTCCTGGCTTACCAAATAAATGCAGTCTGCCACAACGGCTGCAGGCTTAAGGGGCCAGCTGGCAGGTCAATGACGATGCAAGTTTTTCTGATTCAAGATATTGTGCATATTTTCACAGGTTTGGAGTTATTGTAGAGTTTAATATTGACAGCACAGTTGTATAATATAAGTAAAAAAAACCTAATAAATGTGGGCTACTTTGGTGGTTTAATGTCTTGATTTTCAACCAGTGTGCCGATAACGTACGTGTGCCTTGTGGTTTTGTTAGGTGTGCCTTGAAAACATGTCCAATTTAAGTAAACAGATTCACAAATGTGAATGTAACTGACTATTTTGCCTTTTTTGGAGTGTTCTGAACAACTTCTGCACAAAAAAAGAAAGCAAAACCTTGCCAAATGTAAGACTTAGATTTATTTACTGTATGTTTGTAACTAAATGGTCTGATTTAGTAATGTTTGGTGTGTCGTGGTCTATTTTAAACCCAAAAAGTGTGCCGCAGCTCAGAAACGTTGAAAAACACTGGTTTAATGTAATAGGAAACAGTTGAAATGGACAATAAAAGTAGTAACAGTAACAGAAAGAGTTACAGGTAGCACTCCTCTACCTCTACTCTCCTCTACTCCTCTACCAGGGGCCAGGGAGCTTGAGGGTGCTGCACAGTATCTTATCTGTTCCTAGCACTGCACTTTTCTGGACTCAGGAGTCTGATGTTCCTCGAGGGATCTGCTGTAGCCATTCCTCCAGTTTGGGGGTCACTTTCCCGAGTGCTCCGATCACCACGGGCACCACTTTGGCCTTCACCTTCCAGGCCTTCTCCAGCTCTGTCTCTAGTTTCTCGTGTTCCTTTCTCCTGATGTTGCCATCACTTGGTATCGCTACATCAACCACAACGGCCTTCCTTTATTGTTTATCCACCACGATGTCTGGTTGGTTGGCCATTACCATTCTGTCCCACAGGATCTTCACTCCGTCATTCTCTACCACCTTTGGAGGTGTTTCTCATTTTGCCCTTGGGATTCCAGTCCATACTCCACACAGATGTTTCTGGACACTATGCCAGCCCCTTTGATATGGTGTTCCATATATGCCAGTATCTGCCAGTATCTTACACCCTGCAGCTATGTGCTGGACTGTCTCAGGAGCTTCTTTGCACAGCCTACACCGTGGGTTTTGTCTGGTGAGGTAGATCTGGGCCTCTATCGCTCTGGTGCTCAGGGCCTGCTTCTGTGCAGCCATGATGAGTGCCTCTGTGCTGTCCTTCAGTCCGACTATAGCCACTGGTAGGATTTCTTGATATCAGCCGCTTCAGTTATGTTACAGTGGTACATCCCATGTAGGGGCTTGTCCTCCCATGAGGGTCCCTCCTCTGGCACCTCATCCTCTGTTGCCCATTGCCTGAGACATTCACTGAGCATCAACATCTGGGGCCTTATCCTTGATGTACTTGTGGGTCTTGGATGCTTCATCCTGGATAGTGGCTCTCACACTCACTAGTCCGCGGTCAGTCTCAGGGTGCTGGATTTGGAATGAAACCCTCCATGCACGGTAAGGAGCTTTCGTGTCTTGACGTCTGTGGTCTGTATCTCTTATGGCAGGGTGTAGCTATTTATCGCCCGTGACTTGTTCTTGCCTTTGAGCTGGCTTCTTAGGACTTAGTTATTTAGAGGTAGGTATTTGGCTGTTGCTGCTTACCTTGTAGCCTGTATATATATATATATATATATATATATATATATATATATATATATATATATATATATATATATATATATATATATTAATCACACTTTGAAACTGTGATTAATTACTTTATTAATATTATTACTTTATTTATTAATCTTTTCTTCTCAAAATTAAATAATTGTATAATATATATAATTATCTAAATACATTATTTAGATCTGTCTATACTTAATTAAAGCCTACACAATTCATGTTGAATCTGTGGGACATGTTTCAGGTAAATCTAGGGCCCTTCATACACTCATAGAACTATAGTTACAGATGTAACTGATATTCATGGACACAGATGGAGCTGGTGTTGGTCTGGGGTCACACGTGCTCTGAAATAATTTGGTGACATGTTTGGTCCAGTTAACTTTGTTTTAGTGCTCACACGCAAGTTTTGTTTTCATTACGGAGCACATGCGGCTCGACACGTGATCTGCACTGTGGGTTTGGTTTGTTCTGCGCTCTTAAACATCAGCCCCTGAGATTTCTGTGCTGTCTACGTGAGGACTGATTATATGTGTAAAATAAACTGTGCTTCCCCTGTACCTTCCTCCTTCACTCAGGTAAAGCCTCCTGCGTGATCTAGAAGAGCGTGTTTTGTCAAATCAACCTGTCTGATTAATCTGTGTCAATTTGTGATTAATTCTATATATATATATATATATATATATATATATATATATATATATATATATATATATATTTGTTGTTGTTGTTTTTATTTTATTTTATTATTTTTTTTTTTTTTGAGCCCCAGTTTTATTGTAACCTTTTGTTATGAGAAGTAACAATTGGGAACTCAAATTATTTTTTTTTACCATCTCCAAATAGCATGAGGATGGCAAGATCCACAGCTCGTTTCCATCCTGAGTCCTTTTGGATGGCAATGCCGTAGCCCGTAGACGCAAAGACCTTTCCACTGCCGATGGTGACCAGTTTACAGCCTTCGTCTCTGCCTGCCATGTAGTTCAGCACTGCTGCGTCATAGATGAATGCATCCAGTTTACTGCAGAACATGTGAACAAAGAACAGAAAAAGAATGTAAACATGATGGGTAAAATGTATTTACTATACTTGTCTTTGCATATCAAGCAGAGGTTATATAAGTATACAATAATCCCATAGATTGGTTTCTTGAAATTTGCACTGATATTTATTGGGCCTCGTAAATTATTCTATGTAAGTTTAATTATGATTATCCATTAAATTGCAAGTATTTGTGGCCATTCATAGACTAAAACATTAATTAAGAGACTTAATAGAAAAGGGCAATATTCAGCGAGCATGAAATACATTTAATAGTCACCTTTATTATTCAATTCTCCTCGTAACCTTCAATCTGCACAGCTAAACCCACCAAACTGTTGTGCTTAGATTTGATGAATAAGTAATTCAAAATACCAGATACAACACAGAAGCACTTAGAGTGACAGAGGTGGCTGATGGATTGAGTGAAGCGGAAAGAGAGGTATTAGCTAGCTTTCAGATTTCACCACAAACCACAGGCAGCGCTGCTATTTTGGGGTCAGTGGAAGGCGGATACACAACTCCACTGACTGCCCACCCACTTTAACCATAATGCTCTGTCTTCGTCTGTCTCCTGCTCTTCCTCCTTCATCATCTTTTCGCTCTATTGCATCATGACAGTACCTCACAGCTCCACAGCTCTCTCTCTTTTCTTGCTGATCCTTTCATCTCCCTCATCCCTTCTATCCCCATCTGTCTCCATCCTCACCCAGTCTTCAAACTGTACAGCGCCTCGTCTACGTTCTTCTGGTGGAAGCTGGTCATGTAAGCATGCATGTCCGGGTAGTTGTTGCGAATGTTGCGCTCCGTGCTCCCATTGGGTACTGTCCCAAAGCGGAATGGTGGGGAAAACTCGTTGGGTTTCTGGAACTGTAGTGTGTCCGGAAAAGGAAGAGAAAACAGCAGAAAAGAACCTGTTAACATTAAAGAGGCACTGAGCTGCATCAAATAGACTTTAATGCACTGTTAAACCCAACCACAGTGCTGTGCTTTAGGATGATTAAAATTAACTAAATGCCCCTAATGGATGGACAAACAAGAAGTGCAAGTTAAGAACACATTTTATGGCAAATTCAAAATGAAACATTGAGCAAGCAGAACAAGTACATGCACACTGTACTTGTTACTGTTGAAGCTTTAACTCAATTAGTGACACTATATTCATTAAATATTTGGCCAAACCTCCTTGTCAATACCCGGTCTCATCTGAGCTCAGAAACTAAGCCGGGGTGGGCCTGGCTAGTACTTGGATGAGAGACCCCTAGGTGCCAAACTGGGGCAGCATTGGCTCTAGAGCATTCTGTCATAGTGTCCTTTGGCAACACACTTCACCCACATTGTTTCGTATGAATGTGGTGTGTGTATGATTACTGGTGATTGCGCAGATTGTCAGCTTTCTTTACATCAGTCTGCCCCAGGGCAGCTGTGGCTACAATAGAGGCATAAAACCACTCAGTGTGGAATGAATGAATAATGTAGGAAATGCTATGACTAATGCATTATTACTCTTGCTCCCTCGTCCCTAAACGTGCATATTTTCATCATGAGTTCACACCTTTTTGTCTGACAGTCCCGACACCTGGTCCACATACTCTTCCTGGATCATAAAAGCAGCCAGGTTGGCAGTGTAGGAGGCCAGAAAGATGACAGCAAAGAAGGCCCACACCGACACCATGATCTTACTGGTGGTTCCTTTGGGATTCTGTACCGGCACAGAGTTGTTAAAAACCAGACCCCAAAGCAGCCAGATGGCCTTGCCAATGGTGAAGGAGGGGCCGCCAGGCTCTGGGAACACAAAAACAGATAAAAAATGTAATTTATAAAATAATATTTAATCTATATTTACATTATTACATGCTGCTACTGAAGAATGGATTTTCTCTCCTGCTAAGATTATTGAGAAAAAACATCCCAATTTAACAGTTATTCACGAGTATTGATACTTATTGATCATTACTGTTCATTACCGAACGTGTCCAGCTTCATGATTGAACTTTCTAAATGATAAAGTAAAGATGAAGCTTTATAGTTACAATTATCTATTAGCTAAATAATCTTGACATCCTTGTTCCCATCCAGTAGTTAGTGATTACATGTGCTGAATGGTCCACGTCTGCCCACTCTCCACTGCTGTGACAACCTACTGTTACGGACTAACTCTGCTCCACCTACTTCTATGGCAGTATGACAAGGTAGTGTGCGGAGAAACACTACCTACTGGAGCACTGTGGCATATGTGTACTGGAGATTTGAGAGGAACGAAGCGAGAGGGTTGGGGGGTGATGGGCAAGCAGCAGGCTACAATTATTCTACAGCTGTTGTACAGAGTGTTGCTATAGGACAACAGCCTTGCATAACCCAGTGATTAAAACGCTTACATTACAAACTGTGGTTCAAATTAGAAAAAAAAGGTCAGTGTAAAAAATGACTATTCTCATTCTCACAGGAACTAGATAAGAAAAGTCATGGAGCAGCAATATAACACTTTTTATCTTGAGAGACTGCTATTGTGGCAGGTTAATGCAATCTTGGGAGTCAAACAGAGCAGGGTCTATAAAACCTGCAAAAAAAAAAATAGATTGAATCTGAGCCATTGATTTTCATGAGTAAATTGATTTGAACAGTCTGCTGGAACTGTATCACTCTGTGGATAGTGTTCAGGAGACAGAATGTGTTTTGAATGTTTGATGAGATGTTTGTTTACACGTTTATGTTGGTTTACAAGTCCAGATGTGCAGTGCAATAGATGACTAAATAAATGCTGAGAAGAGTGAGAACCTTTGAACAACCTCAATTGCTAAAGATAACTCTGATCGCTTATCTGCTTTTTGCCCATGATCCTTTTCATTAGCGCAAGAGCTTAAGTGCGTGGAGATGTAGATAAACACTCCAAGTTAAAGAGGAGAAATCACAGGAGTTCAAGTCAAACTGGCTCTGAAGACATTGTCAAAGTCATTTAACATGTGATTCAGTGAGAATGAATCTGACAAGATACCTTCAGATTTACATGTTTTGGTCTACACTGAACAACTGTCTTATAACTAGGTTGGTGGTTCAAACCCAGGTTGGACCGGTCATTGTCATACTGATATTGTGTCCATGTGCAAACCACGTGTTTGAGTGATTGGCTGTGATTGAAGGGGTTGTGGGTGCAGATTGACAGCCACATCTCTGTCAAAAAGACATTCAAAATTAATATCACTGGAAAGCTAACTTAAAATATTTGTTATACAACTTGAAATATCAAGGCTAACGCAGTAGTTTAAAAGCTTGAGTAATGCTATGCCTTATTTTCAAAATCATAATATCTAATACATCTTCACCATCATTTGCCTGAATTGTGTGCAGTGGACTAACTCACTTGAGGGTGTGAGTGTACTGCTCTCACCTCGGCCGTCTGCCAGACAGCGGTTGTAACCCACAGGGCTGAAGTACTCAAACACAAACACCGCCACAGCCGACACGATGAGCAACATCACAAACATCATCACCCACACGTCCGCACTGAAGGGCTCTGCAAAAAGAGAGGAGAGCCATAGTCATATCAAACATTTAATCACTGAAGTTGAAAGTTGAAAAAAAATCAAGTTCAGGCAAATTTTCCAAACACACACATGTGACCATATGGTAAAGAAATTATATGTTATTTTTAATGACAAATTGTTTTCAGACCAACTTATTATATTCACATCAATCTATTTTGGAAAAGTGAAATGGAAAAGTAAAATTTCTGCTACTTCTGAATATTCCTTTTTTGGTCGTATTAAAAATAAAGGTTGAACAACAATGAAATACAATTTCTTAATGGAGCTCAACTGTCCTGCCAACTTTGAAGGTCATTGAGGTTCATTCATTTTTGTCACAGAGGTGTAGAAAATGTTCAAATATGCTGATTCCGTTTAAGACACGACGAAGGCTATGCAGCAAATAATGTCCATAAGGCGGTTGTTTTCACACACGAAAAACTTAAACGTCTTGTCTTTGTTTTAATAACCTAGCAGTTTATAAAGTTTGAGGATATAGATTTTAAATAAAATTATAGGTCTTATGCTCATTACTTACCACATTACCGATTAGTCTTGAGCAAGGTTTTAAACATTTAATAATAGGGCGGTTACTGTTGAGCTCCAAAGGATTCTAACCCATGAAACCACTCACTCAAGTAATACTTAAAAAAGTAAAAAGTACGTAAAAATGTAAATGGATATTTTGGCAGAGAGTGCACAAGAGTAACAAGAATTTCATTTAACATTAATGGTTATGTTACCAAGAAAGGCAGACGGGGAAACTGTTCCGTTGCTCCGAGATACCATGACGCTGATCCCAGTCTCTATGAATGGTACTGAGAAATCAATGACCTCTGACCTCTCCTCGTTGATGGTTAGCGAACCGACTGCCATATGGGCATTCTTCAGCACCACCTGATGAAACAACAACACAGCTGAACGTTAGAGCTTGTGTGTGTAGCTCTGAAAGAAGAAAAGGTAAAAGGTTTAAACAGTAATTTATTCATCGCAGTTCATTTATGAGTCACAGATAATGTCATGTGTTTAACAAGCTATTTTCCTGACAACCCAGAGGAGAAACGGTTCATTACTACTGCAGGTCAGAATATGGCACTCTTGCAGTGTTTGCAGGTATATTTAGTCCTCTGTTTCAAAAGTTTAAGCTCATGAATACAAATGCAGCATGATAATAAAGTATATGTATGCCAGAGTGAGAACATGTCTTGCACCGATTTGTTCTCTGCTGGTCACACTTTAGTCACAGAAGGTCTGTCTACTCACTGAATCTGTTTTTCACTGCCCTGCTTTTCTCTGCTCAAATTAGACCATTAGCTGCTTGTTTAGGCATTTAAGGACACAGAGCAAAATCTACTCAGTCAACTGCACATCTGCCCAGACTGTTACAAAGGGCAATGCAGGGATTTGGTCGTGTGGCTCAGGTCTATAGTATGAAGGGTAGCAGTGGATCAATGCAGCATAGAATATATGTTTATCCTGAGGCTAACACTATCTTCTTCTTGTCCTCTCGTTTTTGCTGTGATTTGGTCTGTCACAGCTCAGCCTAAGGCCAGGGACGTGGAGAGCATATCCTCCATAACATGACAGTAACAAAGGAAGATGCTTTCTCAAAATAATTAGCTCATCACAAATCCCCATGGATGCGCAGTATTCAAATGAGTGTAAGATTACATACTTATCAACTTGTTTCAATTAATGTTTCAGTTCTGCTATGTAATTACTGAATTTATTTGCCAATGTATTGGAATAATAAAATGTAAGGAAGACACCGTTACAATCTAGACAATTTACACGTGCTGAATATTAATCACTGAAAATATGACTTTCTTATCTTATCGTTGTTGCACATATTTCTTACACACTGCACTGTTGTGAGCTCTCTTGAGTTTCACTGAAAGTCAATAAAGTTTAACTTTAATTTCTAATATTAATATGAGAAAATATGTAGGCTGGCTAAAACAGAAAAGTGGTGTCTTGCTGTTGACCATTGCTAGCGTATAATATAAAACATTTACTGCCTCACATTGGCATTACCTTAATTATTGGACTTTTTTTTTTAATCTGGCACATTTAATCAAGTGTTTTAGTTCTCCTTATGTTTAGGTGGCGGTTGTGCGTGGCCTTATATTGAACAAACACAGTTAATGCAAGGAACAGTATAAAATAATCCCATAAATGAATGCCAGAATAGAGAATAAATATACAGATATCAGAAACATTTATTCCAATGGTAATCTAGGATGATCCTTTCTATATGGCCTACTTGTCGAAACAAATGTGCAAAGAGAGATGCCTTTACCTCTCCAACCATGCCGTTCCATGTCCCATTAACCTTCTTTCCATGTTTGCCATTGGTAACGAGGTAAAGGTCGTATGTAAACTTGACAGTCTTGGCGATCTTTTTGAGGATGTCGATACAGAAACCCTTGCAGCAGCGCTTGATGTAGATCCCTGAATCTCCAGTTTGATTGCTGGTAAATGGGGAGGAGAGGAAGAGGTTACAGGTGAGGACAAAACAGAAGTGGTTAAGTGGTTTTCCTACAGGCAGTAGGCAGGACTTTAGTTATCACATATGTATGATTAATAGCGAAAACAACTTATAGAAACAAACAATATAAACAGGGCCGTTGACTTCCTGTTTAAAGATGCAGAATTTATTTCCTGCTGTTGGTTGGGTTCCCTCAATGTGGTATTCCACCGTAGCAAGCAGAGTTTTCATTTTATTTTAATGTTGTCATTACTACAAGCGGATAAAGAGCCATAGATGGGGATAGGTGATACGTACAATCTGACTGAATAGTCAACAATGTTTGGTTCAGAACAAAAAAAGGTGCACAGCAAATGAGACACATTACAATAGCTGCTCTGTCACAATGTGTTGTTGGACCAAGGACACATTTATTTGTTTAAAACATTTACTGTGGACATTTTTTTAATTAAACCCTTGTGGGGTGTGAGCGCTATTCCTGTTCACTGTGGTTCTGTTCCACTATAACATTCTTTACCACGAGAGGTAAACTGATGAATAAAAGGCGTCCTGGAATAAGTATCAGATGAGAATGAGTATCAGCTCACGGGTTCGCGCGAGAGAGGAGAAATGGAATGATGTCTTTGGTTGAAAACAGACATTGGAAGGGAAAACATGTAAGATCAGTCAATAAAAGCAACACAGAGTGAGGAGCAAAAGGATGTCCTCCGCAAATTTGAAGTTGGTTATAGAAATAGGCCACTGACAAAAATTCATTATCACACGCCAAGTGGAAAGAAGGAGGGTCAGGGTAAGGAGACAGAGAAGCAGGCGAAAGAGGGACAGAATCTGAGACAAGGATCTGGTTCAGAGTAAGGACAAGAGGAAGGTAATCACAGTATGTCAGAGTGAGCAGATTGAAAAAGGCAAAAGCCTTTCAGTCTCTAGTTAATATTCAAAATATGAAATAGATTTTTTTTGCCAAGTACTTTGCCTGATTGTTGACAAATCAATCCTTTGTTGTTTACCCTGTGACTTTCTGTGCTAAAAGAAACAGCACTAGTGTGCTAAATGATTCATATTGCAGCCATATTGTTGAGTATAAATCATTATTTTAGACTTTCATTTGGAAAAGGTATTTTTAACATAATGGTCATATATCAGACTGCAGTCTAGAGTGTACACAAACTTGAAGACACAGTGTTTGGTTGTTTCACCTGAGCTTAAGTTGTTTGCGACACGGCACAGTGTTCCTCATGCAAGTCCCACTGAGTGGGTCCACGTCCTCCACAATGACAAATGGCGCCTCCTCCAAAGTTACAATGGACAGGTGGTCCTCTTGTGCCTCAGCTCCAGAGTACAGCTCAAAACGAGGCCACACATGGTACCTCATTGTCAGAGAGCCTCTCTCCCACTTGCCCACCTGCAAAAGTGTAGGAGGTCTTAATTAATACACAAGACAGACAACTCTGTAACTCAGACATTTAGAGAAAAATAACAGACAATTACCCGATCCCACTGTCGATCCTTTTCTAGAAGAATTATGACCAGTTTTGGATGCATCTGGTGCCCTTCGTCACTAAAGGAAAGGTTTCGTCCCTCAAACGTCACGTTCATAACATACCTAAAAGTTACAGGTAAAGTGTTAGGGAAGAAAATACACTTTCTTATCCACATCTTGCTTTATTAAATAGTCTTTTAAATTCATTTAATGGATACTGTTTTTTAGTAGATTTAGAGGGAGAAGCTGATTAAAATTATTTAATATTAATATTAATTAAAGTGCCTGGGATCCAGACTGATTCTCTCTGTATATTCTAACATACTGGAGGAGTGTGCATTCTTGGCCGGCCAGGCAAGCTTTTACTTTTACTAAAATGCGGTATCATGGTAATACAGATATGAACAATGAGAGTGTCTTGTTTGTTTTTATGACACTATTACTTTATGATTTGGGATTAAAATAACAACAAATAATAAATACCTGTGGTGAAAATGTCAGTTCATTAATTTAGAATTAACCCTTGTTCAGTAAAATACTGTCAGTTCCTTTTTATAAAAAGGAGTCCAACCTGCCAATTCAGGATGTGATATATATATATATATATATATATATATATATATATATATATATATATATATATATATATATATATATATATATATATATATATATATATATATATATATATATATATATATATATATATACTTTTATTTATTTTTTAACCTTCATTTCATCAGGCAAACATTATGAACATGTTGGCCTGGGTGACTAATCAATGAATGTATTAAAAGACTTTGTCAGTCACTGTTAAATGTACAACACTGTTATCGAGTTACTGGTAATAAAAATGACCTATATTAGCATGTCAGTATAATTTAATACATTGATTTTGTTTTAACAAAAATCTTGGTTGCATTTGGTAGTAGTATTGTCAGACACTCAAATCAAATATTGATATTGGAAAACATAACATTAAAAAGTGAACATGGGGCTGAGTACAGATGAATCAGCTGAGACCACCATCAGGGGAGCCGGCTGCATCAGGAGCAGAGAATATGATATAGTGCTGGCTACATATTTACCAAATTAAATAAATATTAACGTATCTATTATTTCCTTGGGCATGCACAAACAATGATCAAACACAATAATCTCATTTTCACAGAAGCACCTGTAAACTAGTTTTACATGAGACGTCAAATCATTACATGGTTATAATATATTTAGAAGGCGGCGAACTTGTGAGTGTGAGTGAGAGCAGCTTAGGTGAGCAGAGCCACAAGTACAACAGGCAGCAGGAGAGGGGAAAGGAGGCGAGAGGGTGCATTAGCTGCCTGTGTGAATCCATATCAGCCCCTGCTACGTGTGTGTCAACAGTGCACAACAGTGGCAGATAAAATTGGGATTACTGCACGATTTTCCAACTTTCTCCTCTCTCTGTGCTGCCTCCTTCCCCTCACTTCTCCACATCCTGTTCGTGGGCTGCCATCACCATGGAGACACACTGCCTCTGAAACAATCCACCAGAGAAATATCTTGTCTTCAACGCATGGAGAGCGAGGCTGCTCATGTGAGTGTGTGATGGGGGGTTAGATCTGATCTTTTATGCTGGACACAAAAGCCGGTCCAATGCAAACTAGACAATAAATCAATTCACAAGTTTATGAAAAACAACAGTTGAGCCTGTGCAAGTTAGCAAAGATTTTGTCACAAGTACCACCTACTAGAACATTCAGTGCCTCTGTCGTGGTGCCTGTATTTATAACTCAGCACGCAGACACAAGGAGATTTAACTTGGGTAAAGACTTGAGAAGTCAATAATATGAGTCAAGCCTTAGTGAAATGCCTATTGCTGAACAGTGTCTGGCTAGTGCGCAAAATGTGCTGTAATGCTCATGTAACATGGGATTAGCCCAACAAGAATAATCTCACAATGGGCTAACCAAAGCGACTGAAACAATGTGGGCAAGTGCTTGCTATGTTCAACGTGTAGCATCGGCTGCTACCCGATGACACATGTGACCGTTCTCATGTCCGCGTATTGAGGTGACACGCGTACCGCCGCGGACAGAGACTCTCAACGCTGGCATAATGTAAAGTAATGTGTTGCCATGGCGCCCACAACCACAGCAATTTTCATGCAATCAGCTGCGTTGCCATGGGAACAGTAATCTCACCCAGGAGAAGCTGGTCGTAAGAGAATCAGAAAGACTATTTTTTCTGTCTATCTGAGTGTTTACCCACTTCTCCACATGTTGTCTCTCACTCAGATCCATCTCTCCATCTCACCTCTGAGCCGCACTTCTAATGCACGCTGAATCCCACATCAAGCAGCACATTAACCTCTGCCTCACACAGACTGAGGCACACTGAATTTACAGCACAGAGGGCTGCTATGTTTGTCATCCGAGAGCCCTGTCCAATTGATGGAACTTTTAAGTGCCATACAAGCTAACATTATCTATAAACTGCTCACTGATACAGTTAAAAGACCAAATGACACTCAAAAATTTCAACTGGGACTCGATACTAACACAAGCTAATGCAGCTCCATCACAGCCATATGCAGTGCTTTTACGCGACTCACTCACCAACTGTTCCCCAACTAATTGTTGGCTCGGAGGAAATTTATTATTTTTTTGTCACAGAGACATTGAATCATCACATTTGTCTCTTTAACGCTCTTCATTTCAGAAACATGAATATTTCATCTTGGAGAGACGAGGAACACTAAAGATCACACAGTGTGTTGCTGCAATGCAGGGATGTAAAAATATATAGCTCTGCTGAGAGACATCTGTGCTGCACACATACTGTGTGTGCATATTGTAGCAGGTTTGTCTACATGACTCATAATCTGTGATGACTGTCCCCAATCACTGACAAGTTCTGGTGACACTGACAGATAAGAATACATTTAATTTAGTCAATATCACAAAATATCTTTTTTTTTTTTTTTTTTTTTTTTTACATACATATGGTTCTAAAGCAAGTAACTGTGATTTGTAAATAGTACATACTACATCTGATTAACTAAATATTTTTAAACAGTAAAGCGGATGTGAACAAACAGGCCAGTAACAGCAGCCTCACAAACAAAGGTGTGAGCGGCTCTTTGAGCTGCAGTCTTTAATAAGCGTCTACAGGAGCCATGTGATCTGGGCCCATCAGGAGCCCTGCTGTGAGGCAGACATCACACAGCTACCTGTGGAGCCTGCAGTGGCTGCACTGAATCAGAGAGCATCACTCGCTCATTTCAAATGTGAACAAGACTAAGAAAGTGACCTTCACAGCGTGACAAAGTCAAATATTGAGTTATTTATCCCCATACAGAGGGAATCTTCACCTTAGATGGGACTACAATCTTGTATAAACTGTAGACCAATTGTTATGACTGAAATCTGTTTAATGAATTCTGAATAAATGCATAATTCAAAGAACTATTGTTGCGCTGTCTGACAGCACATTCTCCTTACGAGTACATTAAAAGCAAACTCCCACAAATGTACGACTATTAGTGGGTACTACTTCTTTCTTCCTTTCTGTCCTGTGGTCTGACTTACCATTGTAGAAAAATATTTTTTTCACACACACAAAAAAAAAAAAAAAGCTTTTCACAAGGATTACATAATTGTAAGATTATCTTGAGATATTTAATGTGACATCTCCTGGCTGCCACAGGACATACATTGCAAATAATAAAAAATAAATATAATTCGCAATTTAACAATCTATTTTGGTCATTTAATATATTACTGTCTCATCTTAAAGAATATTTGTTATCACTGGCATAACTGTCTGGCTGGCTGCTTTTCATGTGACATCACACCAGAGAACAGCATGAGACGTCTTGTATTTTATTGTACATTTAAAGTGGAGAAAAAACTTGTAGTAATACACTATATTGTCATAACATGTATTAACTGCCTCTGACACAAGTTACTCATTAACTCAACAAAAAAATACAGTTTAGTAAAACACAACTTGAGTCTAAACTATGTACAATTCATGGACAGTTGAGTTGAATTGTGAAGGAAGAAAAATATTCATTGTGTCAAGTACAAGTGGAACATAAGAAAGAAACCTGTTTTATTCACTGACAACAAAACAAAAACACTATTGTAACAAATAAAATACTGCAAATTAAAACAAGTCAAAAGTAAATTTTTGTCTTGACTTTGTGTTTCTAAATTTTCTTTAAATGTAGTAAAATAAAGAAGAGATCTTATAAATCAAGCAGCTATTAGGGTCAGTACTTTAAAGAGAAAGAAGAATAAGTATAAGTAAAAATGTACATGGACAATAAACAAGCACATGTTCAAAGTAAGAAATGTACAACAGAGTTCAGTGATCCAATAAGTTAATGTTTTAATACGGGCCATATGAAATATTTATTAGTCATGACTACAATTCTTTCTTCGCCTGAGTTGGAAGTAATCTTAAAGCAGTCTGGTAACAGTTCTTCATTGTCGTTTATCGTCTTTATACAGTCTCCTTGAAGAAAGTCATTATAAATGTCTGATTTCCTTGTATTATCCACATTTGATTAACAGCGTTTCCAATTGATAACGTAATGGAATGGACTGGGCATCATTAAAACGGAACAAAAGACGACCCAAGACATAATCGGGGACTCTGTGGTGAAGAGGTAGACTGTAGTGTGTCCTTGATTACCCTTTAAAGTCCCATGACATGTACATGGCACAGATGCAAAAGTCAACACTGGCCTACTTCTATGAGGCCAGGGCTATGAAAAGACTCACCTATATACAGTATGTGCGAGACAAAACAATTAAAGAGCCCACTTCTAATAAAACTGTGGAGGGATTTATGTGACAGCCACTTTTATAGTGTCATCACCAAATGTAATAAGGCTCTTCTGCAGCAGGATTCAAAAGCCAGTTGAAGACAGATCATACAAAATTAAGTATGTGTCATAGGTGGCATTGAAAAACAGCTAGATCTCACAAATATTCCAAACAACACATTTCTTCTGAAGTACAACTGCTCTGGCTGATTGTACAGTGTGATTAGAGAGGTAATGCTAGTGCAAGTGAAAGTGTGCACTTAACCATCCTCACACAAATAAGCCCCTTAGCGCCTCATCCAGAACCACTTGGAGCACATTTTCTCATTATCCCACAGTTCTTGTCCTCTCTGTCAGGATGGAACAGTAGAAGGTCTCTAGAGTTGTGTCTGTGTGTCCTCGTTGTTGTGCATTGTTGCACCATATATCCATATATTTAAGTTAGTGTGCTCTCCCCATGAGGCCCGGATGCCCCTAAACAAATTTGAAAGCTTGATTCACTGAGGCGTCCCATCTCTGTCCATCAGAGCTGACATGGAGCATGCTGATGTAGCCGGCATACAGCCCACAGTGACCTGTAGAGCGACAGGCCTGCACGCAGACATATGGCCTTATTATTGCTCTTGCCTCTGAGGACGCAAGGTGGAATAGGCAGAAGTGCATGTGTTAGGGCCATGCTCACCCCTGGGGTCACTATCACCATCCACCGATCCAAATACACTAGCCTTCACTTAGCAGAATGGAGAAAAATGGTGGACTGGAATACACTCTGGGAGTCAGCGCACAGCACAGTCCCAGACGAATGCCTGGAGGAAGATTGAGAGTTGGCCCTGTATCTGATGGCTCCCTTTGGGGGATAAAATATTTATGGATGTGGTATTGTTACTCTGTTCCTGTTGGTTGTGAAATGTAATAGCACTGACAAAAAGAGAGGTAAAATAATACAACTGTAATGATGTATTAATAGGTCATTTGTGTGGCTCCGAGTTCCAGCTGCATGCATGACTTGTTGGAGTCCTATGTTCTACAGTTTGATCATAAATAATAGTAAAGTAAAATAAATGACCTTGATGTCGTCAAGCAGTAAAGTAAGTGAAGAACAAGTAATTGATGAGAGCACAAAAAGCCTGCTCTATGAAGTTAAATGGGAATTATTCATTGAAAATCAGTGCTGTATTTCATGTCATAAGGGTTTTCAGTGAAAAAGGAAAAACATATTTGATTTTGCTTTAAAGGTGGCTGTGTTTTTTTGTATTTTAGTTTTTTTATGAGCGGTGTACTATTTCTTGCTCTTTTCTGTCTTTGACACAATTAGTCGACGTTGAGTTTTGTGTGTGTGGTCGAAAATGTGGGATTATTTTGGTAATACTTTTGTTGCGTCTCGGCTGAAACAGCCCGTTTGTTTGCCTCTGAGTCATTTTGTAAAAAAAGAATCTCATCTGCCATTGTTTAGACAATCTTTTTGGATTTTTCACGACACATTTCAAATTTATTTCAAAGAGGAAGGCTTCAAAGCTCATAAGCTCAGTTCATAAGCTAGGTGAATGTGATATGTTCTGTGTTTCTGAAACGAACAATAAGTTGTTCTTTTTTTCTTTTCTTTTTTTTAGATCTGGACTAAACTTAAGACAATATTAAATCACAGGCAGTACTTGTTGTTGGATGCTGCAGCCTTAATAACTCATCCTCTCCTGCAGTTATGATGTTGGTGGATATTTTAGCTCTCACTGTTTACAACACAAACTCTCCTCTTATTACAAATCTTGAATCTCCAGCCTTCACTCACTTGAGTATTTCCTTGGAGTGGCCGGTGCTGGCAGCGCTCTTTTTGTCAGGCGTCCCAATACAGCTGGACTTCAGCAACGTGTGCGGCCCACGGTCGAGCATCATGGTGGAGGTTGCCGTAGCGATGACAGCCACTGCATCACGTACCCTGGCCTCAATGTTGTAGTCCCATTCGTCATATGACACCGAGATAAGCCCTGGGATAGAGAGCAAGAGAGAGCAAGGTGAGAAAAAACAATGCAGGGAGAGGAAGAGAAGAAAAATGGTGAAAAATGAAAAAATGGAGACAGAGTATGAGGAAAGACCGAGAAGATACAAACAGGCAGCCAGCACAAAGGTGTAATGATAAATCACCAAAGGCAAATTAAGATTTAAGCAAAAACAGATGACTTTTATAGCAGGAGGCAAAGTGACACAGATAAAATTAAATGTGGTCATGTGCATATTTTAGTATTTTTTCAAGTTGTCAAAGCTTTTTCTACCGTCTTTATCAGAAGGTAATCAGGCAACCAATAAGTTCTACACTTTGAGTAAACTGTTTAAAATGTATCGCAATTTGTGATTATATATACCTATCTAGGAATGGAGTAAAGGTAGACAGACATTAACTTCCAGCCGACCATGATGTAACACAAAGCAGTGCTGTCCTCCCAGGTCCTGGATCATGAACATTTGCATATATGCAAACAAGCCCATCTGTCATTTGTGCCCACACTTCAGAGCTGTCAACGTATCACACCATTTCATTATACAATTCAGAAAGTTTGATTTTGTTGTAAAGCAACCATTTCATATAATAAAGTAAAATGTTCACATGCCATATATAGCTAGATTCAAATAATCAGTATTCATAATATAATGTAACTATATATATATATATATATATATATATATATATATATAAACAATTTAAGAGAGTCAAAAGGCAACCCAGATGTGATGATATTACCTAGAGGGAAAACTGCTGGCACTTGGTCTGCATCCCCGGCCACCAGTGAGGGCACGATCCAGGTGTAGCCATAACCAGTCAAACCAACAGAGTGAGCCACCTCAAAGATGGTGCTGGCCTCCTCTTTGGTGCAGTAGAGCAGGATCACAGGACTCTGCAGCTTCTTCATCTGGTTTTGGATTTTAGAGTCTCCGTCATCCACTGACATGTCTAATAAGAGCACTTCCTCCAACTCCCAGCCCACAAAGCTGTTCTCAATAGTACTGCGGACCTAGAAAGACAAAATGGAAAATACATGTAAAGGCGTGGAGTAGAGGTGGGAGATCGATTGAAAAATGGATTCTATCGCAATTGTTGTTCTTGAGATATGCAAAATTAGAACATTGAGTATCAAAAGGATTAAAAATGACAGCAAAAAGAGCTGATTTCCTAAATAAGATTCTAATATTTCGGCACTTTTGTGGTTAATTTTACTGTTCATTAATTTTTTGTGCGATACTTGAACCTCAACCAAGACATTTACAGGCACATTATATATATATATATATATATATATATATATATATATATATATATATACATACACATATATATATATATATATATATATACACATAAACATATCATAGAATTAAGGTTTGTTGTTGCAGAGGTGGCAAGTAACAAAGTATTTGTACTGCTCTTAAAGAGGGGCATCATGCAAAACGGACTTTTCATATCATGTTATAACGTTTCTCCCTCATCAAAAACATGCCTGGAGGGGTTTTAAATATAATTTCTGCATGTTTGAGTAATCTGGGATCTCTCCTGAGCACTTTTTGAAAACTGTTCCTCTTTACAAACTGCGGTACACTGGCACGCCTTTTGCACTTTGCAACGCCCACATGCTTACGTAATCAGGAAGTGTCTGAAGCGTACTCTAGCCCCTCCCTTCAGGTATTCTGCCTCATTCTGCCACCATTGAAGAAAGTATGCTTTGTTTGTCACGCTACAAAAGCAACAAAAGCTTGTTCAACAGTGGACTCGTAGAATGTGTGTGATTGTACACCTGCGAGTCTAACAGTTTTTAGTGAAAAACAAGCTAATACCATGTACAGGAGCACATGGCATGATGAGCTTGTAACCCTAACCCTTAATACAAAAACCGCAAGAAAACTAGAAAGACACATGTGGATTGTGTTCTGATGACGAGCTGAAGGGGGAGTGACTTGAGGAGGAGGAGGAAATTGTGTCAAAAGTGGAAGTGAAAATGGTTAAACTCTGTTTTCGGCAAATATAGTATTTTCATATCAAAAATAGGTAAGATGGTGATCTACATACGGCATGTGTTAACAATTAATGCGCCGTCGAAGTGTACCCCCTCTTTAGGTAGATTTTTCAGGTATCTTCACTTTGTGACAACTTTTTACTTCTACTTGTTACTTTTTAAACGTATGTATCTGTACTTTGTACATGATCAAAATGGGCTTGTAATTTCTTTATTTTTAATCTGTGCACGTTCTGTCTCTTTCTGAAGCCTGTGTTGCAGTACAGCAGCGCTTCGCTTTTTTCTTTTCACTTCCAAAGTTTTGATCCCGTGTTGCGCACTTACAGACTCCCCAGGCACCGTTACTCCCAAACGACCTGTGGGAAGAAATAGAAGGCAAGCGAGCCTTTGTACTTTTACTTAAGTGAAGGAGTTTCTGCTGTTCATTCTTCAATTACCAGAGTATTTTTTAGACAAGTAAGTGAACTTTGACCTGAGTAGTGAACTTAAATACTTTTGCCACCTCTGTGCTGTTATGATGTTATGCATAATGTAAAAATATAGTATTGTGCACTTTAGTTTCAGGGTCAGTGAGTAAGTAGTTAGCTTTTCTCTGAGGGAATTAACTCCAGTATATTCTCAACTTTACAATGCTTTTTTGTTGTTTTAGTATATATTATATTGTTAAGAGTAAGAGTCCTTTTCGTTAATAAGCTATGTAACTGGCATTACATATCAATAAAAATGTACTATTGTTTTCATTACTGTTTGTGGTTTGGCTGCAACTTTATTAGCATTTAGTTGCAAACACCTGCTTTTCATTATATCATCTATAATAAAATACATGTGTTATTTTAGATAAACCATAAACACACAAGCATCCCTGGGGCATTTGTCACATGCCTGGTGTGTGCGTACCTTGTTGACAAAGTCCTCGTGGCCAGGGTAGTATGTAGTGACGATGGAGAATATGTACCAGTCATACTCCTCCATGATGTTTAGCATGACCTGGGCTTGCTGCTCAATGGACGGGCCGAACTGAAAAAACATGGAGTGGTCGTCCTGGAAATCAGATAGACATAGCCAATCAGCAAACAAGGTCATGAGTCATGCGGCATGAGAACGACTGAAGGTACGGCAGGATCATGAAGCGTGCCCCGATCCAGCCCGAGGTAAAATGATTATTCCTCTTGTATTCTGTGTGTGGCCTCACGACAACAACGCTGACTTCTAAATTTAATTCATCATATTTTAAACAGGCTAACATTTGCACTGACAAAAGTCTTTTCATCAACTAATTATTATTCAGCGCAGACAAGGTGACTCACTCATTATCAAGGAGCTGTAACAGAGCTGTCCCACTTTGACCATTTAACACCGAGCACATAAGGCTAGATGGCCACCTGTTTCAATGACATTTTCTTCCCTGTGATGTAGACTACCAAGTGCGTGGATGGACATTTCTGTCAAAACACTTTTGCTCAGTTGGGGGTGGGCGTGAAAGAAACTTTAAAAAAGCTTGTGTCCTTGGTTTGTCAAATTCAGGTCAGATCTAAGTCATGTAAAAGGTGTTAGACCAGTTTTATGTCAGTAGTCTTGTCCATCTCAGGGTGTTGTAGGTCGGAGAATGTGGGGGGAGCTTGAAAATAAACAGCTTTGGGCCAGGATTTTTTTTTTTTTTTTCTTGATGAACTGCACAAGCTACTTAGTGGGTGTAATGTGCGCAATTAAAGTGTTTTTTACAAGATGTGCTAAGCATAGCATTTGGTAAAAGCAATCCAGGATGTTCTTAGTCTTTGCAACGAACATATTTTTGATCAGAACCATAAAAACTAATCATTAGAATTAGCCTCGACTGTGGCAGAGTGATTAGCACTAGCACATGGGGAATCAGCGTTTCAGTTTTATGCAGCTATAATCTGAAGATGTGAGACAGGCCTCTGCTCTGGTAATGTTCAAATTAGGGCTCAAAACGGTTTAGTTGTGCATATGACTGGAAGGATTTTATTTGCCCTCTTTTAAGTAAATCTTATTATTATTACTATTTATGCTTTTATTTGTTTGGATTGTGACTTTAAGGCATCTTTTCCTGTTTTGTAAAGCGCCGTGAATTACTCCGTGTATGCATTGTGCTCTACAAATAAACCAACTTAAACCTTTGAAGAGGATCGATTCCCTCAGATTCAAATCAACAACATTTAGACAACAGTCACCCAGGTGCTGACAGCAGTTCGTCTATATTTGTCATCTGCTGTAAATGCCCCACCGGATACTTTATGATAAGCTAATGATCAAATGCCCATGTGCATCCATACATTTGTGTTACGCACATCCATCCATGTGTGCAGTCTGTCATACATGTTAGTAACGTAGTGACAGAGAAGTCCTCGGGTGGGGTGAACATCAATGCTTTCCTCATTCCTCAACATTTCTACCCGGAGGGACAGAAATAACATTACCTACTTTTCACAGTAATGAGGTAATCCTATAACAATGTGAAGAGAGAGAGCAGTGATGCTGGGAATAAAAAAGAAAGAGTATAGGTCCGGGTTGTATTGTTGGGGGCAGTGTGATGTTTCACGGTTAAAACACTTTTGAGCACAAAGGTAATGAAGGTTTTCTCACACATGACCAACAGCCAATGCGCCATTCACTTACAACCAACAGCCTCATCAGACCCTTCAGGGTTAGAAGCAGCTCACCTTCTGCTGCAGTGTATTAAATGGACTGTGAAGATGGGTTTGACATACAATATCCACTGACTTTATTATCTATGGAGCCAGTTGTTCCGATCAGCCTTGTCCACTATGTATCCTCTCAACCATTTACCGCACTAACATATATTTAAAGGTCACTCACGAGGAAAGAAGAAAATCATTGTCATACCCTACAACAAACCATTCACCATTCCTCTGTACTAATGGTTCTTAAACTGTGGTATGCGTAAAACCGGTTTGTCCTTCTGGATTAAACACTTTGTTGTCCTCCTTTGTGTAATTTATTGCTTAAAACATTGAGAAATTGTTTAGTCATATTGTAGACCTGGTTTAGCCATATTATAGACCTGAAATAGTTCTCTTACAGACTGATTTAGATCTAAAGGCTAAAAATTTGGTTTAAGTTGTTAAGTCTAAGGTGGTACTTGGTTTGAAAAGTTTGACAATTACAGCTCTGTACTAGAGCTGAACAATTTGAGGAAAATATCTCATTCCAATATTTCTGACAAGCATTGCAACTGTGATTAGATTTGCGATTTATGTTTTAATATTCTGTTCAAAGTTCCCTTTTTAAGCGCGTCCAGGAAAATTGACAAAAAGAAATATGAACTGCCAAAATAAAACAGGAATCATGTATTTGTACAAATCTAAACTACAGGTTTGGCCGATTTATGCAAAATAAGACAGGATATTTTGTTGTTTTTGAAGGAAATTATGGTACTTCAAAAACTGCAACCTTTGCAATTTGCTAATTGCGTCTATTCAAATTAGGATTCAATTGTGATTAAGCTTGCAGTCCTATGCCAGTGTATCATTTTTGGTACACGTAAAATGTATCACGACAAACGTGTCTTTTGGTAGTTTAACGGAATTGTACAATTGTGCTAACGTAATTATCAATCTCAAGCAGTGATGAGAAAACTGACACTCAACACAGAAGAGGATGCTGTTAACTGAAAGCCACACATAGATTGGGAACATATTAAATAAGAACATATAAACTACAACATTTCATCTCACCATTGTTCAGATTCTATTCTCTTTCACACCTTCTTTGTTGCTAAAGTTGAGTCCAGCTCCCGACCGTAGCTCAGAGCTGACATCTGCCTTCACAAAGAGGGCTCAGTGTAATCACTGAGTGTCTGCTATTGAGACCAATCATTAGGTCACTATTCTGTCCTTTACAGATTACAGCTAATCATCTCATCCGACTTACCCATTCATGTCCTAATCACCTACTCCTGTCTATTATTCAAATGTCATTAACGTCACATTTCCTTTAACCGTCCTTCTTCCACTTGAACTCTCCCCTTTCCTTTTTCGTTCTCTGTTTTTAAAGGCTTTCCAACCACTCGTTTATACAATAGTGTGAACTGTCCTGCCCTATGCCATTAGCAGTGCTGCCGGCCTGGATGCCCACTTGTTTTTCTGCCTGTCTTTTCACATCATACACAGAGTGCTTATGAGGCGCAGAAAGCGATTTGTCACTTAATTTACAGGCCCTGTTTTTGGTTTCTGCTATCTTTTAGTCTCAAGTTATAGTCCGTGAGATGCGCTGAATGTAGTAATTTGAGCTGTCAGGATTGGTTAGCCTGGGCTCAGAACAAATAGCTGGTCAAATGGATTGTAAAAGGAAATTATTATTCAAGTGACAGCTACAAACAGATGATAACCCAAACCCAACCATGACAATCAGGAAGAAAATGATCTAACTATTTAACTAAATAACTAAATCACATCCACAGGCGTCTTCTACTTTTACTTTTACTTTTACAATTTCTTTTGTCCTTTCTCTTCGCTTCCTGATTCAAGCGTCCTGCTTCTGAATTGCTTCAAACGAATTCCTTGGTGTTTCAGCAGAGCAATAGCATCTTAAAATAGCATCAGAGAAACTGCAACAAGTTTGTTGTGTAAATTTTCCCCAAAAGAGCATGTTGGAGGAGTGACTCACATGGGAGATATTAGTTCACCTTGTGCAGATCTGGCCCTTGAGATGAGCTCAGTAACACAAACCTTTAGGTCTTATGAGGCTCCCTGAGGTACTGTGCTGTACTGTGAGCTTAACCTCTAGTTAAAGGGTGACTGTGCACTCGGTGTGAACTTAGAACAGGGCCTCTGGAATAAGAATCATGCTATAAGCTAATACCATTAAAAGGGCACTGTTTTTCTCTTGCTATTTGTGCAGTTTCTTGTCAGTGTCTCACAATGAACAGCATGCACTACAAGCGCTGCCAGGTGACTGTATATCTATTAACATAATGAACATTATTTACATGTATAGATTGTCTTTGGTGCCCTGTCTTGGTAGGCACTATGGCGGCTGCTGTGTCAGTGCGTTGTTGAGGGGTGTCGAGGGAAGCGTGCCTCGAGCGGGAGGGCTCAAAGGATTTGGCAACTCATCTCCATGTCATGCCAATGAAAGCTTGTCTCCAATTAGATTTGCAGAGGAAGAATGACATATCGGCCCAGTGCTTGACAAGCCCTGGTGGGAGAGGATTGGAGGCAAGAGATAGAGAGAGAAGAGGGAGAGCGACAGACAAAGACGAAAGCTGCAAGCAAGTTGGGGGTGCTGTTAAAGCTCAGAGAGTCTTGCTTGAGAAAACAGGCAAAGCTTTAGAAGTCACACAAATACACACACATGCACAGGAGGTAAGCTACACACAGCTCCCTGCGACGCACATTCGTCTTTCTCCACCTTTCATCCCTCCGTCTATCTCTTCTATGTGCGGTCTGGAGTCTGCCGCTGTCAATCAACGACCGCTGGAGCCCAACATGCTTCATCATCATAATGCTAATCTAACACACAGAGGCTCTTAATTAGTCTCATATTCACTTTTAATTATCAATGACCCCCACTTGCTCTCACGTCTCTTAGCTCTGTTCACTACTGCACTTCATTTAAAAAATCTCCACAAAGAGCTGATTGAATAACATATGCTTATTTGGTTAAGAAAATGATTTGATAAGTACAGAATGTGATTCACTCCCACAGCAGCTTGACAATTTTAAGGAGATTGTTTAGTTTGATATCTTTGAGTTTAAGTAGTTACTTAATACTATAATAAATGGCAACAAGTGCCACATTTATTGTATTGTACAATGTATTATCTTTCTTAGTGGTCTTCAATCTTAATCACAACTTGCTTTTCTGATTAAATATGTAGTGAGGACTGAATTATATCAATGACACCTTGAACAAACGTACTCCTAACACAGGGATGCAGTGGTGGACCAGAAGAATAAAGAATGGCACTTGGTAGAGATTGAGAATGCAGAAGTTAAAGGGTCTGTGCCCAGTGTCTTGATATGTTAAAGTAAAATCTGTTTTTTATATTGTAAAAGCATCTATTCGTGAAAATGAGATCACAGCACTTTCCAGTTATAGAGTTTTATTCTCTGCGAAGCATGAAAGTGCGCCATTAGCATGCTAATGTTTGTTAGCTTTACTGTGATGGCAAAACTCGCTCTGGGTTCAGAGAGTTGCAAAAAGCTCTTTTTAACTCATCATGGAGAATATCGAGGATGCTTAGAATACATTTGAGAAATGAACAATAACTTATTGCAAAGAGTTTACAATGAACCAATTCTGTTTTTCAGATTTAAAGACAGTGAAAATCAGGTACAGCATCTTTAAGCCACTGCTATTGCCCTTTTAAAAGGCACATTATGCAACATCACACAGTTTTGAGTAACCCATGTGAGCTCAAAGTGTCTCTACGTGTCCTCAGTCAACAGTCCATGAGTTCTGTGCTTATGTGAAAAATATACTGCTTCCCAAATGAAATGGATATTTTCCCTTTACGATCAATATTTGAATTTATGCGTGAAATATAATATATACTATATACTATATTTGAATAAACTTTATTGTCCTCGAGAGGGCCTTTGGGCAAAGTGCTACATTTGTTATATTTACATACAGTTACTGTAGACAAATATTCAAAGACACAAAAATGAAATGAGAGTGTTTTCCTAGATATCGGTCTGATATTGAAAATGTAGCCTATATTTGGCACAAATGTTCTTTTTCTAAACTGCTTCAGTCTCTGTGTACCTGAATCTTTACACAATCACAACACACAATGAAAAGTTAATTTGTAAATTTTACTATACATTTACATATATTTATGGGCTTAGCTATGGATTTTAAAATCTTAACATCAATATGGGCAAATATGGGTTATCAACCACAGACATTCCTTTTTTATTCTACCTTCAAAGGCTGACCTTTTTCTTTATCACTCCATCAGAAACACTACTCCTTTGCTTCTTGAATAAAAACACTGAACTCACTTTGGCTTCGAGGCACGCTACGACTAGATAAAAAGTGAAAAAGATGAGTAGATAAATGAACTTAACTGTTATGCATAATCGGCTACTCAGGGCTACGTGCAGTCTGGATGAGTCAACTTTCTCCCCATTTATCTAGCTACTCACTCACCAACGACATCAGCGCAAAAATCTCTAACCAAGTAGGGAGGAAAAGGGCTCAATTACTGCAGGAAAATGTACAAGACCGAGAGCCGCGCAGCTTAAAGTGGGCTAAGTGTGGAGCTGGAGTTGGACCACTGCTGACAGATTCGGAGGAGGCGGCTGCATTCAGGCGTCACTCACAGAATAATGGCGCCTTATGCTACGCTCTCGTGCACTTCACTTCAAACTTCAAATTGTCAAGCACAGGACAAATCATTCAATTAAAACAGTCAACACATTCATTATGAAGTGGAAATGTTTCTGGACGTACTGAAGGGTAAGAAGAGAAGTCCTGTCGCGCTGTTCCTTTCCTTTGTTTTCAGTGAACTCAAATAACTCAAAATGCAGTGGAGTGAAACTGGAAATATTTCCAAAGTATATCGACATTGCAATCAGTAGAGGTGGGTAATACATTGAAAATTTGATAATATTCTGAATGTTGAAGATATGCAATTTGAATATTGAATATGAAAAAAGCTACAAAAAGTTGATTATAAATGGAAATGAAAAGAAAGTGACGATGTAAACTTTCAAATACAATTTACAATTTATTTATTAGGAGGATAAGCCCCTTGAGATGAACCATCTCGTTTTCAAGGGGGTCCTCAAGATTACAACAACAACAAAAAATGGATACAGTAGAGCAGACAGAATAAATAAACTGTACATAGAAACTTAAAATACTAGACAAAAATGACAATAACACACACACCCACACATACACACACTTACTGTAAACTCTTAATCAATTGATTTGTAAAGCAAGAACATAAAAATAGATCAATAATAAAATAAAAATTGAAACATCCACAAATAAAAAGGCAGGTCAAAAGCAATTACATGAATGGTGCAAATATTGCAGAAGGCTGTTCTTAAACAAAGTGAAAGAAGTTACAGAGCGAATAGATGATAATGGTATAAGGTCATATTTCTGTACATTTGTGATAATTTTTACAGACATTTTTTGTTGTTTTTTTACACGTTTGAACACATTTCTGTTGGACACACATAATATTGTCTCAATACTCCACAAAAATATAGATATTCATTTCTGTCAATATCACCCTAGCAATAAGTAGACATCATATTAAGAGCATTTTTACACAACTAACAGTATGTAAATGGATCAGTCATAAAGTACTAAGAAGCATAACATCAAATATTACCACAATCCTAAGCCGTGTCTCTTTTGCTTGAGTCCCATGCTATGTTTCGTAACTGAATGTTTTGATATTCTTCTTGCAATTCCTTAGACTTAGGTTTTGATATCTGCCCTTCATGTTGCCCCTTGGCGAGGATGTCATTGTGAATGAGAATTGAATTACAAGCTTATTAAAAGGACTAAACTGAAAAGAGTGCTGTGCCGGGTCAGAGAGAACATTTTGACTAAAGCCATGCCGCTGTCCTGCCGTGAAAAATCCAAGAGATAATTGTAGCATGAAGAGCAGGTAAATGCTAAGTTTGTTTCACGTGACATCTCAACATTATTTTAACTACGTTTAACTGTAGCAGTGTAATTTATGTTTAATATCTCTGTAATTTCTGGGCCAATCCACATAAAACAGAAAAGTTTAATGTCTCTTTTTAGTTTAAACAAACATAATTTTTTTTACATTAGCTTCAGAAAGTGGTGCTATTATTCAACCCCAAAGATGTGATTGTTATCAGTTCGTTCAAAATACTTCAAGCCATAAGATTAATATGGCAGTTTTGAGGACCCAATGTATAACAAATAATGATGGTGTAACATTTGTGTGCCGTAAGTTTGGAGATTTCATTCAAAAAAAGAAGTGAATCTCCAATAGAGTTACATAAGCCCCTGCCATCCAGCTACAATTGACATGATCAGATTCAAGAACATGAAAATAATCTATTGCTGGGAACCAGGACTTTTGCCTATTTGAAAGACCAAAAATATGCTTCAAAGTTGTACTGTGTGGAAAAATTTACAGAAACAGAGGTTATAATGGTTTAAAAGTCCTTTATTTTAAAGCAAGGGACGCCAGATATAAGCCAGATTTAATGTTTTGTTTTGAATTGTCAATTGGTATGGCATATTTTTATTGCTTTGAAACCCATGGATTGATAGTAGAATGCCTTACACTTAAAACAATTTGTAGCAGTAAGAATTAATTAAAATGTTTAAAAAAGCACACAAGCTGCCTAGCCACTCCTTCACAGCTTTTACTGCAAATAGCATCTCATTCTGTGCCAAACACTAATCTTGTTAAAGCTGTATTCAACAAATCATTACTTGCTTTGCCTGACCAACACAGCAATGCAAGAGATATTCACTGCATTATGAATATGAATGAAACGCTCCCTTAAATTTAACTTAAATATTACCGTGAATAAGCTTAACAATTTAGTATCTGACATTGTTGTTGCCATTATTTCAAAGCATTTCTGTCATTTTGGGCATTGTGTGTGATGCTGCTTCCAATCAGTCCTCATACAACATAATTTAATACTGTTCAAATTTGAAAGCCGTTTCATTTTGGCCACGCACAGATTCCACACCATCAGTCGATGAAACATGATCAACCAGTGTTGACCTAATTAGATCAAACTAATTTCCCCTTCTGATGAACACATCTAATCTAAACATATTCTCTACCACTATGAAAGAAACTAGAGCCTGCCCGCAGCTTTCATACCACTCTGCCGCTGTGTGCACCACAAGGAAGATACTATTAATTGTCTGATTCAATCTCCCACTGTTACATCTGACGCTTCAGCAGCACTCACATCATGTCAGTCAAGCCCAGAGCCAGAGCCCCACAGACACAGAGACAAGCACGGACAAAATGAAGTCCAGCAAATAAAAGATGTGTTCAAAGCACTACGAGCTAAGAGGGAATAAACACAGCAACTACACAACACCACGTAATGCAATAAGACACACTGTCCAAGGCTGTGTATTGCATTTGATGATGATGGATGATGGATGATGGATGATGGATGATGGATGATGATGATGATGATGATGATGATGATGATGATGATGATGATGATGATGATGATGATGATGATGATGATGATGATGATGATGATGATGATGATGATGATGATGATGATGATGATGATGATGATGATGATGATGATGATGATGATGATGATGATGATGATGATGATGATGATGATGATGATGATGATGATGATGATGATGATGATGATGATGATGATGATGATGATGATGATGATGATGATGATGATGATGATGATGATGATGATGATGATGATGATGATGATGATGATGATGATGATGATGATGATGATGATGATGATGATGATGATGATGATGATGATGATGATGATGATGATGATGATGATGATGATGATGATGATGATGATGATGATGATGATGATGATGATGATGATGATGATGATGATGATGATGATGATGATGATGATGATGATGATGATGATGATGATGATGATGATGATGATGATGATGATGATGATGATGATGATGATGATGATGATGATGATGATGATGATAATGATGATGATGATGATGATGATGATGATGATGATGATGATGATGATGATGATGATGATGATGATGATGATGATGATGATGATGATGATGATGATGATGATGATGATGATGATGATGATGATGATGATGATGATGATGATGATGATGATGATGATGATGATGATGATGATGATGATGATGATGATGATGATGATGATGATGATGATGATGATGATGATGATGATGATGATGATGATGATGATGATGATGATGATGATGATGATGATGATGATGATGATGATGATGATGATGATGATGATGATGATGATGATGATGATGATGATGATGATGATGATGATGATGATGATGATGATGATGATGATGATGATGATGAGTTTTTTTAATTGTACACCTATAAATGTCTTTATGTTTGTTGATGTCACAATCTGTACATGTGTACTGTTTCTTTTTTTGATGAGTAGCATTTTAAAATGATACATCTTCGAGCCATGCTCAAACCCAGAGCGTCAAAAACACTTGCGATGCGAACGTCGATGTGAACAATCCGGGACGTATTTTCGTATTTTTAAATATTTTTTCCTTTAAATGTTTAGTGTTTCAAACTGATATCTTGGACAGAACCACTGCTCTATGTCAAGCTTTGTTTTAGTTCTCAGTTGTGTATTACGTTTTTAAAATGTTTATTTACTTAACCTGTATTTTACTAGATTTCACAATTTCACACTTTAGTGTGATCATTATTGTGAATTGTGATAACAGCATCATTTTACAATTATTAGTTGAAATATATCTTGCAACCCGAATGTGACGATTACTGAATTTCAAATAACTGATTATTATTTCATATGATTATGTCATTTCTAATGCAATGGAAGATGGATACAAGGGCCTACTCAATAATAAAACAATGCACACCGAGGCAGCTACTGTTGTGATTTCAGCATTACAAAAATAAACAGAATTGAATTGAAACTACGATGAATAACATAAAACTTTACACTATTTGAACATTACATTACACAACACAGGACAATGTACAAAAGCTGGAGGTTTAGTGGGAACAAGTCCATTTAGCAGCACCTTTGGCCCTGCAAGTTAATGGAAATCTCCTTCACAAGGACTTGATTAAGCTCGTTAGCACAGCTGCGAGCACAGGTAATTAATCACTGACACACGGCAGAGCTGTGTGCTGATTGGCTCACAGCCCGACAATTCAAACGAGCCAGGGAACCAATTAGATGTGACCCAGGCAGGCGCCCGATGTGAAGCCTGTGGGAGCATGGTCTGCGGGCTTAGAAATGAAAGATTAGACGCATACAATTAAAAGTCCAATTTGAAGAACTTTAACACTGGATAATACACTTATTTACACTTTTCTTCACTTTGTTTGAGTGAGACGTCAGAATATACCATACATACAACACATGCAACTATTGAACTGTTTCTGTGGATGTACCTTGATTTTATTAGCAAAAATATGAATTTATTTATTTATCTATCTTTATTTATTTATGTATGTTGTAGGGCTGTGCAATTATTTATATATATATATATATATATATATATATATATAGTGGTTTTAATTGTTGAATTGAATTGCCTTCTGTTCAGAATTATTTGAAGTGCACTCCTTTTGCCTCAAAACCTGAAGCAAAGCCACTTTTCTAAAACTTTACAAAGAAAATCTATTTGGTCTATAATATCTCTACAGAATAATTTTGACAACATAGTAATACAGTGATCCCTCGTTTATCGCGGGAGTTGCGTTCCAAAAATAACACGCGAAAAGTGAAATCCGTGAAGTACTCACAGCTTCATTTTTTATTATTTTACAATGCAATACTGAACTATGGAATGAAACCAAAAATCAATTAAATTAAAACAAATTTTAAAGCCCAAAATTTGTTTAAAACAATAATTTTAATATAGTAATACAAGGTTGGAAACATTGTCACTCGCGTATTTCACAGTCTGTGCCTCTTCGTCCTGACTCCGCTCCGCTGTAGCGTCTGTTTCTACTGAAGACGCACGACGCACGAAGATTTCTATAAACGGATATGCCACCTTCGATTATATTTGAGAACTGCAATGAACGACTCGTCAAAGGGTCCCGTTCTTGTGCCGTGCGCTGAAGTTCAGTGGATGCACTGTAAAAATATCCGCACTGTAAAAAAAAATCCGTGAAGCAGCGAAGCCGTGAAAGATGAAACGCGATATAGCGAGGGATCACTGTAGTTCGAAATGAACGTGATTTCAATAATGAGCTGAATAATCGTGATAATAATTTTTGCTATAACCGAGCAGTCCCAGTATGTTGACACAATGGCAGCAATACATTTTATGATCTTATGTTTCATCTGGTTTCAACCATACTTGAGTGCATTGCTGATGAGTTTTTTACTTCCAAAATTCCTGTTCTGATCTCCAGGTGCAAATGAGCTACAGATGAACTCTTTAAAGTGTCACAACAACAGTTGGCCTGTGTCCTCTGCCTTTTCTCTTGTATCCTCCTCACTTTGAAACGCAACAACCTTTTCTATTTTCCCTCCTCACTAACAAGCACATAGAGGTGATAGAGCACTCTGAAGTCAAGTGCAATGTGCAATGAGACATGGGGTTCAGAACCTTGTCATGCCGCGTCACAGCTTCCCCACTGTGCCATTTCAGTTTCTCCCGTGGTATAATTAACAATAGCTTTAGCTTTTCACCTTTGTGGGCTGTGAATACGCTTTTGCAAATACGGTATTTTACAATAAACTCAGCTATGGAAAATATATTCTGAAATTGATAACCTTTATTTATTTTTATTATTGCTTTCTGTCAACTAACATCCCTCAGGGCAGTCAGAGGAGCTACAGTCCCAATCAAACGTTTAAGACCAGTTGAATAAATGGCAAAAGTCACATTTTTCTTGGTTGGATCTTAACAAGGTTCCAAGCAGAGCTTTAATAAGCAACAAAAAATGGGAATGAGACAAAAAAGGACAGTTTGTGTAAACATTTTATTGAAAAACTGAAAACAACTATTAAACTGAAATAGGCTGTTCTGCAGCTGATCAAAAGTTTAGGATCACATATCTGTGCAAAATAGCGGATTCACTGTCATTTCCTGTCAGGTATTCACCCTGTCATGACGTTATGGTGGCAAAGGCATAAAAACGTTTTCTTTTTGAAGAGAGTGGGCGGGTTGTTGAGCTGCATAAGCAGAGCCTCTCGCAGCACGCCATTGCTGCTGAGATCATCTGTGGAACCACTGGGTTTATCAAGAGGACAACGCTACAGTTCACAAAACAGGACAAAGGACTTCTTCCAGGAGAATAACATCTTCACCACATGTTTCCACTCACCTCCTGGAAACGCAAGCATCAAGCATGCCGCAACCAATTTTTGAAGTGAATCAACAATACAGTGGCGCTACTCATTACTGAGTTAGTGTTTGGTACTTTTATTTCTGTTCTGAGGGGGTTTCAGGGATGTTTTTAAGGTGTGATCCTAAACCTTAGATCAGCTACAGAACAGCCTAGTTCAGTTTAACTGTTGTTTTCAATAAAATGTTTACTCAAACTTTTCTTTTTTGTCTCATTCCTATTTCTTGTTGCTTATTGAAGCTCTGCTTGGAACCTTGTGAAGATCCAAGATCTGATTGATTTTTACTGACTTATAACAGGCAGAAAAGCTTATCAGACTTAAGGTACTAAAATCTGTTTAATTTAGTACCGCACGATACTAAACAAATGGAAAGTTTCAGACAGTTAGAGGGCAAGTTCAGCTCTCTGCAACAAAGCCAAATTTGCATTTTAAAATGCAGCTGTTCTTTTGCACAATGTAATTTGTTGTATAAATGTCAGCACCACAGCTGACAGTAAAGATTGTCACATCCCTGATAACACTCGAGCCTTCACGTGTCTTTTCTTCCTGACATTGTCCACACTTTCTCATCCTGTCTGGTGCCCACAGTTGATCCAATCATGGGTGGAGTGTGGCAACATGGATTTAAAGACATGTACCAAGAGAGAAAAAAAATCAATCAGACTTTCTTTTTTATCAGCCATCCCTTTCTCTCTGTTGCAAAGGCCGATACGCCTTTGGCTTTTACACGCATTTACCACATCTTCAACTATCCTCTAAATGTTATTGAACAGCTTGACCCTGATGTCAGTATTTTGCTATAGTTTAGGAAAAAAAACATCTCTTAACAAACGACCTGCAATCCCTATTATTTTGGTGTTGGAGAGCATAGATGTCAACTCATATTTTGTCCTTTTCCTCCATTTGTGGCACATGGCTCCGTCAACAGCACTAGTTTGTGAGTGACAGCAGCTGACCTGTCAAAAACAGGGAAGTGAGGAAGAGGAGACCAAGTAAGCCAAAAGTGAAGGAACCATGCTGAGGGGGGAGGAGTGAGGGATAGAGAAAGACATTTCTAATTCAAAGAGACATGCAGTGTTTCCGTGGCAACTCTGTTACCATAGAAACGGACCGGCTAAAGATGCCATTAGTGTGAAAAAATATACGGCACTGTATGCACACAAATATAGAAACATATGAGCCTACGTCCACAACAGAGTCAGAAACACAAGTGCATTTCAGCCCTGTTTCAATCTGCCAGACACCTGAGGTCAATTACTGAAACCCCATTACAGGCCACTTACCACGAGAGCTCAATTAAAGGGCAGTCTGTTTGGGAACAGCGCTGACCCGTCTTACTGATACTATTGATACTAGTTTGCAGTGACATCTGTCTGATGACTGATTGTGACAACAGTTCCACAGTTACCGTTTTGACACAATCGGCTCATGCCAGACACGTGACTTGTACACCACCCACAGCCATCTTGATTCTGCTCGCTGATGTAAACAAAGGTACAAATGTACAAACAAATGTTGCAAAGAAAATCTGAATAAAATGCTTAAATATCAGAACAGTCCTAAGCTTTACTGTCAGCTGTGGTCCTGACAATTATACAAAAATAAATTACATTGTACAAAAGTATAGCTGCGTTTTAAAACACAAATGTGGCTTTGTTGTAATGGGTTATGTAGAAAATGCTAATAAATGCTTAGGTGAGTTGAAGTCAAACATAATGGATTCAAAGAAACCTTCTAACAACGGGAATATGGTTTGTAAGTGTCTGAAACTTTCCGTATGTATGGTAACAGTGCAGCACTAAGTATTAATTATGTTTTTAAGTGCGTTTGAGCTTTTCGTGTTTAATTTGATGAAGGTTTTTGCCAGTTAAATGTCCGTGTAAAGTCGTGAAAAAGCCATTAAAAAGCTCCGATATCTGCGCTGACTGCTCTGTGAGACGTTCGTTTACAAAAACCAAAACCTTTCGGGCAACATTTGTGACCCAATTTTGCATTTATAAAAAGGCAAAGTACAAAAAGTAAACACTCATCGCTCTCTGTAGAAACAGTATGTCCCTGACCAGCCGCAATTTAACGTTATTCTTGATATGTGACGTATGTTGTCATGAACCGATACACACATTATAGCATGACAGCTTATAAATGGTCAGAAAGCTCAAACACACGAAATGGACTCAATCAACTCATTTTCAGAAGCCTGTGAGCAATATGAGTGTTAACGGTCCAATTTAAGTGCTTGAATAGAGATTAAGCAGATGACATCACATTCTGAAGCAGTGAGTGGCAAAAAAACACATGAGGATTCAGTGCTGAGTAATAACATGTTTTGCCTGTAAAAGTTCAAAACAACTAAAATCTGAAAAAGCAACTGCAGCCTGATAACACGCAGAAAAGGCTACAACTCTGCTATTTAGTTTGTACCTGACATCTACAAAAAGAACCTCAAATAAACAGTTGTAGAAAACCAGATAACAGGAAAACCAGATCACACAAAGTTGAACTCATTCCCTCTCTGTCCTTAAAAATTGACTGTGCAGAGAATGTCAGTTGTCAGTTTTAAATTGTTATGCATTAGCGTTTGCACTGACACACAAACATGTCCCTTTATAAACACACAAGTGTCCTTTGCTGAAGTACTCGCGTGGTTCAGAGATGTCCAACACAACTCACTGTTCACTGCACGATCTGTCAGGATTACTCCATTTTAGTCTGACTAAAACCCCATAGAAATGAATTAGACAGGAAGTACTGCACTAGCCATTTTAAAATAAACAGACCAACAGCCACCTTGTGCACAGAGTCAATAAGATGTTTCTGAGTTGACGAAATTAATTGTTGTGCGGCAGTTGAAGTGTCCTTTATATCCAACTGCCGTCAGCCAGCAAGCTAGCTAAGCACCGCGGAGCCGGAGCAACAACGAGAAGCAAAACAAAAACAAAAGACAAAAATTAGAAAAGCAAAGAAACACCTTTTATCAGCGTCTTACAAGTGGTTCATACTGTGTAACAAGCCCAGTCCAACAGGGGCCGACAGCAGTGGGCCATATATAGAGACTTCATGCTGTAATTAACTAGAACTCTGTGGTGGAGGGCTGATAATTCAACATAATGAGATCTCATCGCAACAACATAGTCAGAGCGCCACCAGAACAAAGGGTCTATAATGACATCACTAACTAAGAAAAGTGAGCTAACGTAAACCAGGCCAACAGCAGTTTCATCATGACATGTTCAATGAATTCTGAACAATATACATTTTTACAATGTTTAGGTGTTTCAAATGACCAGTGCTAACTTATAGGACTGTAGGCCTTTAGTCGTTCAGTTGATTATTTGATCGATGGAGTCTCAGTCGACCAACATTTTTATTTTGATGGGATTCAAAGGATTTATATGGATCACAGCAGAAAAGAGAAGGCACAGCGTGAGTTAGTTTGAGATACAGGGCCTGTTCTAGATATTTGGAGGAGATATTATTTTTATGGTATATTTAAAGATAAGCTAGAGTATTACAGTGGAGTGGAGGTTTTAACTTGGGTTTATGTTTATGTCTTTTACCAGAGCATGTGGCCCTAAACATTTGCTTAGATTGTTTATGACATGGGCCGGTCCTAGTCTGATACATGGTCAGATCATTGCGATAATTCATAGTTTTGAGAGCTTTAGCCAGCACCATGTGTCACCCATTACTCGCCTGCAGCCCAAGTAGGCATGAAGCTTGTGGTCTGAATACAGTGCCCTACCATTAGGACAAAAGAGTCTGACGCCTTGAATGAGGACTTAAAAAGGCATTACATCTTTTGTCCCACGCAGTATTGAGCCGCTCAGTAAATTGTAATTCCTTTGACTCTACTGAAACATGTATTTCGGCATCTCCTATCTGTGTTCTCATGTGGTCTCAAGGTCTTCCATTTCTTTGTGCAGTGTCGTGATTGATATAATTCCCCTCAGGACAATACAGGTTTCATTCATTTCTAGATGATTATGTTTATTATGTAAAGGGACATTGGCAGTCGCAAGATGCTAATGGTTTGCAGCTTTGATAACAGGCAACTCATTTAGTGGAAAATGTATCATAATACTTCCTATTAAAAGCCATATTTTTCTCCTGGGTGTTGAAAATCCCTAATCTGTCAAACGAGTCGCCATTTCTTGTAATTATATAAAGGTAGTGGCTTTGATGGGAGACAATTTAAGCTTTGAGTCTCTGCTTGGGGAACCTAGTCTTACTTTGATGTAAAAGAGGCAAAGAAAGAAGATTAAAGAGAACAATTGTGTGGAAATAAAGGAGAGAAAATACATACGCACAAAAAAGAGAGAACATGGCACCAAAAGCACTCAAGAAGATCAGAATATACTTTTAAAGTTAAGAAGTTTAACATGTCGTGCGACACCTCTCACTGCTGAGCAAGAATCACAGGGGCTAACAACTGCAGTGTCTTTGACATTTATTTGTGAGCAAGAAAAAATAATTCACACAGGCTACACTTTAATTTAACTGAGAAGCTAGTAATTAAATTGATTTTAATTACTAATTTAATTTAACTGTGTCAGAGCGGAACTATTTTGTTGTATGAACTTTCTGAATATCTTATATCTACATGAATCATACCTAAATAATGAATAAGAAATGTACAAATCATACTTTTAAATCCATATTTTTACGTATGCAGTAGCTGACACTGTCTTTTCCATTTTCAGTGCACTTGCATTTCAAATCTCTTGAGCTAAAAATAGGAAGTTGCCCCAAGGGTTGAAAACCACAGATATTTAGTACTTGAGGTATAATGCGGTATATTCGTTTCATAATCCCATCATTGTCATTGTTTGGCTGCCTCAGCGACAGTTGGGGGACTCAGTACAGTGCAGACTGACAGCTTGATGGCTCGCTGGCCTGCGACTCTGTAATGGCACAAATGACACAAGTTTCCTCAGAATGACTGCACACAGTCGTTTCCTCTCACTGCAGTTAAACAAGCGTGGCTTCAAGTGTACAGCTAATGTTGTTGTAACGCACAGCAGGATGCCTCTGAGCCGAGTAGTGAGTGATGAAAATGCAGCCAAGGCTTATTAGAGGCGGACGTGAGTGAGTGCTGCGAAGGTGGCCCTCATAAAGACTTAATGTGTGAGCCCACAGCTCAAGCTCTCATCCACTGTCTCTCCGACACATTCATTCATTATTTACATTTCAAAACAATATAAACTATTATTAACACATATTTTTTCATATTTATAGATTTAATATTTTTTCAAAAATGCAGTAGCCAGATATCAACTCTTAACTTTAAAGAATACAGTCAAACTATTAATGTTGTTGGAACTTTTCTAAATTCAGGTGACACCCCCTTTTTTGCCGATTACAACAAAATAAAATAAATAATTGAACGTAATGATTTTTTGTTGTTTCAAATGACATGTTCTAAAAATTGGGGATATGCTACTTGTTGTTTTACCAGCACTGGCCACACTGGCGCAGCAGAAAGAAACATTACAATCAACAATCAATGTGCACACAACAAAGTACTCACTTGTTTTGCAAAGTCTTTAACGTGTTTCAGAGACGTCCAGCACAACTCACTGTTCACTGCACGATCTGTCAGGATTTAGTCTGACTGGATGAAAACCCAATTGAAATGAATTGGACAGGAAGTACTGAGCTAGCAATTTTAAAAATAAACAGACCAACTGCCACCTTGTGCACAGAGTCTACTAACTCCAACGGGAACTTAGATGGTAATTTTAAAAAACGCAGACCCACACAAAAGAACTTCTCTCTGAAAGAGTAGGAAAATTACTTTGGATGGGACTGAAAAGAGTTTATATTTGAATAAAAACATATGGGTAAAAGCGGAATGTAGCATGAACGATGTCGAACTTCCTCAATTGTTTTTTCATTTCTCATTTTATGTCACTCCCAGTTTGTTAAGGCGAAGTAATTGTGCTATTGAAACTTCCAGTCCTCATCCAAACTGTCTGTGTGTGAACCTCGGCTTTCCTTTCTCCCTTCGCTTATCTCAGTCTCAACAAATGGAGTCCCGCTGATGAATGTAAATGACTGCCCTCCGCTGCTCCATGCAATTAGCACAAACTCAACCTTTCTGCTTGTTTGGGATTAAATACCCACAAGTCATCCTCTCTCGCCCGCCCCCTCCATATTTAAAAGCCCAAGTTCAGCCTGACGCAAAACCCTGAAAACCACCACATTAAGTGACATTCTCTTCTTGACTCCTCTTATCTTCTAATCTTTTATCTCGCAGAGGCTGTTTTTTCTGGGACAATACAAAGCAAAAAACAATGAAGCTCCTATATCATGAATAATGATATAGAAAAACAACACAGCTCTGTACGGTGGAGGGTTTAATTGCGTCAGAAACACAAAAAGTTAAGGTCTCACATTCAAACAAGTGCAAGAAATGTAAACTGTACATAAGCTACAAGGCTAAAAACATTTTTGCCGACTATTTTTGTAAATTATTGTGTAACTTAACTGATGTGTGTGAATGCTGGAATATTTGATAACGAGTACTCAATTTTTGTAGTTAAGTACAAACACATGAGCAAAATAATAAAGCAGAAGTAAAAGTATCACAAATATCTTCTGCAAGGTTTCAAATTTAATGCTTTCAGTTCCTTTTTAATGCTGCATTTTAAGATTTTTAATGCCATAAACAGGTGTCAAAACAAAGCATTTACGCTTTTATCATTTCAAAACTACAAAATATTAACACATTATAATGTTGCTGTGATGGTGCAGCCTAGAAACAAAAGTTGTTCCAAAAAGAGACATTAAGCTTCAGTGAACTGCCCATAATTGGAAAATGGGTTAAGGTTGTTTTTCCACCTTCCTAATGGCCCCACAGCTGATTATAGGTGGCCAAAACATATTCATTTAGAACTTAGTCTAGGAGGTTGAAAGTCGGAGAAAAGATGATCATGTTTGCTGTTTTCTGTTGAAATTCTTTTGTCAAACTGTTTTGCAGATTTAATGCCTGCAGGAATTGAATTTAACGATTTTTAATGCCTTTTCAGGCCTTATTTTTGTCTAAATCCATTTAATGACATTTAATGCTTTTTAATGCCCCACGGAAAGCCTGTTCTTAAGTATAGCTGTAAAAAGGGTTGTTTAGAGTAAAAACTATTGCGGTTAAATGCAGTGAAATTTATAAAGAATGGTTCAGATTTTGAGTCAACAGCAGAGACTAACTGATTTATCAAGTATTTTTTTTACCTTGATCTCAAAACCCTTAAGTAGAAAGTCACCAAGAATGAGCTAAAAAAAGGTTATACTTCATGGAAAGTACTTTTTCAGTCCAGGTCAAATACTTAGTGGATAGTACAGCTATCTGCTCTCAAATGTAGTGAAGTAAAAGTACACAGAATCCACTGTAAAATGTACTACAGTAAAGCACAGATACCTTTTTTTTTTTTACTCAAGTACAGTACGGTTACTTTCCACAACTGACATTAACGTGTCAATGTGTCAGTCTTATTACGTCTCACCCCCCTTGGCGATATCCTGATGTGTTTTCTAAGCAGCTCCGACAGCTCTTCTGATTGGCACGCGAGCAGACAACAACATAAAGCAGCAGTCCATCACTCAGCCTCATGAATGCCTTGTTTTAAAAGATCATGGGAACAAGTGCGTTGTCATTCTTTGCCCACAAAACATTTAGAAATATGTCAGTGTATGGTTCAAAACGGTCGCACGCAGTGGAGTTGTTTTGAAACAGAGCAGAAACATAATTCTTTGGTGAGAGACAGGCACAAGAGGAAAGTCTGCCAAGGGTGAATCGGGCAACTTGGATAGTGTGTCATATGGGCCATAAGGAATGATCTGATTTGGAATGTTTAATTATGTTATATCACTCAAATATAAATTGTACCGGAACAACACTATCTAAGAACATCGAATTTTGAGGGATCTAGTGGAGATTTTTTTTTCTTTTTTGTCATTTAGCCAGAAATTAATTTGAATGGACAAAAAATAATAATCATAAGCGAAACCAAAATGAAATAGTTGCATATTTTACCTTTCTTTTTTTTGTTTAGAAGTGAACTATGTAACTCTTCTTGTATATTGATTCCTTGGAGATGCTTTGCCTGGAATGTTCCACAGGATGCTATTATTAAACCTGTCTATCTCACATTTAGTCAGTTACAGGTGATTTTTTTGCTCAAAAATACTTAAAAATATGCATTCTTATTGTGTGTGACGTCATCTCTCCACAGATCTAACCAGTAACTGAGCCTGATTGTGCTACCTGCTTGTCTCAGGGTTTGTACACCTTTTCAGAGATAAAATTCAAACCCTTTTCAAGCACCTTCAAGGTAGACTTGCAGGTTATTTCCAGCACATTTATACTTAACTCTGCTTTAACTGCTGCTTTTTTGCATTCAGATAAACTTGCAAATGTGTATTTTAACTGTAGTTAAAAATGTTGTTGGAAATTTTCAGCAAATCAGAAGTAATTTCCTGTATTTTAGGGCATTTTAGACAATGGCAAAAACTAGCACGCAACTCAGTAATATGAACGGTTATTATACGCAATTTTAGAATACTTCAAAACAACAAATTGAAGACTATTAGCACTCTTTACTGTCAAAATGCATAGGATACAGATTGGCAGGTTTAAATTTCAAGCATTTTCAAGCACGTTTTCCAAAATGTATGCACTATTCCAACGTCAAAAACAATGTGGTAAAATTCAAGCGTTTTCAAGGATTTCATGCCCACATCCAAACCAAGTTGCCTCCATGGAGATAGATAAGTTTAATGCCATATTGTTGAATATTCAGGGCAAAGCAATATAATCTCCAATGAGACAAGACTCTTTTCCACAAACGTTACATGGTGCTTCTTTAAAATTAAGCTTCATGAAGCCATATAACCATAAAAGGAAAGATAGTTAGGAGAAGAGACCAGCAAAAGCCAACAAAGCTTTCTGACAACCTGTTGTAACCAAGTGCAATGCAGAGAAGTCTCCTGAGATCTCCAAATTACTCACCCTGTCCACGCACAGCAGCCACTGATAAAACAAACTCATTATACAAAAGGAAAGCCATGCAGGGAGAGGGGAAGCGCAGGGTGGGAAGAGGATTTGCAGCCCATTTGAAGGGCACCATTAAAATTTACAAATGTATATAAAAGCAAAAAGAAAGCTCACAGTGTTGGATTTATGGGAGGCGAAGGACTACGCGTTTATTTCAGAGCTGTGCAATAGGAGAGACCGAGATCGGAGAAGGATAAAAATAGATTGTAGACACGGAGTTGGAGAGGTTTAACACCTTTCTTGACCTTAACCTCAGCGCGGTTTGTGTGAAAAGGGGAACATGATGGAAAAAATGTCCTGAACCAGGCAGCAGCTTAGATTCAGATGTAGGGATAACGTATTCTTTCATACAAATTTGTACTTAAGGCCTTCATTAGCAGGCATTCATGAAATCTTTTCTTGATTGAAAACATTCTTCTGGATATTATGTTTTTGAATAATGAATATAATAATGAAGCTAATAAGAATAAAATCGAATTAGAGAACTGTAAACCGCTTATTCTTACAACTAATTTTGAATATAAATCATATCATATCATATCATATATCTGCACAGCATCCGTGACTAAGGCTGCAGCAATTGTGGCCTGTGAGTCGTCTCTGCCCCAGGGCCCACTGTGTCCAGGACGCCCCATTATACTATTTACCCCTCCCTAAAAGCCCTTGTTAATATTATAATATATTGTTCAAAAAGTTGGTGACTCATGCTCTCGGTACCAGGTACAACAGTGATGGTTGTTTAGTATTGTTGTTCAGTTCTTTTCATACTTCAAGCTTCAGTTTAGAAGAGATCACTTTATTTTACCATAACATAGAGCAATTTGTCATAGGGTCTTATTATGAGAAGAACTGTCACGATAACAAATTTTAGTGTTACGATTATTGTGAGAAAAAAAGACACACTTTCACAATTATTCATGATTATTGAGACCATCTTCAATTTCCTTTTATTGCCATTGACTAACAGTAGTCCCCAGGTTGTGACCAGCTTTATAAAATAAAACCTTCAGAATGACAAAATAACATTAAAAACACAACTTGATGTTGACAAAAGACAAGTTTAAATCCAATCCCCTTAATAGATTTAAAGAAATACATTTCCATGAAAATGAACGTTGGATGTTGTCACGGCATATTGTTTGCTGTCAGCTGTCAGAGAAGATGCTTGGAGCCTTGTGTTTCATGACAGTGCAGATTAGAGTGAGTTCTCTTGATTCTAGCCTTGAGAAACAGCCTTCCTTTTGCTGCTGCATTTGGTAAATAACAAGGATGGCACACAAAGTAGGCAAAGAGAGATTTTAGCATATGCACTTTCTATCAGTCTTTATCTGTGTGATTTCAAAGGGTTAAATATGAGAAAACAGGGGCGAAATAGGCACATCCATCACTGCCTGACTGCACTGTATCTCTCTATACCAGAAAGGGAGGGAGACGAGAAGCTCCAACAGCCTGGATTAGTTTTACTGCAAGGAGTTTGTGGAAATGATCACTATACCACCATGGCACTTGTTTTATGTTGTCAGAAGTAAAGGATTATTTCCATTACAAAATATTTCTGGAGCTAAAAAATAATTCAGTTCATTGAGGATGTTTTATGGTTAAATGAGATGTAATTTGATATTTCTATTCTACTGGATATGTCTTTCCATAGAAAAGATGTCCATGTTGCTTTAAAGCAACTTTCAATGTAACATTGTCACTTTGATTTATTCTTTTATCCAAAATTATTTAAATTCACAGGCATTCTCTGTCAAAACTATTATGGGTGAACTGAACAGTTTGTTGTTCCCGGCTATATTACCTCTAGGATCTATTTTAAATTGATCATAAGACTACCATAACTCCCTCTTGTATGACAACAAATGTAATGAGAGCTGTGATTCATGCAGGCCTGGGCTCATAAGACCACTTTATGAGAACACACACAATATCATTGGTAGTTAATAGAAAAACATGAAAATCCAAATTTCAAAGGATCATAACCTATAATTGTCATAACTGAATTTGTTGATTCAAGATGGGTTTGGGACAATAACAACAACTTTTTACACATTCCACATTTTTTGCTATACAAGTTTTATTTTATTTGAGGAAAAAAAGCTAATTTGACATAATTTCACACAAAACTCCAAAATTGGGCCAGACAAAATGATTCACACCCTTGACTTAATGCAGAACTAAGTATCGTCATTGACAGAGCTCCCCCTGCAGGTCTCTTGTGAAATTACATTAAGTTTTTTTTTCTTTTTTCACCTTCCTTTTTACTGAAGTATGGAAGTACAGTCACATACAAAAACATTTCATGTCACCAAATATAAAAAGTGAGCCAAGGTTTCCCAGGATAGCTGTCTTCAGGTTGGCTTCTGGAAAGTTGCAGGTTTTTCATGCAGAGACAGCGGGGGGACACGGCGGGGGCTTCAAACGGCCCGAAAACACATTTGCTACCACCACACAGACTTACAAAGACATTTAATACTGTAAAAATGTTACTTAGTTCTACTTTAATATTTGGTTGAACACCCTTTTGAAAAAATAACTGAAATCAATCGCTTCTAATCATCAATAAGCTTCTTACTGCAGTTTGCCAATCGGAATTTTTGACCATTCTTCCTTTGCAAACTGCTCCAGGTCTCTCATATTGTAAGGGCACCTTTTCCCAACTGCAATTTAAAGATCTCTCCACAGGTGTTCGATGGGACTGAGATCTAGACTCTAAGAACTTTCCAGTGCTTTGTTCCCATCCATTTCTGGGGTTTTGAAGGATGTTTGGCGTCATTGTCCTCCTGGAAGACTCATGATCTCCAACACAAACCCAGCTTTATGAAACTGGGCCCTACATTGCGACCCAAAATCCTTTGGTAATCTTCAGATTGCATGTCACCTTGCACACAGTCAAGACACCCAGTGCCAGAGGAAGCAAAACAACCCCAAACATCTTTCAGCCTCCACCATATTTAACTGTAGGTACTGTGTTCTTTTCTTTGTAGGCCTCATTCCATTTTCAGCAAAGAGTGGAATGATGTGCTTTACCAAAAAGCTCTATCTTGGTCTCATCTGTCCACAAGACATTTTCCCAGAATGATTTTGGCTTACTTGCATACATTATGGCAAACTGCAGTCTTGCTTTTTTATGTCTTGTTGTCAGTAATGGGGGCCGCCTGGGTCTCCTGCCATAGCATTTCTTTTAATTCCATTTTCAACAGATAGTTTGCACTGGCACTGATGCACCCTGAGCCTGCAGGACAGCTTTCTTTAGACAGAATTTCTTTATAAGTTGTTTGGGGCTGCTTATCCACCATCTGGACTAACCTGCGTTGCAACCTTTCATCTATATATATTCTATATAATTCTAATAGCCATGTGCCATGGGTTGCAAACTTATTGATTATGCTGTGCATGCTTGATACCAAGTTATATCCATATATTTATCCACAATTTTGTCCAGCCTTTTTTTGGAATTGTGTGTGAAATTATGTCAAATTAGCTATTTTCTCTTTTTTAAATGTTATTTACCAATACACACAAAGCAAAAAATGTGAAATTGCAATACTTTTTGGGGAGAAATACTTTGTGGGAATATTTCAAGGATGCTAATACTTCCATCCATGACTGTACACACACACACACACACACACACACACACACACACACACAGTTTGGGGGTCACTGCCCCGAGTGCTCCGATCACCACGGGCACCAGTTTGGCCTTCACTTTCCAGGCCTTCTCCAGCTCTTGTCTGAGCCCTTGGTTTTTCTCTAGTTTCTCATGTTCCTTTCTCCTGATGTTGCCATCACTTGGTATCGCCACGTCAACCACAACGGCCTTCCTTTGCTGTTTATCCACCACGATGTCTGGTTGGTTGGCCATTACCATTCTGTCCCACAGGATCTTCACTCAGTCATTCTCTACCACCTTTGGAGGTGTTTCTCATTTTGCCCTTGGGATTCCAGTCCATACTCCACACAGATGTTTCTGGACACTATGCCAGCCCCTTTGATATGGTGTTCCATATATGCCAGTATCTGCCAGTATCTTACACCCTGCAGCTATGTGCTGGACTGTCTCAGGAGCTTCTTTGCACAGCCTACACCGTGGGTCTTGTCTGGTGAGGTAGATCTGGGCCTCTATCGCTCTGGTGCTCAGGGCCTGCTTCTGTGCAGCCATGATGAGTGCCTCTGTGCTGTCCTTCAGTCTGACTCTAGCCACTGGTAGGATTTCTTGATATCAGCCGCTTCAGTTATGTTACAGTGGTACATCCCATGTAGGGGCTTGTCCTCCCATGAGGGTCCCTCCTCTGGCACCTCATCCTCTGTTGCCCATTGCCTGAGACATTCACTGAGCATCATCATTTGTGGCTTTATCCTTGATGTACTTGTGGGTCTTGGATGCTTCATCCTGGATAGTGGCTCTCACGCTCACTAGTCCATGGTCAGTCTCAGGGTGCTGAATTTGGGATGGAACCCTCCATGCACGGTAAGGAGCTTTCGTGTCTTGACGTCTGTGGTCTGTATCTCTTCCTTTGGCCACCTTATTATGCCCGCAGGGTATCTGATGACTGGCAGGGTGTAGCTGTTTACCACCCGGGACTTGTTTTTGCCATTGAGCTGGCTTCTTAGGACCTGCCTTATTTGCTGGAGGTATTTGGCTGTTGCTGCTTTCCTTGTTGCCTCTTCGAGGATGCCATTTGCCTGTGGTATTCCATGGTATTTGTACCCATCCTCAATGTCTGCTATTGTTCCCTCTGGGAGTGAGACCCCTCTCTTTGTTACCATTTGACTGCACTTTTCCAGCCCGAATGACATCCCGATATCAGTGCTGTAGATCCTGGTGGTGTGGATCAGTGAGTCGATGTCTCGCTCGCTCTTAACATACAGCTTGATGTCATCCATGTAAAGGAGGTGACTGATGGTGGCTCCTGAGTCGCATATCCAGTCTTGTTGATTATTTGGCTGAGGGGGTTCAGACCTATGCAGAACAGCAGTGGGGACAGTGCATCTCCTTGGTATATGCCACATCTGATGGACACTTGTGCAAGTGTCTTCCACTACCTCACTGAGCTTGCTATGAAGGTCCTTATCGTCCTGTTGATGTTGTACATGTCCAAGCATTTAGTGATCCATGTGTGTGGCATGAGCTGTGGGCTTCCTTGTAATCAATACAGGCAGTGCACAGGTTGGTGTGTCAGGCTTTGCAGTCTTGGGTGACTGTTCTGTCGACCAGGAGTTGGTGTTTGCATCCTCTGGTGTCTTTACCAATGCCCTTCTGTGCTTTGCTCATGTATTGATCCATGTGCCCACTTAGCCTCAAGAATGCCTGACATGAGCTTCCATGTTGTGGAGAGACAGGTTATTGGTTGATAGTTGGATGGGGCTGTACCCTTGGTGGGATCCTTCAAGGGTGAGCCCCAGTTTCAGTGCATTTAAGTACAGAACCCATTGGTATCGGTATCCGACTGATATTGCAATATTTGTCATGGTGATTATTTGGTATTGGATCGAATCAAAAATCAGTGGTATCACCCATAAATACCACTTTGTCTCTCTCTTTCCTCCATATTAGTCATCATCTGTCATGGCCTCAGTACGTGCAGGTGGATTTGGCCAATTGCAGTGAGGCGTGAACTCTTAAACTAAACAGATAATAGATAAAACATGCATACAGTATATCATTTTTTTGTGTGTTGGCCTGTGAGGCTCGTGAATATCATCATTTATCATCATAACTTCTTACATGTGTCTGTTCTCCCAAAGGAGCAGCAGCAGAGGCACACACATTTGCACTTCCTCTGCACCCGCAGTGAACTAATTTACATATCAGATTTCCGCCACTGACTTAGTCTTAGTCTTAGTAAATCTGGGCCATGATGCATGTACCTTGCTTACACTGAAAACAACAGCTGTAATCTCTCCAAACAGGCAAAAGGGGCATTATCATTGAAAGGCAGCATAGCGTACGTGTCCCCATGCTCACACAGATACACACATAAAAGCAAACACATACGCAGCTAAAGTCTCGACAATGGATCTGGAAGACCTTATTAGTCTCTGGAGCCGGAGCTGAAGGTGAGGGCCAACTCTGCTCCCATTCTGCCAATAGCAACACATGGCATGGACTGAAATAATGGACAAATGAAAGCAGGCAAAATGGCTCATTCAGTCATAGTGCCCAGTGATACAGCAGAGAAAATAGAGCATGTTTGGCCACAACATGGTGCTCTGAGACTCTGTGAAGCAAGTGGAATAATGAGCCAATATGACATACATGTTCAATGTTGTTTTAAATGGAAACATAATTGCTAAATGACCAGATATGAAGAAAGAGGTTTGCCAGACACACGATCCTCGAATAGAAAGGCTAAAGTGCACAATGGATTTGGTATAATTGCCGACTGATAGTACATGGACTGAGCAACCTGAGGGGAATTGAGTTATTGATAAAAGAAAATCGTTCATTCGTTCTCACTGTGTTTACGAAGGCACATATGAACCAGGCAAATAAAGGGGTGTAAAACCCTTTTTATTCAGAAAGCTCTAACCTTGCATTCGCACTGTTCCAATTGGAAACACATTTCTTGAGTAGTTTTTACTCCCATAAGGCTAATACCGAAAGGTACGAATAAAATACTCGACTGTTTGCCAACAAAAAATGTCACTGGATTGAGCAATAATGCACTTGCACAGTCTTTTTATGCACTGAATAACACCAGGCACATAGGACAATAAAATCCAATCTTGATTTGATCCTTGTGATCATCTTCCTTATCTTAAGCGGACGTTTATTATTAACTGCTTACAGTATTGTGAAAAAATGAAGCCTATATCTTTCAGCAAGTGGTTGCCATGCCAACCCAGTCCTCTGCATTCACGCCTGCTTCCTTGTGCCTGACTGGGAACAATCAAACGGACAAAGACTGAAAGTTTTGTGGAGGGAGTGGATGGTAATCAGTGCGAACACTGAGCGGCGTTTGAAAAACGGTGTTGAGCATCAAACCCTGCTTCAGCGTCTGTGGCGTTGTGTTCCCTCAGCACCACTTTCACATGCGTTTCATCGGGCTTCTGATGCTGAGGGCCTCTGTGCATGTGTCAGCTGCAAAATGTGGTGATTGAGCAGCATGTAATGTTCAACTGAATCTTTTCTTTCCTTTACACCCACAGAAAACGTGACATCTAATGCTCGTTACCTATAATGTTTATATACAGAGCAAACACCAACCATGTTTACAGACATCTCTGGAGAACTGGTCAAAACTGTTGGCTGGTTGAGTAGTGTTACTAACAACAAATATAACCAGAATTGTCTTTGCTTGGTCCAGTGTTATTTGTCAGGCAACACAAGTTTTGGCTTCTTCAAGTATGTACATTGGATTATTGCACTATAATGGTCTTTAAGCTTCTGAGTGCCCAACCTGAGACAGAGCTAAGAGTAATAAGACCCTACCTTTTGTCCTTAGAGACAGTATTAATCTTCTTTGAGAAAACACTGCTAATGCACTGTATTACATCAAATGACAATTAAAGTCATAAATTGAGATAGAAACGATTGTCTTGTACGGATAATTTATTAACCAGAAAAGTCCAACTGAAATTTAGAATCTCATTTTCTGGAGAGTTCTGGCCCCAGAAGGGATGTGCATTTTGGAGGCAGATGAAACAGGAGCACCCGGTGGAAACAATGTAAAATGTTTAATACATTGTAGTAAGCCCTCTTTCCAATATTAATATCTGTATTTAAAAAAAAGAAAAGAAAAACTTATCTTAATATATTTATAAAGACCTTTTTTATTATATGCTCTGTGTGGAAAGGTAAGCCAATTAACATGGCAGTATTGATATGTGTTCTTTGTTTAATTTTAAGATCTCACATTGTCCTGGTTTATGTCTCTTATAAGTCTGATCCCACAGTGGAGGGTTTGACTTAAGCATTATTTTGTTACACGCTGTGAGTCTTTTTAGAGTTTAGCCGACATGCTGGCAGAGGCTTGGTTGTGACGTCAGGAGCTCGGGGAAGTCAATTAAACACAAAATCAATCATCAGAGAGCCTGTCTATGAATAAGAAGCAGCTAGTGGGAGATTTTGAAAGAGATTTCCGTTTCCCAATTTTTGTAAATGAAACACCAAATACTGAACATCGCTCAAGCTCAAACTTGAACAACCCTTTTTAAGACTATTTTAAAGACATGTAATGTGCAACACAAATATGAATTCTTATGTCATCTGTGCAAATTTAATCCTGTACAGAGCTGTATGTCACGCAATCCCATATGCGGCACCAAACGCCACACTGGCAGGGAGGGTGGTGCAAAAAATCATCAAACTATTGAACTTTATTGGAGTTTAAGAGATGGTGGCTTCATTTTGTGCGTGGAGATGTAGAAATGATCGAGGGAAGAAGAAAGCCAGAACCTTTTACTGGCTTTAAAAAAGCTCAAGATTGACGGGAGAAGTGTATTTCTGCAATTAAACAAGCTAGTAGTGAATGAATCCTTACATCAATTAATATATCAGTATTTTTGCGTTGATTATGGTCAATTTTATTTGGGGAATGATTTCGCCTTTGTCTCATAACTATTCAATAAATGTATTAAGATTGTGTATTGGCGACTGGTCTGTTTACTGAGAAAGAATAGTTCGAAGAGAAACAATCCTAAATGCACAATTGTCTGTTTAAAAATGTTAAGTAGAAAAATAAAATCACAACTAAAGTTTAACTTCACATCATTTTAATTGTCAATATCAGCAGATGTTATAGGTACAGGGCTAATAATAAATTGTCTTTCTCACCAACATCACCAGGGAGGTAATGATATTAGAAAAAGGTAGAAAGTGAATCAGATGTGTGGATATTGAAGAGTTAGGGCACAATCTACATAATCTATACTTTTTAAGATCATTCTAAGGGTTGCTAATGTTTAATCTGATTAGTTTTTAAGATGTAAGCTTCTTATTAACTACAATTTATACAACTATAAATTCCAAAAGCAAAACTTCAGGTTTGTTGTTATACATTACCGCTATCTTTTTCGCTGTAGATATGGTGTCCTCAACAAATTTAGGAATGAACAATATCGGAGATTGGTATCGGCTGAAAAACTTCATGTTGGACCATCCCTAATTTTGTTTCAATGTTGTACATTCATAAATTAAAGTCCTCACACCTTTACCAGATTCTTCCCTATCCTTGTGCAAATATCTATTGTATTTTAAAAGGCTGAATCAAGTAAAAGAGGGGCATAAATAACATTTCTTACCTTAGCAGCCATGACCATCGCCGAGCCGCCCCTGATGCCCAGTATGGGGATGTGTGTCTGTGCAGAGATGAAGTCCAGGATCTGTGCGATGGCCTCCTGGTCGGTGTCGTCCCCGAACACAACGCCTTGCAACGAATTCCTCGCCATTTGAGCACAGATCTGGTTTATGATGCTTTTGGGGTCCGTTTCATTCATCGTGACCACTTCGACTTTGGGGGGATACGGAATGTGAAGGAAGTCCTCTTTTTCAAGTCCTGCCCCTAACGCTACGTCGCTAGAGTTTCCCACCAAGATGACAGCGATACTGAGAGAGTTGATGAGTTTGGGGCTGATCGGTGGCAGAGGTGCTGAGCCTGGGGAAAAGGGAGGCGGGATGACCACTCCTCTCTGATTGGGGCCTCCTCTCTGGCCCCCTTGTCCTGTGTGTGCACCTCCAGGTCCAGGGCCTCCAGCTCGACGACAGTGGCAGACGGGCAGGAGCAGAGCGCACACCAGGAGCACAGAGAGGAACAAGGAGAGGAGCGGCGGTTTCCTCCAGGACGGCTGCTGGACAAGAGGAGGCTGAGACAAGCGACCTGCAGAGGGACACGGAGAAGAACATACCGAGCGCTTGTCCTGAAGATGGGAGGGAGACAAGTGGAGGCCGACAAGCATTGTGGAAGAGTGTGGAAGCCGTCCCTGAAAAGAGAAACAATAAATTATAAAAAGTATAGTTTAAGAATTACAGTTCATGAAGGAGGAAAGGTATGTTTTGTTGTTATATGAAACTGAAGTTGACTCAGATCAGATCAGGTGGGTGGAGTAGCCAAAATATGTACTTAAGTAAGAGTAATATTACTTTTCAAGCAGAAGTAAAAAGAAGTGATATAAATAATAACTCAAGTAAGAATGAGAGAACTATTTGGAGAAAGTAATACATAACTGAATAACAAATTGTGTGTATATATATATATATATATATATACATATATGATTTGAGTTCATGTACATTTGATAATGACACAAACAAATCATATATGAACTTCAGGTGTAAGAGACTGTGGAAAGAGGAACCAAAGCAAGTAAGAGTACTATTACTTCTAAATAAGTGTGAGTGTGAGTATTCTGTCAGAAAACTACTCTCCATCTATCCATTTTCTTCCGCTTATCTGGGGCCACGACAAGCAATCCCACAATAAAACTACTTCTTCAAAAAGCCTGAATACAATTAACTGAAAACAACCCACCTCTGAAACAAGTATCATTTAGTCTAGACTTTTATACCAATGTTATGGAAGAATGAGACCTGCACAATATTGGAAATTATTGTGATATGGTGTTTACATACAGTCAAAATCCATATTATTACAATATATATTAAGATATTTTTGCCATAATACGTTCAGTTATATATAAACAAATGTTTCTGCATTAGTCAAAATAAAAACTTAACAAACAAAACTGCAACTAAATCCAGTCTAATTCGAACTGAATAAGACAAAATCCGGAATAGCGATCTGCATTTTATAACAGTACATTTAGTTTGCTGCAATATCAATTACTGCGTCAGCCAACACTGTAATAATAATCATTTTGCAATATATTTTGCAGTTCCAGATATAAGAATCTATATATTTGTTGAAATTGAAACCATAACACCAGAAAACCATCAAACAAGTGGAAAGTGTGGCGGTAAAATGTAACCTGGTCAAAATTAAGTACATAAATAGTTATACAACTAACCATCACCCTCATGTAAATAGCTTTGTGTCATCATGACCAAAGGGATTTCTTAGAGAATTCTAGTAAATCAGGATCTGGAAAGGCGAAATGTTTCACTCCAATTATTTCAGCGGCACTTGCATATTCTGCATTATCAAACTACATTCTGCAAAGCTAGTAAGCTCCCATGCAGCATCAAGTGACAACGCCACATCCATTACACTGTGGTGCGCCTTCCTCGGAGGAACCCTGTGGCACACATCAAAGAGAGTCAGCCATTGCGTGTGCGTGCGTGTGTTTTCCCAAAGTTAAGACAGCAGCACTGGGCCCGTTTTGACAGATTGACAGGCTCACAGCTTCATGGACTTGCTGCCAGGCTAAGTGACCATTAGACACTGAGACCCGGCCACAATGCCGCTCTGCTTTACTCTCCTTCAGCCTCATTCCCACAACTATTTTTCTGTAGACCTGTTGCTCCTTTTGACACACTACAATCACTTTGCCAGTTCCAAGAAGTCTAGAGACCTATTATTTACAGCTGTGCAATACAGTGGCCAAAAATCAATACACAAATACTATCAATACTGATCAAAGCTAAACACTCATTTTAAGTCAATTTGACGGGTTACACATATCAATAAAAATATAGTGAGCCTGATTATATTTAAGATTTTACTAAAGATTTAGCCTATTTTATACTGTTACTTCCTGGTTGGACATGAGCAGCAAATGTGACAGTAGGTAATTCCAACCATAATATAAACAAGGGGCAAAAAAATACATGTCATTACACAATACTTATGATTTAACAAATAATTATACATGATAACACCTTTATTTTGTTAAATTATTGTTTAAACAGACAAAATGTGTCTGTTGTGTGTAATTTGTCCTTGTATTTTTGATGGAATATTGCTTATTGATGACATTAGCGGAGAGATTCTGTGAAATTCAGTTCTAGCTCCTGTAATTTTCTACTTTTACTTTTCAAATGTTTTTGAAAATATTCTTCACAAACTGCCCCTTCACTGATGTAAAACTAGGCTACATATTTACAACAGATTATCTTTCCTGGAAATATTTAGAATGGCATTGATTTTCATTAGAATTATAAGATAGACAACATGATTAAATGGCTTACTGGGTGTTGAAAATTAAACTCTAATCAAGGTTAAAAGTTTACTATTGTGACGTCACTAGTTTATTATCATTCCAGCTTGTTAAATTTATGTAATATACAATTTTCCCCATCTCTACTTTTTCCCTCATTTATGTGCTAAAAATACAACATGAATTTAGTCCATCTGTCCATGATAACTGAGCAGTAACACTATTTTGACTTTAAACTAGAGGCATATAGTAAAACCTATTCTCATGTTAGTTTTGTCCATTCTTTGAAGTTTGTATTCTTGTCTAAGCCAGAGCGCTTACAAGTGTGTCGCAGTATAACTCAAGGCATATTTAACAGCTGATAAAGGCGAGTATCTTAATGAGAGAATGTTCATGCTAATATTGTGAATTAAGCATGAAGAAGCTCTTCAGGAAAGACAGAAAAGAACATTGAAGAACTCCATTCTTTAACCTTTTAATACTTTATGCATAAAGATGTATTGTGAGGAGTACATAGGAAAACCAAAAAAAAAGTTAAACATCTGCAAGACCAGAGCGGCAATCAGCCACGCAAGAGCCTGCATTTGAAACCATTTTCTTGTGTAAAACGTCTAATTAGCCTTAGTTTGTCAGTCGTGCATGCAAATTGTAAATACATTGAATTCTCCATAAGGACGCCGGGGCTGCATGGAAAAGCGAGAGATAGACAGCGAGGAAGCGAGTGGGAGGAAGCAGCAGCAGCATGGAGAGCAGAGAGAGAGGAGGCAGAGAATAAATAGAGACACACACAAAAGAGATGGAGGTGGAGAAGGAACAGCAAAAAGAAACCCAACGGAGGGAGGTATGGGGAGCGCTAACAGCTGAAGAAAGATGAAATGATTAGCACGAACCTCCAAAGAAAAGGATAACTGCAAAGAAAACCATTGAGATGTAAAGCCAAACCTGCTGAAACTAGATGGGAAGTATATCAAAGACATGTTTAGAATATATATTGTGAAAAATAAATAAAACAAAAACAAAAAGGAAAAACAGCAAAAAACTGAATAAAGGATTCAAATGGCGGTTCATTTTTAGTCATTAACTTTTTGTGCCATTTTGAACTTCAACCAGGACATCTTAAAGGTACAGCGTCTGTCCTATCTGTGTCCCTAAATAACAAGCAAACATCTTCAAAGCAAAAAATGCTTATATAGCTAACACTTGTAATGTTGATTTATTCTTATTTACCAAAACATTCCACATGATGGAAAGTAAGGCAAGGCAAGTTTACTTGTAGAACAATTCGTATACAAGGCAATTCAAAGTGCTCATCTTTCAGTCATATGCACATCTGAACAAAACTGTAATTTAAACATTGTCAGAGTGGAGGCCTGTCTCACATCTTCAGGAAGACTGTTCCAGATATTAGCTGCATAAAACTGAAATGCTGATTCCCCATGTTTAGTCCTGACTCTGGCATCAGCAGGAGGCCGGTCCCTGACGCCCTCAGATTGCGAGATGGTTCATATGGCACTAACATGTCAGAGATGTACTTTGGTGCTTGGCTGTGGAGAGACTTGAACACAAGCAGAGCTGCTTTAAAGTCTCTTCTCTGAGCCTGAAGCCAGTGCAGAGACCTGAGCACAGACTAATGTGATCGTACTTCCTGATTCTACTCAGGACCCGAGCAGCAGCTTTTAGTTGCGTTTTTGTCATGTTTAAACGTGTCTTTGTCACTTTTAGTCATGTCTTTGGTGCATAGAGTTGCATTTGTTGTTTGCAGGATAGTAAAAAAAAAAAAAAGCTGGATATGAATCGAACTGTGTTGATGGCACAATCACGAGTGGCAGAACCAAAAATTGTATTGCTAGGCACCAAGATTTTAGGGAGACCTCAGAAAGCCCGGACAGGACACTTAGGCTGAGACACAGCCTCAGCCTAAGAATGTAGAGTCAGACACCTTCCATGCTCTGAACCCACCGTTTGAGCTTCTGCACTCTGGAAGGCCCTAAAGAGCTTCACTGGCAACAAACTCTGTCAGAATCTAAATGTAGCAGGAGTTGGAATACATGTGAGTTAGACATTAAGTGATGTTTTATAATGTACTTCTTTTTACATGGCTTCTACTGCTTCTCTTTATTTTGTCTTTTTGTCTATTGTCTGTCAGACTTAAGTAAACCTCAAACTAAGAGTGCTGAGTGCTTCCTGGTCAAAGGCCATTTCTTGCTCAAAATGATCCATTTAGTTCTCAAAAGTCCAAATTATAATATTCAGATCATGTCCATCAGGTTTTACTTTCTGGTACAAAATAACAGTTTTGAACATCTCTCTTCTACACCTACACCAGGCTCCGGGATGATGTCCCCCTCTGTTTTAGGGCAAGCTGCTCTGATGCCCATTTTAAAAAGGTTATATAGACTCTTTCTGGCTGAAAGCTACACTTGTAGACATTGACTGTGGGCTGTTTGAGCGAGAGTATGTGTTTGTGGTTGTCAGCTCTAAATGTGTATGTTGTTGCTTTTCTGTCCTTTGTTGCAGAACAGGAACCTGCTACATGCAACTGAGTTTGCATTAAACTTGTCTCTCTTGCATTTACAGCTGTTTTTATTGCCTCGAAAAGCATGCATTAATGTGACCAAGGTCTCCTCTCTACAGATCTGACCTGTAACTTGGTCCCACCCTGGAGCCAGTTGTGGGACTGTCTTGGCTGACACATCTCTGCAACATTGCGTAGTGGTCTGGGACAGTATCTCTGGACAGGCAGAGGTACTGTCTCGGTACCACCAGGATGGTGGTCCCTCTATTCAAGAAGGGAGACCAGAGGATGTGTTCCAACTGCGGAGGGATCCCACTCCGCGGCACGGTGGCAGAGTGGCTTGCACTCTCACCTCACAGCAAGAAGGTTGCGGGATAGATTGCTGGTCGAGACTGAGTCTTTCTGTATGGAGTTTGCATGTTTCTCCGTGCCTGGGAGGGTTTCCTCCGGGTGCTCCAGTTTCCCCCATCAATCCAATCCAAAACATGTATATAAGGTAAAAAAAATTAAAAATCCCCCAGCTACGGTATTCCTGACCAAGCCTAGCACAAACATCTGGAGATAGCAACCACTGCTCCTGGGGCCGCTGGCATTGAAGCACGAGTCAAATGCAGAGGACAAATTTCCCTACGGGGACAATACCTTGATACCTCCTCAGCCTCCCCGGTAAAGTCTATTCCAGGGTACTTGAAAGGAGAATTCGAATGATTTGAACCACCCGTTCAGTCCTGCTCCCAGTGCATGTTGCACTCCGCCAAAGCTGTCCGTGGTTCTTTTCAATTTTTATGGACAGGCTCACTCAGGAGTAGGAGGGCGCCTTGTTCGGGAATCACACGAGCTCATCTCTGCTGTTTGCAGATGATGTTGTCTTTATGGCTTTATCAAACCAGATGAAACCATATGACCAAGGATGAAAATCCGTACCTCCAAATCCAAGATCCAAGGTTCTTAAAGGTGGCTTGCCCTCTCCAGGTAGGTGGGGAGTCCCTGCCTTAAATGGAGGTAGTAGAAGTTCAAGTATCTCAGGGTCTTGTCACGAGTGAGAGAAGGATGGAGCATGAGATTGACAGACAGATCGGTGCAGGGTCTGCAGTGATGTGGGCGCTGTATCGGACCGTTGTGGTGAAGAAAGAGCTGAGTCGAAAGGCACATTCTCAGTTTGTTGGTCAATTTAAGTTCCTACACACCTGTCATAAGCATTGGTAAATTACAGAAATGACAAGTGGTCGAAATAAGTCTCCTCCATAGAGTGGCTAGGCAGTCCTTTAGAGATGAGGAGAGGTGAGGAGCTCAGCCACACAAGAGAAACTTGGACTAGAGCCGCTGCTCCTCCACGTCGAGAGGAGCCAGCTGAGGTGACTCGAGTATCTGTTTCGGATGCCTCCTGAAAGTTGTTCCAGGCATGTCCCACTATGGTGGAGGGACTTCCCCAGAAGAGCTGGAGGATGTCTACTGCTGCCTCTGCAACCTGGCAAAATATCATGCAGCGAAATATCACCCTATATATTTGAAAGTTTACTTTTTTTTTCTTTTTGTAGCATTTTACTATAAATGGTACACTTAATATTCAAATTTTGTATGTCTTCAAAATAACATTCACAATATAAATTTTGATACGTTGCCCACTCCTATATCTGACATTTGGACAAATTCGAGCCACATAAAACATTCTCTCACGATGACATTCCCGTCATTAAAACACAGTCTTAATAACTACTCTTGATTAAAGGGTGTCCAAGCCCATCATTTGTTCTTATTAGATAACAGACCAAATGTGAACCATCCATAGTTGCTACGCTATTACAAAGGACATATGAATCTATAGGTACAGCTTGTGTTTCATTCCAGTACATACAATAGCATACGCACTGCAGGAGACACAGGGATAAGTGGCAACAACTGCTCCGCTAAACACCCACATGTGAGATTTGCTTGTAACCAGCACTTAGCTGTAGATGCAACCAGCCTACTACGCTCCCATGAATACACTGCGCCTGAGAGGGAGCCATACAAATGATGAAAATGTAAGCATCGGGGGTTAAACGCTCTGAAGACGCACACATACACAGCTGAGCCCTCGGTGTACATGTGGTCCCACAGATCAAAGTGATCTGTGGCATTATGTACACACACACACACACACACACACACATATATATATATATATATATATATATATATATATATATATATATATATATATATATATATATATATATATACAGCCGAAAGTGTTGGCAACCCTGGATTTTTTCAGAAAGATATTGCAATTACACATGTTTTGTTATACATGTTATTTTCCTTTGTGTGCATTGGATTAACACAAAAAAACAAAAGCCCTTTTGAAAAAATAAATGAAATAAATCACTTCCAACTAGAGGTCGACAATATATTGCCCAGCTAATATTTGCAAAATTTTCAGTAGTGGCCATCAGCCTTATTTTTGTCCTCAAGGACAATTTTTGATCAGGCACTTGTTTGGACAGCTATTGCTGAAGGACCCCTCCACTCCGCACTGCCAGCGCATGTAAAGCTAGAGCCATCACTTATCAGCTGAGCTCGGTATTAACTAGTTTTGGAGAAAAGTGATAATAACCTGGATCTATAATAGGGTAGGAACTGTTTCCTTTTCTCCAAGCCATAATTTACTTCTTTTTTTTTTTTCTTCCAGAAAATGTATTCTCCACGAAAAATATTGCAATTCTAAATTTTTTGCTATACTCGTGTTTATTTGTGTGTATTAGAACACAAAAAAACAAAAACTCATAATTTCACACAAAACTCCAAAAATGGTCCGGATAGGATTGTGGGCACCCTTAACTTACTTGCACAACCTTTAGAAAAAAATAACTGAAATCATTCGCTTCCTATAATCATCAATAAGCTTCTTACACCTCTCAACCGGAATTTTGGACCAGCCTTCCTTTGCAAGCTGCTCCAGGTCTCTCATATATTGGAAGGGTGCCTTTTCCCTAAATCAGTTTTAAAGGAAAAGTATTCTGCATTTTTCATAGGGCTGTTAGCCTTTAAACACGCTCTTGAGTGCCTTAAATTTACCAAAAAATGTATCAGTCACTTTGAACTTACACTTACTGAGTGCATCCAGCCAGCAGATGGCGCCAGCGCAGTACACAATCTAGATAAATTTATTTCAGCGCAAACTGATGATGCGGGTTAGCAGTAGCAGTTATCGTGTTTAGACAGCAGAAATGCTCAGAACGAGTTTAGCGATGATTAAGGATTAAAACAGTGGAGACTCTCTGATAAGTGACGTAAATTATTCGAAAATACGTCCCAGATAGACGGAGTACACATGACGTGTGGTTGACCTTGGAGGGGGGAGGATTTTCTGATAAACATTCCTCAAAACGTGAAAGCAACTGAATGCTACTTCAGTTATGTCACTGATAGTTAAAGTTGGGCTGCACAATATATTGAAAAAATATCGTTATTGCAATTGTTGTAATCGTTATATGCATATCGCAAAGATGGGCAATAACTTCTAATGGTTAAATGCATTAATCTTGTGTTTTGTGTGCGCCCAAGCTTGTTTTTACTTTACTTTTTTACAGCACTTTTCCGTTTTTACCAATCAGACTCAAATGTTCACCAATAGCGATAATAGAGATATAAATGTTGATGCTAATAACTTGAAATAAGTATACATTAGACACATTAGACTATGACCTTTCATTTCACTCCAACCTTTATTCCACATATTAGTAGCACATGCCCTTAAACAGGTTGAATGAAAAATTGCAAAGGGCCATATTTAGCCCATGGGCCTCTAGTTGGCTTTTTCTAGCCATGAGCTAGCCATCAGTCATATCACAGTTAACATTTACGAAGAGCATCGATCACACATATCAAATGGCACAAGCGGCTGACAGAATTAACAGTGCAGCGTGAACCTCACAAGCACATGTTCACATACTGCCACTTATAGACTTCCTATCTGCCAATAATGATCAATCCAGTCATGAACAGTGTGCTGCTTAAGTACAATGTACCCTATCAATTTGTACTTGAATGAATATATGTATGTTACTCTTTAAAGCATCCTGCCATGCAATTGTTTGCGTATAGCTCCATGTTACAAATGGAGAAACATAAAATCCCAATAATTTAAAAGGACAGATCGACATTGACTGCATTGCTGGTTTTCAAATGACATAAAAACATTCCACTGGCCTCTAATGCTTAATTCATGGGTTTCAACTGATGACAAATTAGGATCGTTGCCATAGCAATCAGTAATTTAAAACTAAATATATTCACGGGTTTCAGGCAAATGGTGCCTTCTTGATTTGAAGGATTTTATGAGTACTACAGTCAGTGCCGAATTTGCGTCAAAAATAAATCCGCGCAAACCCAGATGCTTCTGTGCACAAGCATTGGTCTGGATTGCTGAGTTCCAGTTGTCCTAAGAGGTCGGAACCTCTTTGGTCGGACATAAGAGAGACAATAAAATCCAAGAAGGTGCTCAAATCACCCAAAATATGGGTCCAATAAAGTTATTTTATTAACTCAGACAGTGTTATTACATCTGTAAGTTATAAATTAACATTTAAATGTGAATTTTTGGTTTTGTTCTCATTAGTGCCGTGTAGACGTTAGAAACATTAGCATAACATTTAATTTATAACTAATTTATAACATAACATTTTTAACTGCTGGATGTAAAACTTTGTCCAAAGGTTTTGAAACGTTACCTGTGTTTCCAAGTAGCAATTCCGAAATGTGTTCCAGTGTGAATTTAGTCAGAAGTCAGAATGTGCGCTAAAATTCAGCAAATGACTCAAAATGGGAAATGACAAGGCCCTTTCAATAGATGCATTTTTAAAATTTGAATTGCGCTTTGACATCAGGACCGTTGCAATGTCAAATCCTTCAAATCAGGAAGGAATCCTTAGATTTGTGTTCATGAAATAAAAAGAAAAATAATATCTGAATCAAATTGGGGAAAGTGTAGATTATTGGTGAAGTACAGTACAATCAGGCCCAATCATTAATATCATGTATTTCACTGTGGATTTTTTGGTATAAAGAAAAGTGCCTCCCGCACCTCATCTGAGATCGACGTCATAACACTGTATAACATAACACACTATAATCTGAATATCCCATGTGACGTGTGCATTTGGAAGCCGTGGCTAACATAAGTCGACAGGCGTAACTATTAGGAGGCACATTTGCATACAGAGGGAGGACAATCACAGGTGAGAAGTGAAGTCTTCACTGTGCACATTCATATACGATTTATCATGATAGGATTTTACAACCACAACCCTTTACATATAAAAACATCCTTCATAATCAAGATAGCTCATATCAGGGATACCAATAAACATGACATGAACCGTTTTTTTGTCAATTGTTGCCATGAATAAGTTTTATTAACTAAAATGTATAATTTACAGCTGGTACAGCTAGAAGTTTGAGAACATTTTATTGAAGGTTTTATTGAATGTTGATATCATATTGGGCTTTAGTTTGTGATGCTGTATTGACAATAACAGACTGTTGCATCAATAACTACATCCATAATATTTTGCATATTTCCCAAATTTTGGCAGGATTCTGCTTATTATTTTTGAGCAATAGAAACTTGGATGTAAAACAGTACATCAGTAAAACAGTCACTGTTTTGATAATTAAAAAACAATAATAATAAAATATGATAAATAATAATAATAAAAAAGTAGTGTTTTTACTAATGATATGTAGGTTGTGGTGATTATATTGATTATTATCACATTACTGCCATACTCTGCTCATTATCGTAAGCCATGTATAGTGTATCGTAACAAATCATGAGATTTCCAGCACTAATGACTACTAAATGTGAAAAAAGACAGAAAAATAACAAGGTGATTATCTCTGGAGACAACCATTTAGGAGTGAAATCGTAGCCAGCACAGACGTATAAAGCTCTCTAAGACACCTGGATAACACAACAGAGACTCAGAGGCCATTATTTGCAACATGACAATAAGCATCTGGCATTTCACTTTACAATGTAGGTCACAGCTCAGCTGTTTGCAAAACAACAGTTTCTACCACCCAGGCAGCTTCCCATTTAGTTTGTAGTGTTTTCAATTCCAGCATAACATTTTGACTTCAATTTAATTACATTTCACAATATTAATTAATGGAGATTAGACACAAGCTCCACCTGTTCCAAATCTCAGGTTTTCATTTATTCAGATGTGCCAGTCAGGCTTGTGTGACGTTGTTGTGTTCAGTCGGCTGATCAGAAGTCATGCTGTTATAATGACACCGCCACAGGAGAGGTACAAACCAACTCACTCTATTTACGTTCTCTATAATTATTCAATTTCCTCCTCAGAAAGCCAACTCTTGGAGATAATGTAACAATTATGTACAAAATGATGCGACCTTTAAGTATAACTAAGCTTGCCAAATTACACATATGCAATAACCCAAATATCTCTCCTTAAAGGAGATGCTTATTTATTATGTAAATTATGTAAAGTTTTAACCATTTTATAACTGTGTTTTCTCATCATTCACATTACATGTTACATTTTGATTTATTCATGCATGTTTGAGAAGTCTGTCATTGTCCTGAACTTATATTAACACTTTTCACCAATCCCCCATCCCCGCCCACTTCTCTGTACAAACAGACTCCAGGTCATACATGCAGGGTTCAAAAAATGTCATAAAGCCATTTAAAAAAATAAAAAAAATATATATATATATATATATATATATATATATATATATAGGGGCAGGGCCTCTCAGTTCAGCAAAAATGAACAGGATATTGCAAATTGCAATTTACAATTAAATTAATGTAAAATAATTATCATACATTTAACATAACACAATTAACATACAGTATATGTTATGTCGTCTTTAATGTATATCTCGAAATGGTGGAAGAAAAAAAAATCTTCTGATCAGACAGACAACTTTTATATCTGTACAAAAAAATAGTTTATAAAACACAGTTTGACAACATGTGTCTTCTTCTCTAAACCTGCTTCCAAATGCAAACAGGGCCAGTAACTTCATTTATTAATGAAGTAATATTAAACCTGACTAAATCTTAAAAAACAGACACTTAACACATATTTATCTCACGATTGTACAGAATCCAGTAAAGCCCACAAAGTGCCATCATTAAAGTGCATGTGACAAGTTCTCCTCTTTTCTATAATTCCTTAGTTTAGTTGGATAAACTAAGTATTACCAGTATTTACCAACTAAAGTTGGATTTAGTTGGTAAATACTGGTAAATACACCACTATTTACCACTGGATAACACCAGTGGTAAATACTGATCACTGATTTAAACCAGTTGATGTTTGTGCATGAAAGTTGGAAAAATAATTTGAAAAACACAGAAAGTATAGCACTATGTGTAAAACATATGGATGACTATCCAGAGGGTTTCAATCCATGGTCAGGTAACATTATGAGCAAGGAACACAGTTTTCAGGCAGTTTGAGAAAATAAAATAAAAGTGTTTTTATTTATTATTATTTATCAAATCACAATGTAAATCTCAACGCTCTTTGGTCCGTGTGTAGAAATAAAAACTGCTGGGAAACCTCTACCAATAAAGAAAACTAGATGATATTTTTAGCAAAATCTTGAAGATGCTTATGATAACTATGTTTTACTGAAATGGCTCGTCATATGCACTTTAATCACCGTTATAAAGCCTGGATGACATTCCCAGTTCGCTTCGCTTCTCCCAAATTAGAATGCAAGCCATGAGCTCATACCGGGTAGAAAAGTTGTGATTCAATTTTGGAATCCTCTTCCAAAACCACATGCATACAGGTATTTAAATTATAAGACAAATCAAGTTATCTCTCTTTTGGAATGGATTTTGAACAGAACAGAAATCACACGTTTATTGAAGAGTCTCCAGTGTTTGATTAAGTGCACTCAGACCAGTCGAGAATCCTCACATTTCTAATTGCACTTACTCTGACATGCACAACACATTGCTTCCTTCTTACTGAGTGTTACACAGCCTTTCAATGGACACTGTCAAGCGCAAACGGAAATGAGCAGTGTGTAGGGGTTAGACAACACAATAGACCCAGCTGACTGCACCAGAAGGAGGTAAATGTCGGATAGAGCCATGATCCATCAATCCCCTTAGGTCTTCATTACCTCATTGAAGCCATGTTTTCCTCTGGGGCTATATCTGCTGCTGTGGACTTAATTTAGCGGCAAAGTGACGTATTCCTCAATGCAGCACCACTTTACAGCACACTTTGGACCACCACTGTGCACATAGTCACCAGTGTGTCGTGACAACAACATGTCACAAGAGAGGATTGTGTAGACATTCATACTCTTTGCAAAGACAAACTCAGACTACATTAAGGACATACACTAATGGCCGACTAAAGCAATTCTTAGTCAACTAAAGAAAAGACATGCCCTGTGCAGTCGACTAAAAAGGGGCAGGCGTGATGCTAGAAGAGCTATCAAATCAATTAAGTACACCTCAAACCTAAATTACACACACAAGTTCATGGGGGTTTACACAATAACAGTCTATACATAAATTCCAGAATAAACGAGCAAATCACTCCCAGATGTCCCGTCCATGCCCTTTCCTTTCTGCTGTGGCCCATATAATAAATTAGTGGCTATCTATTTGCGTTGCCAAACTACTCTGTACTCTGTAAATGTTGTGTATATAGTCTAAATCTATTTTATTGTATTAGCTATTTATTCATTGTATGCATGCCTTCTTTTATATATTTTATTCATTGTTATGTGTTGCACTTTACCGCCGAAGCAATTGATCATTAATCATTCTCTGATGAGGGCAATGAACCCTTTTCTAACTCTGATAATTCCTTAAAATGCCAATAAAATAAAAAATAATGAATCCACTAATCCACAAAAATGAATGGTCTACTGTTTGATGCCATTGATCTACTACACGGCCGAGGTTTTACAGCCTCAAATGCCATGTTAGTGATTTTTTTTCTTCAGCTCCCCTAAGTCCCGAACGTGATAGTTTAGCTTTTTAACCATCGTCAAAGGCAATTTGGTTATCCCCACTTTACGGGCGACAAGATGAACTGCTAATGCACAGCTCTCCTGAGGTTTCTATCAGTCTGCCCGTGGTGCCTACGACTCTTGGGACCAGTTGTAATGAGAAACTAACAATTCATCTTGTCTCCTGCCTTAATTCCTATAATTACCTGCAACCTCACACCAGTCCCGTGGTCCTCAAAGCTCCATGGTTACAAGAGCCAATGAAAACAGTGGATTTTTCAAAGTAGACTCCTGGTGTTGTTAACAAGAAAAGAAGTGATGATATTTTTGCCTGTAGGCTTTATTTGACAGGACAGTGAAATGGGGGTAAAGAGCAGGGAGAACATTCAGCAAATTGTTGGAGTCGGGAATCCATCTCATGACAGTGAGGGCAGCACAGAGCTCGGCATTTGTGTTGAAGCGTATTTTTTACTTTCAGGGGATGGTCTGGATTTTGAATCTGTCTGTTTCAGTTAAAATGATACTATATTTGATAAGCTTATGTATCTCATCTTTGAGCCTATACTTAAAATCTGGTTACTATCTACCAGAGCAAATTTCCACTTGTCTTAAGATTTTAAGCGGGAGTGGACTGTACACACGTATATAGTTAGATTATTGTTCGGTTCTGCTGCTGCCTTTTTATTTATACATACTACAGTACATAATTCTTAAATGATCATGTTTGCATTTATAGTGTGATCTTTTATAACAAAAATAAAGGTGTAAAGAATGGCATTGTGTTGTTTTAGCCAGGCTTGTACAAACAGATTATAAAAAACCTGTTTGAGCGCAGGGTGCTGAATTCAGTAATAGAACTGCACACATCGTGGGTAGAGGCAGAATCACGGCACTGGGCCCCTGCTCTCTATTCTTAGCCTCTTCCCTCACAGTCACACATGGCTGGATATAGACGAAGAAACTGGAAGAACAGCATTTCAAGGAAGAAAGAAGTGGCGACACAGAGAAGTTAATTAACTACTACTACCATAACCATGAGTGCATTTTCTTTTTCTCTACAGTTTTGTCTAAGGTGCACCACTTCAGCTGATACCGATGTCCGATATTAGTCTTTGTCGATAACCGATAATGATATATCCACAAAGTAAAGTAAAGCTGTGGTTTTCACAATTTAACTTTTCTCTTTACTGAAAAAATATGACAAAATGTATTTTCTATGATATGATATAATTAGTCGTACTTTTTGTGATGATCAGATGATGCAGTTAGATGGTGCAAGTTAATCATGTAATCGCACCTAATCAATCATTTAAAAAAGAGGTTTTATGACTTACTTGAGCAGTAATTACATGAAAATGACACGAGAAATTGTATGTTTTTTGTCATTGTGATTGATTTTCCTTGTGTTTTTTATTCTGTACTCAGTTTTATTTTGTCATGCGTGTATTTAGTTGTGAGCTTGAGTTTTACTTTCGGTTCTGTCCCACCCTTATGTGTTTCACCTCCAGCGTGTGTAAATGCCCTGTGTTTTCCCTTGTCCTTCGTTGGTCCATTGTTTGTTCCTGTTCCTGTCATGTCTCGCTTCTGTGATTTTTCAGTTAGTTTCTACTTAGATTTTGTTTATTCTTATGGATTGTATTCTTATGGATTACCTTTTTTTATAATTTAAAGTGCAGTCCAGCATTTTGGGTCCTCCTTTTGTTAAATCATGACAGTTTTTGAGGAAAACACTCTTTTGTCAGTAAATATACTCCACCAGGACATCCTCAAGTGTCTTAACTTCAGCTTCATCTGGTAAAATCTAGTAAAAATCTTTCACATTCCAAACAACTAATCGATGAATGAAAATAATGACTGAAAGAGAATCAATTACCAAAATAATTGTTAGTTGCTACATTGCTTTTCGATCTCCCTTAGAAATAGATAAACATTGGTAGAAAAAATATTGGCCTGATAGGCAAGGAAATTCTACAGATAGCAACCCCGATCTCACAATAACTCAAATTAGCACTGATATTATCCCATCCGTAAAAGATTCTAATTACTGACCGCAAGTTGAAAATCGAAAATGTTCCAGTCTCAATGCTGGTACAAGCAATTCTAGTTTTGAACCACAAAGTCACAAAGCGTCTTATGTGGAAAGTTCTGCAGGTCAGTTGATGTAAATGTGGGACAGCTCTGTTAGATTTCAGAGCAACTGGTCTCAACAGGCACAAAAAGACCAAATTCAGCCAAGAGTCTGATCCGCGACGGCACCGGGAGACAAGACTGAGCGGCTTCACTGGCAGCAGGCAGACATTTGTGACTGAACAAGGGGGGGTTTGCGCATTTTCAGTTTGAAAATTCATAACAGAAACACACTGTGAAACCTGCCATATTGTGGATCAAAAAGTTGCGTAATAGTAGGAAAACATGAATTGGTTGTATGTTTTAACTAAGAAATGTTTGTATTCACCTGATTCCTTTGGCTGTTTCTTTTAGATGTTTGGGCTTGTGAGTATCAAAAGCTTAACAAAAGAACAAGCATCCAACTTTGTCTCTATAGATTTGAAGTGTGTCTGCTTTGTTTTCGTCTATTGTCTTTTGTTTTGTTTTGTCGAGCAAAAGAACATTTTCATGAAGCTTGTTATACTTTATCTTAACAACGCCTACAAGACAGAACAGTGACAAAAGCAGGTCCCTTTTGAGTTCTACCTCACTATCTTAATCCTACGATCACCATCACTTATTATTGTACCTAGATAATTAAAATGAACTTGCACAGAATTATTTATATCATTAGCAACTACACTACAGCAGAAAGATGAATATAAAAAAGAGTATTTACCAATTTACAGATAAAACAACATCAACATTTGTCTTTCCAGAGCCAATTTTAAAAATACAAGATTATAATGTGATGAGTAGTATCGCTGTCGCAGTCCAGAAATATAATGCCCAGTGATTCCTTAATTTGACTACAACAAATCATGATGGAGATCCTTGGGGCCATTACCTCAAGAAGCACCAGATGTGTCACCGCCAATTGCACAATAACAGCATTATTATGTGAAACACATAACATCTGCAGATAGAAACAGACCCAGATATTTCACATGACCTCATACTGCCACATGTTGGAGCATCTTCATCACTGTTCATTTTAAAACAGAGGCTCACATACTTTTAAATTGGAATGGGCACTCAAGAGAATTGACTGCATTTAAAGTTAATTACTGATTTAGATTTTAGTTAAGGTATCAAATGCAATCATCAAATGAGGACATAGGAGTGTCATGAAAATGCCAGTCCTACCTTGAACATTGCCAGCCCAGATGTACTTCCTGCTTTTCAGAACTGGCATGATGGAGTGATCTGGGCTTCAGCTCCTCCTCTCATAGCCTCGGATGTGGGGATGGTGGACAGAGGAAGTGGGCCCAGACTGGAGGTGGTCTGATGAATGTCCGTTTCAAGGAAGGTGGAAGCGGATGAAGCAGTTGAGAAGATGAAACCAGATGCTCAGAACTATAGCTATTGTAATGGACAGAGTTACATAAAACTTAAATATGTCTTTGAGCTGGAAGAATCAAATCTCAGGAAGGCAAGACCTCAATGTCTGTGCACACATGAAACAAATTAAAGATTATAGACGTGAAGTGTGGAGAGGCTGTAGTTTAATGCGCCTCCTTCCATCGGACTCCTCTCTGCTGGTGCCGAGAGCTCGCTGAGGTCTCCTCCCAGAAGTCTGCAAGTGTGTGAACACGGTTGCCGTGGAGATGAGGAGATGAGCAGGGTGTATATTCCTCTTCTTCTCTTGCTCTCTTCCTTCTTTGGCTTTCTCTTGCTCTTTGCTTTGGCTTCAACCATCAGTTTGCTGGTTCACCTCTCAGCCTGGACCAGAGCAGAGAAGGACAGTTAGATGGAGGAACAATACAGTTGATTAAGGCTCAATCAAGTCAATTGTCCCAAGGGTCAAACCAAAAGGGTAAACATGCTCTATTTGTGCAGTCCATCAAAAGAATCAAAATCATGTAAAGAGACTGTTTAGGGAAGTTTTTTCTATCATGTTTTTGTGTTTAATTGGGAAAAGTCTTTTGCTTTTTTCCCTAAAGTTAAGCCCTACAGCAGTTTTTACACAGACAGGATGAGGATATATTCATTATGAATCAAATTATGTAGTGTGTTTGTGGTCTTATTTGAGGGCACAGATTTCATAATTCCTTTTAAAACATAAATCGTTCATTAAGTTGAAGCTAATTTAAAGCATTATGTTGCATCTACAGTGCTCACAAAGTGGTTACACCACACTTTAAAAGATGCCCTAAATCGTTCAGACTGTTTGGACGCTCAGCGCAAAAATCAACAGTAAACTTTTAGGATTGGGCTCAGCTCTGTTATTGAAGACTATTCAAAATGCCTCTACATTTTGACTTTGTATAGGAGCACAGAGCTGTGTACCATATTGTAAATGTGACAAATTAGTGGATTGTTGCTCACAGAATAATTGAGCTCTTCATTTATATTTCATTAAACACGTTATAGTTTGGGATTTGGATTTAAAATGGGGGAAAATACAATTTTAGGTGAGGCTGTACATCTCTGTCTTAAAATATTAAACCCATAAAGCCTCTACAATGTCCCATTTGCGTCAAGCTGAATACTTCTGTATGAATCAGTGTTAGAGTTTCCAGAGTTCAAGTTTAAACCATCTGGGTTAAACAAGCAGGAAACAAGAAAAAGTAAAGTGTGGGCGCAGGGCAACAGAATATGCTATTGGTGTAAAACTAAAATGCAGAAGGAGAAGCAGGGGCAAAAATAATGTGTTTAAATGCATGCACCTCAACACTGCACCAGACTAATTGAGTGAGTCAAATGTGGTGAACTTGCGTGGTGAGATTTCAAAATAGTACTTATTGTGTATTCTGCTAAAACTACTGACTCTCATTTAACAGTTAGAGCAGTGAAAGCGACAAAGATAATGGATAAAGATCAAAGGATATTAGTCAATTAGTCAAAGTAGAGTGAAAAAGGCTTAACTGTGTGAGCACAAACATAGGGGTTAACGTAAAAATATCTTTCGGAGGGACCCTACTGTCTCAAGTTCAAGCAGAATAGATATGAGGATCAGTAGCATGCAGAAACACATGCTGACGTACACAGACTTACTGTTCATGCATGCGCATACACGCAGTTGAGTGGGTGCTATATTAATTCACTACTCACCTAATTAACTTTTTTTCTGTAACACATAATTTATAGACTGTCGTGAAGATGTTTTACAGAAGAGAAGATTTGAGACACAAAAGCAAAGACAGAGCAAAAATGGTCCTTCATTTTCCTTCATGATGACATCCCACTCAGAACAATAGGACAGGGGCATTGGCCGCTGTGGCAGTCCATAAGCAATGAAACAGACACTACTGTGGCTAAAGTATACTCAAACGAATGTTCAAAATAAAAACGTGTACATCTCACATCCAGAGTCCATAAAAACAATCAAACATTCAAGCGTTCACTAGGGATGGAAGTGCTTCCAAAGGTTTTGCAGATGGCAGAAGGAGCAAAACGTTACAAAACAAAATGTGTATAAGGTGGGCAAAATGAAAAGAAATATGTTTATCTGTCTATCAGTCTGTCTCTATCTAACACCTGCACACGGCCTTTAGCAGCTTCAATCCACAGCAAGTCATTACCCATTTGATCCACTGTTCAACATCCAACTAATTCAAAGCGGTCTCTCTTGCTGGATAGAAAATGGGAATGAAGACGAGTGAAAGGGGGCTTAAAAAAAGAAAAATGACGAGTTTTGGAGGTAACCATAAAAAAACAAGATAGATATTTATTATTGCATTATTGTTGTACTGCACTATGTAAGGTATGGAGGGAGAATTATGGAAAAGTAACTGCTAATGAATTAAAATGACATGCATTTGCACATAAAACACATAAAATAGACAAGCCTTAATAGAGCCACATCACACTCATTACTGACTTTGTAGATTCCAACTGAAAATATTTCCAGAATTGAGTCAAGTCTCTAAAGTAAAGCAAAGAGGTGAGAGTACGTCACTTAAGCAAATTTTGTGAAGATAAACCCCCCCAAAAATTCAGTTACATGTGAATGGATTTGTGGACATTGAAAAATGGACACTGACATGATGACAAAAAGGGCGGATATGGAAACGGTGCAAGACTAGACCAATTTAGTGAACAATGTTGTTTTTAGTCATAGTTGGAGTGTGCGCACGTGTGTTAATGTGTGTTTTATGTATACGTAAAGCACACACAAATACACACAGGCAGACAGATAGACAGACACAATAGTTAACCTACCTAGAATAATATTAAAGATTCCCCAAGAATATGATGCAAAGAAAAATGGGTGTGGAAGGACCAAAAGAGAGGGAAAAGGGGGAAAAAAGTCATTCATGAGGATTTTAGTCGTTTTTGTAGAAAATGCATCTAAGTTTATATAATGTATGATTAAAGACGAAGAGGAAGAGGTTGAGAAATGAAGATGGCAGTAGTTAAATGAAATAAGAGACTAACAGGTGTGTTAAAAAGGACGGTGGATAAATAATATGAACAGAAAACTCCTCTTTTTTCTTAATGTCACTCATAGATAAATAAAATTATAAACCAAATAGATAGAAAAATAGATGAGGAGGCAAATGACGGAGAGAGAGACTATATGAAAAGATGAAGCACCTCCCAGCACCGCGATGAGGAATAAGAAAAATATAAAACGAAAGAAAAAATTGAATACTCCAAAGCCTTCCGTTTTGGGTCTTAAGTGAGGCGAGGGGTCCTTCAGTTTTAACCCCTCTCTCTCTATATCTGCAACTTGTCAGTCTTCTTCTTTGCTCCTCTGTCCGTCTCAAAGCCAGATGCTACCTTCCTTTCAAATGAGCAGGGAAGCCTTGCCAACACAGCTGTTTCACATGGCACTCAAACAGGCTGCATGGTGCGCTGCTACTCAGTCAGAGATACACAGGAGCGGAGTCGAAACGCACCTCTGGCAGCACAGCGCCCAACTCTAACTGCACTCCCTCCTACACAGAGAGAGGAGCAGAGAGAGAGGCGCAGACATGGGTCCCTCTGCTGGACTGTCAACCGAGGGAAGCTACTGTAAAGAAACACTGCTGCAACAATTGTCAGAAAGACACTTCTATACAGAAAGCAATAGCTCCCTCTATTGTTATGTTGTAAAAACAAGTTCCTGAACAGTTGCTTGTTTTCTTCATTATCAAATACTATGTTTCCATATCAATACTACTGTGTTCGAGTTCAGATTACTTTCAACCATTACTTTTATACAGGCATATATGGTCTATGGCATGCAATGGTCTATGTCCCACTCGGTTTCTAGCGTTAAGAAATGTCACTGTGATAAATAGTATTGGGAAGAATACTGTATTTATTTACATTATACTAAACACCTAAATGTATTTTGTAATGTATTCTAATACATGATCCAGTGCTGTCGTAGATAAAGTTTGAGAGCTAGTCTTCTGGACACGGTTTCAAAAATCAAGACGTTTCGACTTCCATACGAAAGTCATTTTCAATCTGCGCAACTGGACAGAGAAACTAATTTAAACTGTTCAAAGCTGACTAAGCCTTGAACCTACCCTGCTTTTGTTGAACTGTGAGACATGTTATGAGCCATTAAAGTCTTGTTGTAATTTTTAGTTTAGTTTAGTTTATTTTGTTATTTAATGAGACAGACACAGTGTACAATATAGATGAACCTTAACAGGAGAGATGCTTGTACCAGACTGTAGCACTTGTGCTAATTTACACCCATAGTCCCTGGGCAGGCTTTATGTTATTGATCATGAAGAAGAAAACATTCCAGGAAATGGTACTACAATGACCAGATCAACATAAAAGTTCTGAGACATTATTCACATTCAATTATCTCAAACAACATAAAATCATCATCACAAACATTAAAGCATTCACTGTTTCCCAGAGCATCCCTCAGTCCATCTCCACAGCTCACACACACATCAGGTCACATTACGGGAGCACGTCTGGTTTGAAAGGAGACATTTTTTGCCATGATCAGCTCAATTGGTAGGTAATATACTCCACTGGTGGACAGTCACACAAGAAAAAGCTGTATTTCCAAATGTAGTCCCTGTTTAAAATCCTCACCTGACTCTCTTCAAGTGGTTTTGGACTGCAATCCAGAGTTCAGTGTCTCGATGCCTCTCAAACCTTGTCTACAATGGATCATTCTTAGGCGAATGAGGGATTACACCAACCAAGTATTCAGAATATGTATATTTTCGGTACATGTATTTAATGTATGTATACTTCCCAATATTGGTGATTAAGTTTATTCTAAAATCACCTATTGAGCAATTAATCTGACTGATTAATTGTGACAATTATATCAAAAGATTACAAAGTGATATAATTGAGATTAAACAATTATTTACTTTAATTCTGTACAGTGCCTTATGCACATGCTCCTGTTTCTGTGAGCTAAAAAGTTGCAGCCGATTTTCAGGTTTTTACTTAGAATAAGTAGTAGGGTAAGTTCACAACGGCCTATTTTTTGCACATTTCTTAATTTTATTTCATCTGTTCATTCTCTTTTACCGTAGTGATGCACTGATATAACTGCAGGGCCAGATTAAGGGCCCCAGTGTGGCCACACTGTTTGAACGGTCTGATGTTACGCCCCTGTAAGGATAATCATTTGGATAATCATTTGGATAATCGTGATTGTAATAATTAATAAAATGATCTGGATTAGCATATTTCCCATAATCAAGACGCTTGTTTCCACCAGTCAAAACATTTACTTAGTGTAAAATGAAGACAAAAATGAATCTCTGTAAGGAGGGAAGTTTGATGCACGTTTTTGGTGAATATCTAGCTCCCTCTTGTGGTCACATGACATAACGTCCCAAGCAGCAAAGTCGGACCAACAGTGGCCTCCAAGATAACGTCCAGCATGCTTCACTGACTCAATCAAAATGGCATCAAAAGGTGAATTTTTTGTTTATATTTAGAGGTAAACTAACTACATTTATTGTACACATAGGCCTACTGACCTTTGTGTCAAGACTTTTAAAGTGCATATATACAGACAGATTACACGTGTTAGACTACACATTTCACAAAAATGTAGAAAAACCTAAGATTTTACAAAAAAAAAAAAAAGTAGGCTATTTTCCCAGGTTTGACATTTTTGTGCAGTTTATAATTTTACTTCGTGTTTGGACATGGGCAGCAGATGTGACATAGGTAGCTGTAATTCCATCACTGTAAACAAGGGCCAAAATCCATAGAAATGACACAATATTTGATTTAACAAAGGTAAATATTTTACCTGATAACACCTTTATTTTGTTAAATGGTTGTTTAAACTGTCAGAAAATTGTGTGTAAATTATTCCTGCATTAAATGTCTAATATTGATGACACAGACAGAGGGATCCTGTCTTAGAACTTTCAGCATGTAATTTTCAACGTTTCTAATTAAACTTGTCTTCAGACTTGACTGATGTAAAACTATGAATATAAATATTTATCACAGGTATTATCCCACCAAACAAAGTAATAATTAGAAAAACATGAGAACCTTCCTTGTGCACTTTAACTGTGATGATGACTCGTTCTAACGTTACAATTGTTTTAAGAAAATGCTACAGTCACCAATCATGGGATGTGGGTCAAACAACATTTTCTAAGATAAGAACTGAAACATGGCTTGTAATAATAGTGCTGCAATAAATGAGGTGATTTTGAGCTTTTAGTGTGATAACCGCCCCAGACTGAGGTTAGCTCATGGGGCTACAAGGCTAATTAGCGTAGTCTTCTACAGTCTGTGACTAAAACCGATTGTCACTCGTCTACAATAAATTTAGCCTACATTTAGACCACGTTTTGTTGCTTTCCTGCAGACTACAACAGTGGCCACCAATCCCAAAATAAACAGCATGTAACATTTTTAGGTTTACATTTTCAGTTGAAGAAAACGATCGCTCATTTGATGCTTAAACATATAAGTATTTGGGGGGAGGATGTAGCAAAACTATTTATTAAAACTATTTTATTAACAAAAACACAAAAGTTACCTTAAAGGGCAACATCGTGTACGACGTTCATGAGTATGGTCCATAGACATATGGTCTTTCTTTCTTTTCCCGCGTTTAGTTGAAGGCTGCTTCAGGCCCCTTGCCTCACTCCGCCCTCTTCCTCGATTTCTCAATTCTTCAGTTGTCAATCCAAAGTGCCATAGTAAGTGGCGTCCCAAAGGTCAGACAGGAGTCAAAGGAAGGAGCCCATGGAGGAAACGTAAGCGAGGGTTCAAAGGATAAAATAACTTTATTTCTCTGACAGTCGGGTATTGCATTGTTACAACACTACAAGTACAGGTGCAGGGCGGCAGGGGTGTCCAAACTATGGCCCAGGGCCAATGCAGCCCTCAGACCTTTATTTAGATGCCCTCCTGGTGAATTGGTCCACATTATCCTGAGAAGTACCATTATAACCTCAATAAACATTACATATTGACTTGAGACAAAATTAAGATGTTGTGAAACTTCAAAGCCTTGTATAAACGTTACTTTTTTGAATGAATCTTCATGGTATTGGCCCTCAGCTTGGTTTATGTTTTTGTTTTGTTTTATTTTTTTAAGTTTGGACACCCCTAGGATAAGTTGCATAATCTTGGTTGACATTAAACGTTTTTGTTTTTTTAATTATTATGATAAAAATGTTCAGAAACATTCATCTGAAAATAAAACCATTGAACTGACTTTGATTTACAAGTCTTGGAATAAAAAAAACAAAAAAAAAAACTAGACATTGTCCTAACTACAGGGTCATTTTCAAACCAGAGGAAAGGCGCGTGTCACCTCCACATTCGCTGTCTCCTCTCTGGGTGGGACTTTCTCACCACACGGTACGACTTTCAATCAAATAATGTTTTAACTCGCAAGATAGAATGATTTTAGTTTAAGCTTTTTTTCTGGTCAGTTGGGACTGGCTCTCAGTCAGGAGTTGGTTGTTGTCACACATGGGGCATAAATGGTTGAGCCACTATCAGTGGCGGACTTACCATTAGGCAACAGGCCACAATTGCCTTGGGGCCCCAACATGAAGGGGCCCCCAATCAGATGCCCTTACAGATCATCATCGACACAAGGCCACAGCAGTAGCTTTTCTCTCAATATCACAGTAATCACTTCTAAACAAGAAAAAGACAAACAAAATAGTCTGGGATTAGCTGAAACAAATTAAATGTTAATAAGTAACATTAATAAGTTCAAATGCACCACCAAATGGGAAATATGGTCTGATTTCTTAAATATTTTTTTCAAGGGAAGGACCCCCGCTGTTTAAACTGCTTTAATTAAAAAATAAATAAAAAAAGAACAATTCAAGAGATACAACAGAAAAGTTATAGAAAATCACACTTAATGAGGAGGGGCTAAATGTAGTTAATTTTGCATAGGGCCTCAAAATTCATGGGTCCGCCACTGGCCACTACACAAATACAGTGCAGGGCCAGATATTCCTGGGTTTCAGCTTCCAGTTATAGGCAACATTTTGTAGAGATCACTATCCACATGAATGACAACATTTTACATCTCATTCTGGAGTCTGCAGTTTAATAGTAAGAATCCAATATTTAAATAAAAACTTTATTATGTTTGTCAAAGTCTGGTTGCCAGACAAAACTTACAAAAATCAGCATCTACCACACATTAATACAATTCTGTGCAATTGTGTCCTAGAGTAAATTCTGTCACTCATTGTCAAGTAAAACAATTTGACATTTGAATCAAGTGAATGGGACTCACAACATAAATATAGGGCCTGCAAAGTAAATTATATACACGCTCACAAGATGTCATGATGACATACACTGGACAAAACCAATAGACATTTTTGTTCAAGTCTGTCAATAGTCCAGTAATATGCATTCATTATTTACAGTTGCAGACGAGTGCAGGTTTTAAAAAATGTACCTCCAACGGAATGAACAATTATCGTCTACATTTCTGACTGGTTCAACTAGAGCTTGAATTGATAACATTAGTGCACTGTGGTTCACAGAAAGCACCAAATCTCCCATATATGTCTTTAGCTCGGACAGCAAAGTGGTAAGTTGAGCCGGTCTGAAACTGGGTGAGCGTGCAGGCCATTGGTAGCGGAAGGGCCTTGACCTCTCCAATCTTTTTCCAGTGCTGCTGAGATGTGTTGCTGTTTGAATTGTCCTGATGGAAGGCATAGAGGTGATAGCTGTCCACAGCAGCACAGGTCAAATCTGTTTCTGCTACACACCAAGAAAGGACAATGCCGGTCTGACTTGGCACAAGCTTTAGCTGTGGTTGTTGAGGGGCTGAGGTCTTTTCGGCTTCCGGAGGTAAGCGTGGCGGGGCAGGGGCAGATGGAAGAGGGGGCAGAGCAACACTGGAGGCTCGAGTAGGAGTACTTGTCGTATTTCTGGATTTTGGGTCCTAAAAACAAACAACAAAAAAATATTGATAGTAATTTTGATCAAAGCTATTCACCTTCGCCCCACCCTCTTTTTGCTACAGATCCGCACTTCAAGTGTAAAGGCACTTCTGGTTTGACAAGAACTCAGTTCATGCATGTATCGAACAAGGGAAAAGTCTCACCGCTAAAGTATTATTATTAAGTAGATTGATTTGAGTAAAATGTTTAATGTACAGGTAACGTCCGGAATAAGGTGAATAGCCTATCTATCCATCTATCTAGAGCTTATATATAGACATTCACTATGAATCAAAGGTTTGGACACACGTTTTCTCATTCTATGTTTATCCTTAATGTTTAATACTTTCTACATTTTAGTTACATACTGAAGACACCAAATATATGAAGCAAGCACAGAATTGTGTAGTTTAGTGTATGTTTTATATTTTACATCCAGGTTCCTCAAAGTAGCAACCCTTTGCTTTGTTGAGAGCACTGCAATCCCTTGGCCGTCTCTCAATGAGCTTCATGAAGTCACCACTACTTTCTGAGGCAGCTGAGGTCCTTGACATCTGCAGGACAATGCCCAGGATGTTCTAGAGTCTATGGTGGTCAGTGCCATCATGTTTGCTGTGGTCTGCCCAGGGAGCAGTCTGAGCGTGAGGGACACTAATAAGCTCAATAGGCCTGTTGTGTTGGAGAGGAGGATGTTGTCCAAAATCATGTTCATTCTGGAATTTCCCTCTCACCGAATATTTATTTAATCTGTAAAACTGTCCATGCACAAGCAAGTGCCATTTTGAAACCTAAATTAAGTTATTAGAATGTAAATCTATTCTGTTTATACTGGGTCTTAGGCTGAAATAATTCCTTCTTGGGGATGAATAAAAGTAACTCGGATTATGAAATGGTTTTCAAATATAAAAATAAGTTAAAAGCATTAAATGAAAAGCGTGTCGAAACTTGTTTGAGTTAAAGAGTTCGGGGTAAGTATATGGCAGAAATATTCTGGAATGATCATTAACAATAACAATGCTAGACGTTGGCTGGTCAGTATCCTATACTTACCAGTAGAGGGCGATGGTTGGTCAAAAGCGTAGGATTGCTGGTAGCGGTTTGGTTTGTCTGAGGGGATGATCGAGCCGTAGCTGAAATAAAATTTAAAAAATCTCATAATTTTAGCCATTAAAAAATAAAGTCACATAAAAATGTTAGTAAACAAATGACTTACTAGTTATGCTAGTTTGTGAGCGTATAGCGTTGGGTGTCGTAACTGTAGCACTCTTTACTCCTGTGACTTAACCCAAAATAAAACATATAATTAGATAATACTCAAGATAAAAATGTTTTAATATTAATAATTGCCAACCTAAAACATCATCATCTTCCTCAGTAAGATCTATGACAGAGCCCTTTGGTCGAGCTGTGGGAGGTGGCACTTTGGATGGAGAAGGTCCAGGTGCTTGGTTGTCTGGAGGAACGAGATACAAGGGGAACATTTTTATTAATGTAAATAAATAAACATTAGGCAATGAAGAAAATGAACGTAAAATACTAGTGACTAAAATACTATATAGAAACATTTAAAGTACATTCATATGTAAATACCTAAATAAAAATATGACTAAGAAAAAAAACCTATGTGACCATACCCGTTTTTGTGGTTAATGATGTTCCCTGTGGTGGTCCAGGGGCAGTAGATCCTGTTGCAGCTGGTACAGATGTCACAGGTGATGAAGTTGAGGACATGGCTCCGGCCACAGAGACAGTTTGTGTTGGGGCTCTGACTGAAGTCACCGATACCCCCGAGTTGGGTGTGGTTATTCCCCCTGCACCACCTTGGTACACCGCCCGGGCAAGAGAGATTTGTGAAGTGGGCACCTGAGACACAGGAGCTTGGAGAGCAGGAAGTGTAGCTGCAGTTAAAGCGGAGGGCACAGAGGTGGATGTGGGAGCGGACTTGAGAATAAAAGTTGTGGTGGGTGCAGTAGTCTTTGCCTTGTTTAAAGAAGTGACTGCATTCAAAGAGGACACAGGAATGTTGACCAGTGTTCCTGCCTGACCGTTCGCCATGGACAGAGGCAACTGGATGAGCAGTGGCTGGCCGGTTGCCATCATACCGTTCTTCAACACCAGCGTGCTAGTAGGACTCTGAGTTGTGCTCGCAGTCAAGTTAGAGACTGCATTAGCGGTGGATGCAATCAGCTGGAGAATAGGGGTCTGAGACACTAATGTCGTGGTCGTGGAAACAGGAGCAGAGATTGCAGGAGTTGTCGTGGCTGGAAAAAAAAAACAGCATTGGCAAAAAACATTTTTGGAAGTCCTAATGCCAAATGTAACATCACCATACAAGAGGAGGGCAGAAAACGAGATACTTACCAGGTGCAGGGATGCTAGTTGATGCCACAGCAAGTGTTGTTGTCTGCTTTACCTCCACTGAGGAACGAGCAGGCCTGTTTTAAAATAGTTCCATACTTAGGCATGTTTTCTTTTGTCTTTATTTAAAAATTGCACAAAAACATTCAGACAAACAGCAATTCATAGTCACTGCCATACAGCCAGCAGACGCAAGCGCTGCCTTGTGGCCGCAGCAGCTATAAATCTTTGTTTCTGGCAGCAATAGAGCACCAAGATTAAGTCAAGAAAGATGACCAGTGTGCAACCCCTCAGTCTTCCAGAAACGGTCCATAAAAACAATAGTAGTCAGGTTGACAAGGTTTGAGTTGAAGACCTTTCCTTCATCCAAGACACTTCAACAAAGTTTTATTGTAAAAAAAAGAGTGAATTTCTTTTCACTCTCAGTAATTCATTAATAGTATCACGAATTTCTTTCCATTGATCAGAAGACAGATCAGGGAATCGCTCTTCAATGTACTTTCTCAGTGTTCTCCTCAGGTTTATGGGCAGAGCATATTTGGACAACAATCCATTATAGTTCACTTTTGCGACCCAGTCACAATAGATTTTATACGGCAGAAGGTAGCGAAATATGTAAGAGGCATAACATTTGGCCCTGGATCTTCCTGCTCTCTGACACTTGACATATAAAATAGTCTCTAAGTCGGAGCTAATGGTTCTCAGTTGAATATCTGCCTTGCATTTTCCTTTACTGTATTCTGTGATCTTTTGCGCAAATGGTATATTGCGGAGTGGCAAATAAATCTTCGTGTCCTTTTGATGTGGCTTATCATGATCTTTCTTCGTAGTGTGCACCGGTGTCATCCAAGTAACAGAGGGCACCTGGCCTTCTGCAGAAACCTCGTCTTTGAGCTGTACTGCCTGCTGACGGCGTACGCTGTTGGGAGAAGAGGTGCAGTTGTAACTACACTCTTCACTCCGGGAGGTATCGCACTGCACAGTGACACTCACTACAGATAAAACGGTGTTGATTGAGCCGAACAATTATGAACACTAGCTCCAAAATATTTTGAAAGTCTTGTAAAATAATACTTAACAACTAGATTTTTTTGCACAATGCACTGTTATTCCTTCGTAAATCATAGGGGAATTTTAGTCTTGACAAAATATAATGGTCAGTGCTCTATGACCATAACTTTACGAAATGTGAGGTTAAGAAAAAAATCTCAAATATATAGATGTAAGACAAATAGGAGAATGAAAGATAAAGTTTGATAAACCTTACCTTTGAATCTGAGGACTGCTTGAAACCGTTTTAGCGGTGGGGGCTGAAGGAGCTGGGGTAGTGTTTGCAGTCGCTGCAGAAGCAGTGGCGGCAGCAGTGGCGGCGGCGGCAGCAGCAGCAGCAGCAGCAAGAGCCTGCAAACAGAAAACTACGTCAAAATACACCAAACTCCAAATGGTATGGATAAAATTAGACAATCCTTCTTACCTCCTGTTTCTTTTTATTTTCAGAAGCCTGATTGGCCTCACCAGATTTTTTTGCCAGCCGAGCTAATTTGGCCTGAAGATTTAGGAAGAACACGTAAGATCATTGGGAAAATTTATTTGTTCTTCTTACAATTCAAAAATTGGTTAACTTACTTGTAGTGTATTAATAGCAGTGTGGTGTTTAGTGGTACAGTCAATTTGGTCAACTCTATCCTTTAACTCTTGAAGATGTCTGTCAAAAATAGTCATCTCCAACACTCTCAGTTTCTCCTCAACAAGCTTTTGAACAATCTGTGGAAAGAATTTAGTCTGTGTTTAGACAGCTTAGACTTCAACTTGTACATTAAGCATCATTTGTATACGAACCTTTTCAAGTTTATGGTGATTTCCAGCTTTTGCAGTAATTTTAAGCTCCAGTTGTGCTTCGAACTCCTCGCTCTCCATCTTTGGCCTTTTGACTTCTCTGCTTATACAAGGTCCATTGGGTTCAAATCCCTCTGAGAGTGTGCGCTTTAGTCCAGTTGATAGTCTCTCTTCTTTGACTTTAAAGAAAAAAAATCCACACGTAGACCAGAATCAAACTTTATTCACAAGGCTATCTTGACTGAATAAAACAATTTAATCCCTCAAATGTGCTGTACCCAAGTTTTTTTTATGTAATAGAGTAAAATCTGTCTTGTCCCAGTACATTCTCTTTGGCACAGCTCTTGTGGTCAAAATGAGACCACTGGGTTCAGTCTTCCAGTCAGCAGGAAGTGTGCTGTTACCATGCAAATGTATGTTAGCTTCACTGCGACACTGTGACATCACTGAAAGTTGTTAAAAGCACTAATTTAATTAATTAATTTATTTTTGTTTATTTGGTCAGGACAGTGCATCTTAATGAACATGCAATGCTGGAATTAGCTATGGGCTAGTTTTTGTCTGTCATCCTGCTTTCACTCTCAAACACACTCTCATTCACACACCAGTTGTACATGTTTTTAGTGCTAGGGGAAACCGGAGCACCTGGAGGAAACCTAGGCAGTCACGGGGAGAAAATACAAATTCCACACAGAAAGGCCACCCGTGAGCCTTCTTGCTGTGAAGCAAGAGTGTTAACCACTGTGCTACCATAAGTAGCGTACGTGAGCAATAATTTAAGACTGTTGTTTAAAATGAACTGGTTCCGTTATTTCAAGTTTTTAAGACAGTAAAAATTAGGTACAGCACCTTTAACGGTAATTGTAAATTTACACCGCAAATCAAGAAACTTGAACCTTAATGACTGATGGTTTACCTGTATTTGACGGTGGAGTTGAGGACGGGCGGGTTTGTTTGATTGTGTCGTTTTCACTTTTAATTTCCTTTTTTACGTCAATGTTCGCCTTCTCTTTGAGAAGTTCTTTTTGGATCTCTGCAACTGGAATGTTTTTTTCCTTTACTTTCTCCTTTTTATCATTTTTTTCAGTAACTGTAGAATCAGCGTTGCAAGCAGGAGAAGGGAAAGGAACAACCTCATTTGAAGATACTGGAGAAGGTGGTTCTTCATCAGTCTTTTTATCAATTGTGGTCTCTGTTTCCACAGAGTCCACTGGTTTTGACGAGTCATTGTCCGTTTCCATGGGTTCAAAATCAGAGCAATCAGCTTGCACCACAGGAGACTGAGGAAGTAGACAATCAGAATCCTTAACAGAATTTGATTCTGCTTGATCCTCATTTTTCAGCTAAAAGAAAGGATGATTATTGTTAATTATTGTTCTCATGAAAATACCAAGAGTATGAATGAAAACAAAAACAAGCTTACCACTTTAGTTTTAGTGACTGGTTCACTGCTGTCTTTCTGTGTTTGTTCAGATTCCTTTCCAGGTGTTTTTTCCAATGATGAGGAGCCTGACTCATTGTTCTCCAGCTTTTTCAGTTCAGAGTTTAGAGAGTGGAATGGAGATACAGGAGAAGTAGGCTGTTCTTCCTTTGACTTCTGACTTTCTGAAGCACCAGGCGAGGGTGACAGATTTAGGGACAGCTCAGGAGCGGGAGACATAGGAGACAAAGCATTTGGAGAAACGGTCTCCAGGTGACCTTGTTGATCGTCTTCAAGCTTTTGTCCATCTTCTTTGTGTGTACCATTCATGAGCGGTGGTGGAGAGTTTGACGAACTTGAAGAAGATGTCAATAAAGTGCTGTGCAGAGTCTCTAGTTGTTGTCGATCACTGATCTTCATGGTTTTTCTGGCACGGAAAATTTTCTTCTTCTCCTCATTCACAACCACTTCCATCGCTCCCTGGGATAAAGACAAGTCAAAGTTTTAAAAGGCAGTAAATGAAGCAAAATTTAAAACATACAGTGAACTGGATTGCCTCCAAATGCTAACCAGGCCTTTGCGCACGGCTTGTTTATATAATAGCTGTAACTTTCATGACAGACACTAGGGGGCACTACACAGCCCATTGCAGTTATTCTTTCTAGAATATTCTTAACAGACATGAGAAAATTATCTAAAACCCCCTTCAGATCCCTAATAGTTTAAAACAACTTGCTCCCTAGCTTTAAAAAGCCACTTTAAGCATTTTTTTCTCACACTGGCGCTTACTGTCTCAAGGCACCAGCTATACAACTACATTTTCTAAATCTGACTCAAATCATTGATAATAATTTTCCAAACCTAATTTACCAAACGGTTTGATTTTTCTCTGTGGTTTTTAGGCTGATAAGAAAGTAGGGTTTACAGCAGTAACAACCCAGCACTCTTCCCATCCCCCCACGTTGCTATTGGTCCAGTTCTCCGCAAATCACAATCCTCATGCAAATGCTCTCAGCAGCAGTAAAATAGGTTATGCGCGTTTCAAAGGGGTTTGAGTTTTTAACGACAAGAGGCAGGTTTGTGCAATTAAACAATTCAACTTTTCAGTGTAGTGGAAACGTTGAGTCTGGTTATACATGTCCATTCTCATTCCTTATAATGTATTTCTTCATAGATTAATCAATTTACATAAAATGCATGTTCCGCTGAAAGAGAACGTTCAAATGTTCGCAACAACTTGCTGTTATAAATAACTCACCTTCAGATTGAAGGATTCGTGGACATGGGTTTCAGGGATTTCATCAACCTAAAGGAGACACAAAGACCATTTTAGTCTGTTTATATTAATTAAATCTAAAATTGTATCAAATCTTTGTTATCCAAAACTCAAGATAACATTATTTTTGGACACTTATGCTTTCCAAAGAACAACATTTTCTGGACATTGTATGTTAAGAGCTTCATTTTGAGCTTCCATCACTGCTCATAGAGCTTTGCACACAGAGTGCAGAGCCGGTTTCTCTCCTTTTCCAAGAGCCTCATTTAACGTGCCTCGATTCAGCACAGTAGCTCAAGATGGCCGCAGCTCTGCTGCTCTCAAAGAGTCGATCGTCATTCAACACTGATAGAGAAGGGACATACCATTGTCACCATCACATTGACTCCAATAATGCACAAAGTTAAGATTATTTATTTAAACTTTTATATGTGGATGTGAATAACGGGTAGCGCACTGAGACAAAAATGAAAAACGTGCATAAAAATGTGTGTCTTAGGCCTTCAAATTTTGCACATTGTAAGTACAGGTGTGTCGACACAGGAGGCGGGACTCAGTCTTGTCTAGTCTATAGTCTAAGTCTATTTTACAGTCTAAAACTGAAAAGAGAAATATCACTTCACTAATGGGCATTTGATAATTTGCTACAGATGGGTATGCTTATGTAATTATTTTTTCAAAATAAAAAACTAAAAAGCGCATAAGCTTTTAACACAAAAGAGTAGCACGTTTAGTTTGAACAATGCACATATGGTGCCAAATCTTTAAATAATTGTTGAGTATGGAGATTATAACTTATAACTATAGCAAGCAACAAGAACAAGAAGGGCACAGACGGGTTGTTACATAGCAACACCCCTCCCCCACCTTTAACACAAACTAGACCACGCAGTGTATGGAAATCTACTGCCGACCCGGACTAAACCATTTACTTTTGACGGGGGTGTACGTTTCAACACATCAAAAATTTACAATTAGGTTTGTCAGGATTTTTATATTCATCCGGTTCCTTCACATTGCATTTTCTTTAAAAAAAAAACAAAACAACAACATTTTGAGACGAAAGAAAAAAGTAAAATAACTAAAACACATGCATAAATATAATTTTATGTGTATGCCACAAAACAGTCCCAAAGTTTTGGTTGGTTCTAAATGTCTTAAAGACTCACTAATTTAAGTTTGTAACCAAAGTAATATTTTGTAAAAACGTTTCACATAGAACCTACCGAAGGACGAATGTGTGTAAAAAGCACGCCCTACTAGAACCCCCTCCCTTTCTAGACGCTCTGTCTCCCTGCTCTACCCATACACACACGCTCTTGTGCTCTCTCTGGAACAACCCCTGGGACTAGTCCGACTTGGACAGGACCAATCTCACAGTTTGAGAGTCATAGAGACAAAATTGGACTAGACTAGACTAGAAGTAATATTATTTTGTATAAAAACATATTTAGGTAATTTCAGAAGCTTAAAAATGTATAATGTCATTTGTTTAACATGTAATGAACCATGTTAAAACTGTATCTTAAAATTATTTTTAAACAAATCAACTTTGTGAATGCACACTGTATTTAAAAGCATTAGTCTTGCTAGTCGTGGACAGCTGCGTACCAAAAAAATTGGAAAACAGCCTGCCAGACACCCTTCATCTAAGTCCCGCCTACTCCTCTACAGCACTCACTTGGGTGAAACCATATTTATTGGAGGGGTGTTTTGTTTTTTTGGTTTGTTTTTTGCAACAACCAGATCAAGACCAGCAGAAAAGGAAAAAGAGAAGCAAACAATCCTAATACATTTTTGCAATTCAAGTTCAATGTTTTCTGATGTAGATGCATTTATTATTCACTTGGGTGATTAAAGCTTTCTCAATTGTAAACAACAAAAACAAGAAAAAAGTAACAATAAAAATGTTAAAGTAATTTGTTAAAAGTTTGTGAGGTAAATATTGCTACGAAAAAAATGTACAATGACTGAATGAAAGATGTTCTTTGCCCATCCCCCACTCCACTGTTGCACAAACAAAAAAATGGCCACCGGTGCTGCTCGCAGCAGCATGCGGAGCACAAGCATCAGCAGATCATTTCAGGCCCCGCCCACAAAAAAGAAAATACGTTTAAAAAAAAAAAAAAAAAAAATCAACAAAAAAATTAACAAGAAAACATCCACTTTATCTCTGAGAAAAAAAATGTACCCAACAGAACAGAACATGCCCTTGGTCTCACGATCTTATAGTAACATGAGAAACATTGTATAAATGCAAAAAGTAAGGTTTGATAAGTCAAGAAACCCCTACGAAAATTCTGCCAGTTAATGAACTGCATTCCTACAACACTGCGCACTCTGCACACTCCTCCCCTCCCCCATTGCATATCCTCTGCTCACTTCTAGCTCCACTGAAACTCAAAATGGCCACTAGGTATGCTGTGCGCAGTCACTGAGAACTGCAATCAGCAACCAAGCAAGGTATGTTGATTGTGTACGGCACAATCAATTTTTTTATCAGTTTTGATAATCATTTTGTTACGTTTAGCTGCGAAAAGAGATAACAGGATATGCATCTCTAAGTTTATAGAGTATACAATTTCAACAAATAAGTGCAAGAGTGGTTATCAAAAATATACATTTTAAGATTTAAAAACAACCCGTGTTTGTAGAGAAGCAGATGTAACTCACAATGTTACATGTTGTTTACCCATCCCCCAATTTACTGTTGCACAAACACAAAATGGCCACCAGTGCTCCTGTGAGCAGCAGGCTGAGCACAAGCTTCATTTGTCCTTAGCAGACTCCGCCTACTAGATAGGAAAACAAGCCGTAGAAAGGACAAACTTAGGATTCAGGAAGTAATGCTATCAAAATTGAAGGGAAAAAAAAACAATGCATGTAAAACTATTAATAATCTTTTTATATAAGGTCGGGTGTTTTTAGGCAAAGTAGGAAAAATGACAGGACAAAATCCACTACTTTGTATTATAGGGTCAGAGTCTGAGTCTTGGAAAAAAAGGAAAAATATCTATAGGATGACCTGGCAAAGTGGGAAATAACATTCACATTGCTTAGTTTATGTATTGCATGACAAATATGTACTATTTCAGGATTAATAAGTAATCCATAGTGTCACATTCTATTCCCATCCCCCAATGTATTGCTGCTGAAACACAAAATGGCCACCAGTGGTGTGAACAGCAAGCACGGGCTTCAGTCTGTCTTTTATCTAAAGACTCCGCCTCCTAAATGTAAAAACAATGGAGGACAAACATAGGACTAGTAATTCAACAAAAAGGGGAAAACATAAAAAAAAACCTCACCAGCATAGCCTACAACTATAGAATATTCTTGTGTTTGTTTGTGTCCTCTGAAACCTGTGGCTACATCAAGTTTTTTTGTGAGGTATATATATAATTTATTTCTGCTAATAATGTTGTGGAAGTATGCCAACATAAACTATCAAGACGACGCAAAGACCTCTACAAACACTGCGCACTCTGACACACTGTGCCCCTCCCCCACTCCTTAGTCTCTGCTCACATTTAGCTCCACTGAAACTCAAAATGGCCACTAGGTATGCTGTGCGCAGTCACTGAGAACACATTCAGGTTATTCTGTTTTGTCACTGTATTAAAAAGATGTGGGATTATATATCCCACTTTAAATGCATGTACAAATAAATAACTTTATGGGTAGTTGTATATATAAAAATGCATTTAACTTGTTTTAATACAGCTATTATAAGAACACATTAAAAGGCATAACTCAGGATCCAAAGAAGCAGCAGAAGTAACTCATAACATTATATGTTCAATACCCATTCCCCAATTTATTGTTGCAGAAACACAAAAAGGCCACCAGTGCTCCTGTTGAGAGTAAACAGATCTCTAGCCTCAGCCTATCCTTTACAGACTCCGCCTACAACATACAAAACCAAATCCTAAGAAGAAACAACCATTGAACTAACATCAATCAAAGGAAAGCAAAAATCACTGTTTAATTAGTGTACTGCTATTGGATATTATTTTATGTTTAGGTTCTATAAAATACATAAATATAGATATTTGGGTGCACTCAGAAAATGGGATTTAGGGATAATCATGAATTATATAATATAATATTTTGTCCGTTTCTGTGGTTGTCATAATGGAAAGATAACAAAATGACCTGCCAGGAAAGCGCAAAGACTCCATACCAACATTGCGCACACAGCTCCCCTCCCCCATTGCATCTCCTCTGCTCACATCTAGCTCCACTGAAACTCAAAATGGCCACTAGGTATGCTGTGTGCAGTCACTGACAACTGCAATCAACAACCAAGCAAAGTATGTTTCACTGTGTACCACTTTGTGCCACACCCTTTGTGAAATGTTCCGCTAGTTCAAATATTGTTTTCATAATTTAAAACTGAAATACTCAGTTAATAATCTAGTTATTTGCTTTAAATTAGGAAATATATGTGAATGGAGAAATTAGAGAGGTCAATAAAAAAGATGACTAACATATTATTGGCTAGTCTAAATGTGCGTTTTATGTGTTTTTTCCTAGGAAGACAAATATAGGACTGGCAATTCAACAAAAAAGGGTATAACCTAAAACTAGAAATTATCTTATCACCACATCGAATTGAGTTCTGCTGCTGGATTTTGTGGAAAGATGCAAACATTAAATATCAAGAAGGCGCAAAGATCTACAACACTGCGGACTGAGCGCACGCTGCTCCCCTCCCCCACTGCTTACTCTCTGCTCACATTTAGCTCCACAGAAACTCAAAATGGCCACTAGGTATGCTGTGCGCAGTCACTGTGGACTGCAATCAACAACCTAACCTAAGTATGTTCTACCAAACTGTACAACACACAATCAGTTTATCAGGTTTGTTACAATTTATCTACAGGAATGGGGCTTATGTAGCTCTTCAAGTTCATATATAAAACAAAATAATCACAAAAATGTGAAAACATTCTTAGGTTGTGTATTTATAAAACTCAGGGTTCAAAGTTTGGAGATTTAAGAAGCAGCAGAAGCAATCCATAACATTTCACGTTTATACCCATCCCCCAATTTACTGTTGCAGAAATACAAAATGGCCACCAGTGCTCCTGTGAGCAGCAGGCTGAGCACATTCTTCTTCAGCCTATCCTTTACAGGCTCCGCCTATTAAATGGAGAAACAAGCCCTAGGAAGGACAAGCATAGGTCTAGCAATATAATCGACCCAGAATATATATATATATTTATTTTTCCTTTAAGTTAATAACGCATTTTGTTTATGTTTTTTCTATAGAACATAAAGTCCATACTTTTCAAATTAAAGATTAGAATCATCTCAAATGTCACAAAAAGTTGGAATTAAATAAAAAGGTCAAAATACAGACACTCTTTGCTAGGAAAGCACCAGCATTCCTAAAACAGTGCGCAGTGCACTCTCTGCACATGGTTCCCCTCCCCCACCCTGTATTCATGGCTCACTATTGACTTCACTGCTCAACTCAAAATGGCCACCAGGTTTGCTGCTACTAGCATGTTATGAGGATAACATTATGTTAAGATAGGAGTTTTTTTTTTTGTTTTTTTTTTTGTTTTTTTTCTTTTAAAGGTGGGGGGGGGGGGGGGTAAAATCCTCTAATAATTTTAGTGGCCAGGTTTATTTGCGTTTCTAGATCATGTAACTTTGCAGCTAATTGTCTGAAATGCTTGTTCAACTATTTTACAAGTACCTTCAGGGAAGTAAGAAACTTCAGTAAGTTTGTGTGCTTCTGCTACATCCCATTGCAATTAAATGTACTCTTCTATCAATGCGTGTGCGTGCATGTTATTGTGTGTCTGTGTGCTAAAACCAGGGAGAGCAAGCAAAACCTTGCAGTGAGATTTTGATGGCCTAGTTCAAACCTGCTTAATTTGGGGTGAGCAACTGAATGATTAACCTTATAAGGGATGATTTTATTGGCTACCATGGCTTTATATATAAACGTAAAAGGTACAGCTTTATATATAAAGGTTTATATTATGCAATATATAAGAAAGTTGTTTAATTATTCTCAAACTCATACTCTGCGATTTAAATCTCATACAAGGAGTGCCCAAGCTCATGATACGAAGCAATGACCGGATATGCTAATGTGTTCAGACTGTGTGAGGGACATGAGCCAGAAAGAAGGCGCGTGTGCAGCGCACACAAGCAAGCAACAAAACAGTAGCACTGTCACAAAATAAAGCGGTAAATTATACCAAAAATTACTCATGGCAATATATTTTGATAAAGTCAATTATATCAAATATCTATATCACCAAATTTAGTACAGTGATCCCTCGTTTATCGCGGGAGTTGCGTTCCAAAAATAACACGCGAAAAGTGAAATCCGTGAAGTAGTCACAGCTTTATTTTGTATTATTTTACTATGCAATACTGAACTATGGAATGAAACCAAAAATCAAAACCTGTTTTAAAGCCCAAAATTTGTTTAAAACAATAATTTTAATATAGTAATACCAGGTTGTAAACATTGTCACTGGTGTATTTCACAGTCCCGGCTGTGCCTCTTCGTCCTGACTCCGCTCCGCTGTAGCGTCTGTTTCTACTGAAGACGCACGACTTTTTCTTTAGTTGTTGGCGCTCTTTCTTTTTCTGAGCAAGAAGATTTCTATAAACGGATATGCCACCTTCGGTTATATTTGAGAACTGCAATGAACGACTCGTCAAAGGGTCCCGTTCTTGTGCCGTGCGCTGAAGTTCAGTGGATGCACTGTAAAAATATCCGCACTGTAAAAAAAATCCGTGAAGCAGCGAAGCCGTGAAAGATGAAACGCGATATAGCGAGGGATCACTGTATTGCAATATATTTTGACACACCCCTACCATCAACTAAATGTAAAGCAGTCCATGACTTTATCAAGTACAATATTGTGATTGTGAGAGTCACAATATCAAACTGTACTGTTATGATTACTGTGACAAAAAACATTTTACACTTGTTCACCAATGATGGCACTACAGCCAAACAATGAAATTCAAAAATGTCTTTCTTTCACAAGTCTGGCTTTCTTAATGAAAGGTTAATGTTATGGACCCCTTCCAGGAGTGACCATCTTGAATCTTTTGATTCTATAACATTAGTTTGATTGGGAAAGTGAATTAAAAGAGATAATTTTTCCGGTTGTATTAGTTTACGTGGGGCAGACAAGCTCAACAGAAAACAAGTTCTACACGGATTAGAACGCCGTTTTCAGGCCCCCCAGGAAATTGGTACATTTCTGACTTCTTGTTGACTAACCCTTTACACAAATCAATCTACTTTATATAATCATTTAAGCGGCGAGACTTCTCCCTCGTTCGCCACTTGCATGAAAGGAATGCCATTACATGTGAAGTGCGGATCTGTGGCAAAAACAAAATTGGGCAGGGTGAAATAAGGTGAATAGATTGAACTGAAATTGCTCATCATTGTTGCATATGATTCTCATTGTTAACCTTTTAGTTCTTAGGATTTTATTGTCAACTGCATGTTCCAAGTCATCTATTACCTAAATAATCTTGAGGACGTTGTTTTGGATAAATTTAGAATAACACCGAAAATGCTAATAAATGAGAAGGTTAAAACATCAGATTTGATTTCAATGCAATTGTCTGCATATTGGTATGATCCAAGAACATTACTGAGATTTTGTCAATATCACCCACCCCCACAAAATAATCTCGCTAAAAAAAAAAAAAGGGAGGGTTTGAGCGTAAATACTGGGGAGGGATCACTGCCTCAAAGATAGCTTAGCCCCAAAGACAGAAATCCCAAACATGATTCAAAAATTGGTTACGGTGCTTGATGCAAGCATTTCCAGGAGGTGAGTGGGAACATTTCTCCAAGTAGTGAAGACGGCCTCACAAAGGGCATCTACTGTTTGGAACGGTAGTCCGTTTTTGTAAACTTCTCTTGCCATCCATCCCCAAAGGTTCTCAATTGGTTTTATATTCGGGCAACACGCAGGATGATCCAAAAAAGTGATGTTATTCTCCTGAAGAAGTCCTTCGTCCTACTTACTATGTGAACTGTAGTGTTGTCCAGTTGAAAAACCCAATCAACCACAGACGAGGGCCCTCAGTCATGACGCCCCTGCACCACTTGAAGCTCCATTGTTCCACTGAAGGAAAAAGCACCCCAGTGGCGCATAGAACACATCTCAGGTGGATCTGCTTGTCGTGCCAGCAACGTTGGAAACCATCAGGACCATCAAGGTTACATTCTCTTCTCATCAGAGAATAACACTTTCTTCCACTTTTCCATGTCCCATGTTTGGTGCTCTCTTGTAAAGTCCAAGGCCTCCAAGAAGACGAGGCCTTTGAAGATTTTTTGGTTTTTGAAGCCCTTCAGTGGCAGATGCTTGCGATGTCTGAGGGCACCAGTAACAGCCTTAATTTAGGCGGAGGATCATCCAGTGTCTTGACGGACAGCCAATCGTATCCGCCGGCTCAGAGCTGGTATAATTTTTTTGGGTCTTCCACTTGACCTTTTTGTTTCATTACCCTCAGGATCTCTTCTAAGAAATTCAAAATGACTCTTAGCCACCAAAACATCATGACAGTGTGAATACCTGACAGAAAATGACACTGAATGTGCATTTTTGAACAAATTTGGGCTTTCAAAAGCAAAACTAAACTTTTGATCAGCTGCAGAATAAATAATTTCAGTTTAATAGTTTTCAATAAAATGTTTTCTCAAACTTTTTCTTGTTGCATATTGAAGCTCTACTTGGAACCTTGTTAAGATCCAAATGTGCAAAATGTGAGACTTGCCATTTACTGAACTGGTCTTAAACCTTTGATCGGGACTATGGATTTGCACCTTTAGGTGTGGTCAAACATGTCTTGGGAACGCCTGAGTATAGTGTCACTGCCAATACAGCTTCCAACCTGAGGTGCTTGACAAAATGTTATGGTATCATTATTCATTTTTCGTTGTCTCATACAGTGCATGTTATTGAACAAGACATGGGATAATTGCAAACACATCTTTATTCACTCACCAGTGTACATCGACACTGGAGGCAACGTACATGGTCCAACCACTGAACCACTAAAGCCCTTGACCCCAGCGTTATTACAAGTGAGTCTCTTCTGAATATGTAAAATTAAGGGTCTAGGACTTCAAAGAAGGAGTAAGAGAGAATGCAATATGCTCATTATATCAAGTAGAGCCGTTGATCATCCACATAAAGAGAGCTTCTACAACCCTGACCTGTAGACCCAGATGCTCCTCATCTGTCTGGCCGAACTCTCTCTACACTTGACGAACTGCTCTTCAACTGCCTGGAGGAACTCGCTACATTAAATGAGCCACCTTCCTTCCTCCTGAGTGGTTCTGGCTGTACTTTTCATCTGCAAATGGATGTGCGTCAACCCTGGACAATCTGCAGCTTGTCCGTCCATGGGAGTATCTCTCCTTCACTGCGGTTCTTCCCGAGGTTTCAACGTTTTCCCACAATGTGTTTTGTAGTTTTTCTATGCCGAGTAGAAGGGTCAAGGACAGGGGATGCTCTGGAAAAATTATCAATTTGCTGAATTCCTTTGAACATTGTCATTAGTAGAAAAGCAGTTTAAATAAACAGTTTTACTGTCGCATATAGAGGCTGTTGTGATTTTGGGTGCTACAAAAATAAAATTAATTGAAAAATGGCTGGGGAATTTGATGAGTGTATTCTGGTTTCTTCTGTTGAACATCAGCTACATCCCAGTCGCCATTCTTTCTCAAGGCTTTGATCTGATAAGCAACCAAAAAGGAGAGCTTTTTTTCCTTTCCTCTTCTATCTATCTAATCTAGCACTAACTCATTCAATAAAATTGTCAAAATGCAAAAGGTGCAAAGGAAATACAAAACAAAAAAAAAACAGTAGTCTTCTTGATTCAGTCTGGTGTGAGTCCTAGTTTGGGTTAGACCCTTTTAAACATGGATTGCACAAAATTTTGATTGGACTCAACTAGCACTTTTTGATCCAAAGAAGCTTCAGTAGCGTGCTGAACACATCTTAAATAAACCCCAGTGTGACGATGGGAGGGCCAGACATATGGTGAGGAGGAATTTGATCATTCCAAATGTGAGAACACAAATGGTGTGGGGTTTTAGGGCGCTGCAAGTCTAGTAATCAGGGCCGTGGTACAACGGGTGCATTTGTCTTTTTTATATGCTTATTTGTTTTCTTGTGTCGGATTATAATGATTGTGAAGCGTGGACTCATACAATGGTAGTTATCTCAGGCATCCATGGCAGCAGGGCAAGTGGCAGCATCCACGGCGGCAGTGGCAAAGCTGCAGCGGAAATTCAGCTTCCACAGCAGTGGTAGCCAACGGGCCAACAGCCACTGGCCTTCACCTGAAAGGCGCCATCTCATCGTCATCATCAACCAGCACTCTACTTACAACTTAAATAGATAAGAAAAAAATTCAACCACGTGTACACCATTGACTCTCTTGCTACTTCTACTGACTATTGTGTAACTTCTTGGAAAAAATATCACCCCACATCCTCCCAGGTTATGCATCATCTTCATACATATCAGCTTCTCCCAGGAGGCTCTGCACAACAAGAAAGGCCCACCTGACAATTTGCCCGGGTATATTAAAACCAAACCTCAGTAGATAACGGAGGAAGAAACGCAGGAACATTGGTGTAAGATAGAGATGAAAGAAAAGAGGCAATGGGCTACCTTCCATCCATTTTAAGTCATGTAAATTCACTGTGTTCCAAAATTGATGATCTTAAGCGCAGGACTCAACACACAATTTTTAGTCTCGTATTGGGGACCTGTCACGACTGGAGTCACGTTCTACTTGCTCACCACATAAAGACACGGCTAGACTCCAGTCACAGTCATTCCAACATGTTTGAATTATAAGCTCCATTTTAGATACTCTCGCAGTACAGTGTATTGTTAACTGACATTTCTACACACACGAGTTCAGCCGCAAATGAAAAGAAGCGGGAAGACACTGAGAACAGCATCAGATATACAACTTAGTATGTTCAACTTTTCAGAAAAGAGAGATGCACAAAAAATGCAACAGCAACGCATGCACTTGCTACACATCAGCTTAATGCTTGAAAATGCAAATGCACTTTTTACACTTACAACCAGAGCCGAAGCAATAATAAAAACAGACTCATTGCGTTGTTCAACTCCTCATGTTTTCTCGTCCTCTCATGTGGCTCACGTCCATTTCATATAAATGATCCACATGATAAAATGCACATGAACATGTTCATCTTCTTCACCTCTATCGCCACTTTTAATGTCCAATGTTGAGTAAATCCAGAGTGATTTAGCATCACTTCTAGCATAAAACTTTGGACTGTTTTGGTCAGGAATCACATGATGTGTGTCACATATTTAACCAACAATAAGTCAGGAAACACATATCCTTAAATAAAGCATTAATAGACTGAGCTCTTTTCTTAATAAAGATTATAACATTGTTTTTGTGGATTCTTGATTGTATTTTGTAGGGTAAAAATGTACTTAGTTGTCAGTCAGAGTCGTGTAGTGTGCACTGTCTCATGACTGTCAGTAAGTGTGGACCCAAGTCTCTCTGTGGTCACGCAGATTCCAGTCGTGTAGTGTGGACCCTCCTCAACGTTCTAAAACTGTCACAACTGCGAAAGTTGTGTAGTGTGTCCCCAGCTTTACCTGAGCTGTTAGACCCTGTCGATGCACCCCTGATTCTGAATGTGTGTATCTGAAGCGTAATAAAGAGCTATTAATATTAATCAGTTGGACAAGGTAAACCTGCAATGTTATACACAAATTAAACAGCCATACTTGTGCTATGCTAGGCTTAAATTCTATGAATTATCAACAGAAAGTCTTCAGGCTTTTCAGCAAGGGAAACGGAGGAAAGAGTGATGCAGTGTCAAAAGAAACTTCTGCTCTTTCAAAATCAAAGGTAACCTGAGTGGCGTAAACCGGTGGTCCCCAACCTTTTTATCCCCGCGGACCGGTCAACGCGTGACAATTTTACTGCGGCCCGGAAGGGGAGGGGGCGTTTATCATAATAAACGTGAATCCACTGTGTACCTGTTTTTTTCTTTCTTTTTTTTCTTTCTTACTCCGGGGGATTGTCTTTTAATCCACGGTGCTTGGTCTCTAAGTGGAGAAGCAGCTCTGAAGGCTTCCTTGCCTCATTAGAGTCGGTCCATATTACGCAGAGCGGGCTCGGTGTGTGGGAATCACCTGTCGAAATAGGTCCATATTTCACGTAGGATTCTTGGTATTGTCTGTTAAAAGCTTTCTTTTTCTTGAGTTGTGGCTCTTGTTCTGTCTCTTCTGGGCCTTTTCCCCTTCGCAAAGAAACGTTCCAAAGAAGTCTGTTTTTTACTCATTTTGTTGCTTGTGGGTTCAATTTTGGCGCTCAAGTGACCAAGATGTAACCATCAATCAGGCCCAAAAATTCAAGCCTGACCCGGCCGAGTCCACGCATACTGTCCGAACCCGACCCGAGTCAATTGCTGCAAGATTCGACCCGAATCTGACCCGGGCCTGCACACGTGTGGAACCGGAGTTACGTAAACTGAGTTCCATACAGAGTTTTATTAGCAGAATAAGCACCTGACAGGGCTTCAAAGTGTTTAGTGTTCTACCTGCACCAACAGGACGTCTCCTGTACCAGATGGGCCTGTTCCTCCGCTGACGCTGGCCCACATGCTCTCTCTCCCTCGCTCCTTCAGCTTTTTGGGAAGGCATCCGTGGCTCTCTCTCCTCCTGCTCTTTCTCCTCCACTGCTCTCTTTCTCTCTCCTCCGTTTGTGCAGCAGCGCGCACTTTCATTACGGCTCTTTTCTCAAGGCTCTTTTCTCACGTCACATATTTTGACCACTTTATTCGAGGACGAGAAAGAAAACAACACAGCACTGGCTACTCACGTGCACTTTCGCTGTCGAGCGCATGTTAAGCACGTGCGCGTCTTTGCCCCCTGAGCCGCCCGACTCAGCCCAACAGAAGAGCGGCCTGAACCCGGCCGGGTTCGGTCTAAGCTCTTATGTCTCCTAGAGAATCCGGTCATTTTTCAAAATAAAAGATCGTTCAGACTCTGATAATAAATTCATTATTTGTTGTGTGGCCCGGTCCCAATTGATCCACGAACCGGTACCGGTCCGCTGCCCCGGGGGTTGGGGACCACTGGCGTAAACAATATGCATTGCATCCAGGACCTCAGGCAATGATTCATCAAGGACATCGAAGTTAACTTGAAGGCAAAATCCTTATTACACGAACAGAAATACATGCTGTTCAAAATAAGATATTGGCCAATTAGCACAGAGTGGTACCAAAACCATTGCTCTCCATGCCTAGTGATGTCTGTTTGGTAGTGGCTACTTACCGTAAATCTTGGATTACACAGTACTTACTGCATGATCATTCTGCACAGAAAAGAGTCGTACGGAATCAGTCAGAGAAAATGTTGGTAGTTTTTACACTCTGTGTAAAATACTACCAGATCTGCTGCAAATAGTAGAAATCAAAAGTAGCTCTTAGGGAATCCCGTTCATTGGACCATATGGACCATCATGCAGTTACACAGTTACTGTGTCACTAATGTGGAAAATCTGGCCCATGGGGCATGTCTGCTGTCGTAATGACCAGTAAAACTGTGCACTCAAAGTTCTTCGGATTGTTATTTTTGTACGTGAGATCGATTGATACATCACGTGATCAGAAAAAGCAACTATCTCGAGCAGGAAACAAAAGCTACAGAAACAGCAAAATGATCTTGAATGCAAATATGGCTAATGTGTCCTATGAAGACTTGGCTTTGTCATTGCTCCCTACAAGCATGTACAGGTGAAATGATGGATGCGATCTTTTTTTCCAAGTAAGTCTCGACTGTCAATAGGAAATTGCCCAGAAATTCTCAATTAGCCCAAGAAAAATATAAAAAGGTTATGAAAAAACTGTGGGAGGAGCCTGAATAAGGTGTTAAAGCTAAAATAAGGTAGGAGAGGAAAACAACACAATGGTACAAATGTAATATGTGCATACTTTACTGTATGAAATTTTTAATATCAGAGTTCTATTTATTTAGTATCGGTTTGCCTGGTGGCAGGGACAGAAAGGTCTTAACCCACACCCATAACCCATATCCAGGTGGAGGATGGAAAAATGATTCCAATGGAAGCAAGAAAAGTCTCATTGGTATTGACCTATTAAACCTGTCATTGAACGTTGTACATTTCAACACAGGATTTATTGCGAAGAGATATAGCAATAAGGAGAAAAACAGGCAACAGCTGTGTGGTGAAGTGTAAATATAAGAAGGCACTGTGACCCCATCTGAAGTTACACCTATTGCCAATGCATGACAACAGGGCCACCAAAACAGGACTAATTAGGCTACCACGATTTCATCGCAGAAATTCACAGGCAACTTACTCTTAGCTCAGAAGTTGAAAGGCGCTACCTCATTTTTTACTGTTTTGAAATGTGAAAAACAGTACTTGTTCATGTACCCATTTTTGACCATGCAATAAAGTAAAAATCTATTTTGCCCCGGTATATATTGTAAAAGCGTCTATCCGAGACCATAGTGCGTTCTCTGTATTTATTCAGCGTTTTATTCTACGAGAAGCAGGGCATGTGCTGTTAGCGTACAAATGTTTGTTAACTTTACCTTGAAGGCAGAATTCCCAAAATTTAGTGCACTCAATTAGGTAACTGAGCGATGCATGTGGACTGCTGTAAAGACCTTAAAATAAACTACCTTACGTTTTTCATACCCCAAAACAATAAAAATCAGGTTCAGAACCTTTAAAACACCAACAGCCTTAAAACACAAATAACTTGAGCAGTTTTGTTCACTAGCACTTGTTCGTTAAACCCAACCGCTCCAAATTACTTTACTTTACAGTGAACAATTTGAATACGCACGATGATTCCTATGGATAGGTTTTCCACATCCAACAAGTGTGAGTAAAGAAAAATAAATAGTCTGATCATTTGACATGCTCAAATGAAGAATGGAATATGGACCTGTACAGAGGTCAGGTTGTTCATTTTTACAGTGGGGGAAATAAGTATTTTATCCCTGTTAATTTTGTGATTTCTGTACTTCCAAAAGAGCGAGAGGTCTATTTTTTGAATTATGTATTTTACACTCCACAGATAATTGTAATTTTATTAGTGTTTTGTATAGGGAAATAAGTATTTGATCCCCTAGATTTCAGTATGAGTATATACTTTTTACTACCGATTATGAACCTTTGAGTCACACAAATTTGAAAGCATGTTAAGAGAGAAATCGCCCACTCCAAATGATTTACTGGTATAAAGGGAACCCATCCAAAGAATTCAAATCATCAGTTGAACCATCTCGGTCAAGACAAAAGAGCTGTCTAAAGACATCAGAGACAAAATCATAGAACTTTACCAACTTGTAAATGGCTACCAGACCATTAGCAAGTGGCTTGGTGAGACTGTCACGGGTATTTGTGCAATTGTTCGCAAATGGAAGACATACAAAACAACAATTGAGGTCTGGAGCTCAATGCAAGATCTCATCTCATGCAGAATCTTTCCTACGAAAGGTGCGAGACAAGCCCAGAACCACAAGGGAGGAACTCCAAACTGATCTGGAGGTAGCCACTGTCATCATGAAAACCATTGGCAACACATTACGCTGTAATGGGCTAAAAGTCTGCAGTGCTTGCAGAGTTCGACTGCTGAAGAAATCCCATGTAAAAGGCCCGTTTTATGTTTGCTAATGAACATTTAAACGACTCTCAGGAGGCATGGCAGAATGTTTTATGGCAAAACTAAAATTGAGCTGTTTGGCATCAACTCGACTCGATGTGTTTGGAGAACGAAGATGGCTGACTACAACCATAGACCGTACATATCGATGGACTATGAGAATTTGACGTCACCCATAGCGTTTGGCTCCAGCCAAATGAAGCCAATCGCGGCTAGCAGTTATAGAGGCTAAAGTGGAGCCAGACTCCATATTTGGAAATCCAGAATATTTGGAACGCGGCGGCTAGCAGGCTAGGGCAGTCCAGTGATATGCATGGTCTATAACTACAACCCAAAGAACACCATCCCAATTGTGAAGCATGGAGGGGCAAACATAATGCTTTGGGGGTGTTTCTCTTCCAAGGGGAAGATATACTTCACCGTATTGAAGGCAATATGAACAGTGCAATGTACTGTAACATCATCATGCCATCAGTGAGGTCACTGAAGACGAGTCGTGGTTGGGTCTTGCAGCAAGACAATGACCCAAGGCACGCAGACAAAGGAGTGGTTCAGGAAGAAGCACATTAAGATCGTGGAGTGGCCTAGTCAGTCCCCTGATCTTAACCCCATTGAAAATCTACGGAGAACTGAAGATCCGTGTTTCCAGAGGGCAACCTCGTAACATCGTAATATCCAGGATTTGGAGAGAATCTGCAAGGAGGAGGGGTCAAAAATTCCCACAGAGATGTGTGTGAACTTGGTAAATAACTATATTTTTTATAGTTTGACTGCAGTAATTGCTAAGTAAGTACTAAGTACTAAAACACTATCTTGCTAGGGGGTCAAATACTTACTTCCTTTAATAAAACACACAAAAAAAACTTGAAGATAATATTTTTGTTATATTTTTTGTTCTTATTCTATCTGTACAGTGTAAAATACATACTTAAAAAATAATAGACCTCTCACTCTTTAGGAAGTACTGAAAATCACAATATTCACAAGGGATCAAATACTCATTTCCCCCGCTGTAACTGTAAAAGACTTCCTGATTTCCTGTTTTAATCTATTGTTGTGTGTCATTTGAAGGTCATTTGTGGCATTATTTTTGGGATCATTTAATGAGTAGAGTGAATTTGTCCCATGACAAAAATGGCAGAACCCGTCACTAAGCAGGTCACCTGACCTGCCCAAAGACACCACGCCAACACAGGGTTACCTATGAACCGCGAGAATGTTGACTACTTTTATATTTTAGAAATTTTATTTAATTAGAGTTATCGCCAGAGCGATGACATTGCATCTAAACCCATATGGTAACTAACATGATATACTTACAGAAAAGAATGTGGTATTGAATTGTAGCCAATCGAAAAAAGAGATGGCAATTTAATGTTTACATTTTCAGAGGCATGTATTGTCATTTTTTGAAAATCAAAAAAAAAAAAAAGTACTTACCATCAACAACAGAAAAAAGATTGTTGAAAATGTAAGTGTCTACGCAAACACACAATTATAACAGTCTAAAAGAAACAAATCTAGCAAAATTAGAACACTATGAAACAAAAACAAAATATACTGAATGATTGTTAGCTCTTCGTTAGACCAAAACATCGGTCAATAGCGATCAACACAATGTGTTTGTGTTGATGGTCAAATTGTGACTGTAATGATAGCATGCTAGCTGCAATACCAGCACTCACCGTTCATGCAAGTCGAAGATTTCCCGCGATGTCAGTCTCACTTCCGTTAGACGATCTCGCTACCGTTTTGTTTTACTTTTTCAAAGTTTTTCATTCAGAGGTGCTGTGATTAAGAGTGCCAGATAAACAGTGTATTAGGACCTGTAGATGTATCACGGCAGATATCCCGGTTTCTTTAGCGAACTCGCTGGACCGTTGTTGCTGCCGCTTAGTTTAAGCTCCTCCTCTTTTCCCTTAAAAAAAAATCCTACCACACTGCAGGACGTCAGCGGTCGGGTCGGAGGAGGTTGGCGGACCGCTGCGATCTGTATGCAAGCCTTCTTCAGTTTTTAGTATCGTTACCGCGATCCTTGTCTGATGATGTTGTAGGTACAGCGGTCAAGGTAGGTATGATCCAGGTAGCCCCGGTGCACCCCACAGAGCGCATTCACCGCAGCTTCAACAGCCACAGCAGAGAGCTGCACAGAGAGGGCTAGCTCCTGGAGCAGACTCGGCTAGGAGAAAGGACGGCACGGTGCTCAACAGTACCGCCGGAACGGGAGGGTGGAGTTTGTCTAAACCAGAGCAGGGGGCAGGGCTTATTCAAGAAGGAGGAGTCAAAAAACATCAACCTGCAACATTTTGTTGATAAACTGCTATTTTAATACATGTTCACACGGATGTGTGTGTTCACATTACAAATGTAAGGGGACTAAGTTGTTGTGACTTAACTGACTGTCCTACTGGGACAATGAGGCTATGAAGGACATCATAATAATTAAAGATTTCCTAACCACCTAACTAAGCATATAGGTTTGTGCTTTCGATTTGTTCAATCAATTTGGTCTGCATTCTGCCAGTGCCCATGATCTTTCTTTTTTTTTCCCCAATTGCTTTCTGTGTTCAGCCATTTTGGGAATCGTTTGAAAGTTGCAATTCCACTGGAAACCAGTAGTTGGCGCATCCCCTAACCTCTTCAGATGTTTTTTTTTCCTTCAATGGAAAATGTATGTGAAATACGGTAACTGTTAGGTCTATATATTTTACCTGCAGAGTCAGAGTCACAGGCTTAGACTAGCTGTCATGTTTTGTTTAGGCCTATGTCACAGATACTTTTAGTGTAGGCGTACAACATTTGGCTTACATTGATAAATGTAGACAACCTGACAAAAAGTTCTAGGCTACTTGTGGACCAGGAACATTTGCATTTGCAGGTAAATTGGTTATCCATAACCCTCTCTTTCCCGTGTATATGTTAGTTATCCCGACATAACATCAAAATGGTTTGCACACAGGGCTCAGAATAATGTGCCACACCCCTGTCCACTATGGTGGGGTCCTGCCTTTTTAGTATACTGTAACTCAAGCTTTACTACTTAAGCAGCATACACAATCCATAATCAAGTCATTTTCTTCAGTACTGCATATTGTAATATATATCTTTAGGAGATAGTGCAGTAATTGTAGTAGGCCTAACATTTAGCACATTTTTGCCAATCTCATGATGACAGCCAAAGTGCAGCAGGTGTCCTTCTACCTGTTATATAATATAATATACATAATCTGGTACTGAACTTCTTTAACATTTTTAATGGGGAGAGGATTGACTTCCTAAAAGAAATATTTTCTTATGAATGTGTGTATAAATTAGTGAGTGGTTCCCTGATGTAAAGCACTTTGAAAGCCCATTGAATGTATTTCACCTTCTACTTTAAAAGTTTTGAAAGAAAAACTCGCAGTTGATCATTTAGTAAATAAAGGCCCTCAATCTTGCTACTACACAAATATGAACATTAACAATAGTAATAATTATATCTAGCCCCATTTCCTTTAAGGGTAGCGTATGTAAGACCCAGTCATGTCCCCAGATAAGATGTGAACATATTCAAAATCTATTGATTTTACTGACAACCAGTCTGAAGTGATGATGAAACATACATGATGAGTCAGTTGTTTATGTTCTCATTTTGTGGTTAGATTTATAAAGCGGGGTTGCCTGATTTTCAAACCGTGGACAAAGGAAGTATGTATTTAAAATCTCTCCCATTGGTATTCACATGCATGACTTATTTGGTCATGTGCACAGCTTTTTGGATGGAGAAGTGAAGCAGTGTGAATCTGCTTGAAACGGAGCTACATGAAGGTTGGGTTTGTTTGTATCACTATTAATAAATAATATATATTTATATATAGATATTATCGTATTACATGCTTTTTGGCATTGATAAAGATACGTGGAAGATAAGTGTAAAGAGAGACAGCTAAGACCAATAGTTAGTGTGAGTCCCACCCGACCAGGTGAGACACGCCATTTTGACTATTTTAGTTAAGTGTTGTCACAATACTAAATTATGATACAAAGAAAATTATTTGATACTGATTTCGATACCACAGTGATAAATAGAAGTATTTTAAAAATCGAGTATTTAACCCAAAACAATAGTGGTTTTCATAAATGTATCATAGTCTTGTTCTGATAGTAGGGTATGAATACATGCTCAAAAGCGTGTTTTATTATCGAGGTAGCGATTATTTTGACAACCCAAATCTTTAAGCGCAAGGGCTTTCTTATAAAATTAGAAAGATGTCACTTCTTTAGCTATATCAGGATGTTTATGTCAATAATAAAGAGACTAGACCACTTTGTCTTTAAATTTAGATACTTGTAAGTAGGGGTGGATTAATATATTGAATTTGTGTATATTAAAAGATGCTACAAAAAAGCTGATTCAAATGTTTTAAAAGTTATGTTGTAAACACGCAAATAAGAGTTGAAGGCGATATTTCTGCATTAGTTTTACAGATATTTCACATTTGTCCTTTAATTAAATCTTAACAAACACATCTAAAGATATGTTTTAACACAGTGCTGTTGAATTGACATAATATTGTCTAAATATCGTTATTGGGATACTAAAAAAGCAAAACATATTATAATATTCATTTTTGTCAATATCACCCAGCCCTAAACTAAAGACACGTTTTCAGTCAGGTAAGTCACATAATTTGTTTGATATCCAAAACCTCCTAACTTCATGTGGATGTCAGCAGGGGTGTTGCACGAAGGTCTGGGCCCCAGGTACAGACTATCTTGATGGGCCAGCACTGCATGTTCTCTAGAATAAAAATGCATATTGCAGACTTTGAGGGCCCCTCCCTGGACTGGGTCCAGGGCAAAGAAGTACCTTTTACTCCCCCCATTTTACTTTCCTAGATTTCTGACTCCTCACCATTTCCTGGTTGATCAATTTATTCTTAAGTCCCTAAAATAAACAAATGGTAGAATTGTTGATTTTAATTTATATTAAAAGTGTCTTCTCTTGAAAAATAATAAGAAATTAATGTGACCTGTAAAAATATTATAATAATAACAACATGTACCTAGACATGTTTACGAACTGATGTAAATATGGAGACGTAGGCAGTAGTTGGAAAGTACTACAGTGGCCCAAAGATGAAGCCTAGAGGTACTCCTTAGCACTGTGGCAGAATTAACTAACACGTAACAAAAACACGTACATTTGTCTTTATTAAATTACAGTATTAACATTACAGATGAAAAGAGTATGGAAAACAGTCTTATCAGGAATACCTTAAATATTGCATTAGCAAAGGAAAACTCCTTTGCTTTACATAAAATTGATGTCTTGAAGGTTCCAACAGATGGATGGAGAAAATTAAGAAAGGACTACTCAACTCAAAAATCTGTGTACATAATCACACAATGATGTCATTGTACCTAACTCGCGGATAACGTGCCAATCCGTTTCTAAATTAACGCTGTGACGTGCGCTTGCTCTATGGTTATAACTTGCTGCCATCAAGTGGCGACTTGGAGAATCACACGCGTGTCAAAGATTGGCAATAGCAGGGTTGAACACACACCAATGTCTATTTTAGAATATATTCTGTGAAAATCATGTGTTTTACATAAAGCAGTATGCTTTACTGCATACTTACTGTATGCAGTAAATATTTTGGTAAACAGTCTAAAACAATGAATGCTAAAACAAATGGGTACAATCACGTTTTTTCTTTTTTAATTTTACACTAAGGCCATTTGACACAATTAATAAAATTCACTATTTTTACTGACAAAAAACGTGGCAGCTCATTGCTGCCTCTGGACATGTGCCTGTATTACAGTAATAAATAAATAATGAGATCACAAAGGTTAGCAATGTGAGCAGAGCTTTCACAGCACTCAGACATGCTCATGATTATTGTTGCATCTGCATGCTTTTTAAAAGAAAAAAGTATCAAATCCTGGATTAATTTACATTGTAATATTTGCCATTGACAGAAAGTAATTTCATAATTAATATGTCACAAGTAAATTAATAAAATACATCTGTACTTTACCTGACAGGTTGTCTTTTTTTAAGTGTACTACTGTGTACACCATGATGTAACCACAAGACAGGGCATGGCATATCACACTTGTACTGGTCGAAGAGGAAAAATAAATCCATAGATTATTGGCACTCGATCAGCACTTTGGCTGAAAATGGGGATACCTGATATGTGTGTGTTATGGGGCACAGGGAGAAAAGGTGTTTCAGAAAATTATTAAAACACTGCTCTGTATTGACTACTTATGATCTTCTCATGCATTGATATTGTAATGCTCCTCAATATGGCAAGTTGCGAATTCTGATCTGCTTCATTCCTGCTTCTTGAGCTAATCTACAGGTTGCTTTCCTGGGTGTCATTGGAAGATATGGGGTGCAGGCCTCCATTATCGTTGAGTCTTTTGGCTCGGTAGGTTTCGTAATGAATATTATGAGTGACCTCCTTTAAATCCTGGAGATGTGACCTATGATAAGAGAAAATGATAAACATTTCAACAATAATAAATAACAAAAAAAAAAAAAATTAATTTACCTGATTAGGAAATCTCTCAGCTGTGCAAACTCGCAGTGGTTGGGATTTTCAACTGTAGCAGAACAACAACAATCATAACATCAGTGCATTAAGCCCCAATTCTTGAACAATTTGGCATTAATGTAACTTACCTTCTACAATCCCCCAGGCTGTCTTCCTCCCCAGCACCCGTTTCCCATTTACTTGATACTCTTTGTCACTGCCCACCACAGCAAAAGGCATAGTCTCCTAGACAAAGATTTAGGCATTCATAGTAGATAACTGTTTTTAGTATGGGATAAATTGTAGAAAGCCTTACCCTGATTTTGTCATTGTCACTCTTATCCTCCATGTCGTCATCAAATTCTTTCTGGGGATAAAATTCAATTCCACCCATTTCCAGTTCTTTTCGCACCTGCAGCACAGACACGCCTGTTTATTCTGCACATTGTATGAACCAGATCCACAAAATGAAGAAGCACAAGGTAAACTGTATGTTGTAAAGCTATATATTCTTACCCGCTGTTTGAACTCCTGTCTCTCTTCAGTGGTCATTGTGTCTGCCTTTGCAATTACTGGAATAATGTTGACAGAGTGACTTAAGTGCTTCATGAACTCCATGTCAAGCTGCCTGAGACTGGGACAATAAAAAGGGTTTATAATGGTGGAGAAAGGGGCAGTAAGGGGCAGCAGCATTGGGCCACTCACGAATGTCCAGTTGGGGAGATAAAATAGATGCAACAGTGCACTCTGGTGTCAGGAATACGCTTCTTTCTGGTGATGTTCACTTCCTCCTTTAAAAACTTCTCAAACTGCTCATTGATATACTTTGAGATTGGATCCCAGCTTTGCAAAAACAACAAAAAAGTTATATTTAATTTTTCTATGTGAACCACATTGTATCCCTTTAAAATCAACAATTGCAAAACATACCAGTTGTCATTATTTATTTGGTCTCCAAAGCCTGGTGTGTCTACAACAGTCAGCTTCATCTTAACACCTCCCTCTTCAATCACTGGAATAGGAGACTCACTGTTTATATACTTTTGAAAAGTAGACACAATGTAATGTGATTTTATGCAGTCTTGAATGCTTTTTGTAGCCAATATAGAATAAATATCACTGAAGTCTAAAAACGTCGTTCACGTGAGTTTAAAAAATTGGGTTATTATTTGATATTAACTTCAAGGTAAAAGATGCAATATAAGAGGCCTTTTCCCACAAATCATTATGTCCGATGTGTCTATTTTGTTACGGTCTACTCTATTAAAACACTTGATGAAAACATTCTTATTATTTAAAAGATGCTGCCCTTACCATGGGACACCGATTTGATCTCAATAGTTTTGGGTATTTTCTCATCACGGGACCATCCTGCACTCCTTCTGCTCACTTGAGACTTGAACAGAGTGTTCACCAGTGTGGACTTTCCCAGCCCGCTGTGACCTTGTGTAATCAAGGAAAAAGTATGTGACAAACTAGGCAGATTTTGGACTCCACACCCTGATTTTAAAAACTTACCCACAACCATGATGTTAAAGTCAAAGCCAGTCTTCATGGTCTTCTTCCTCATTTGCTCAATGATGGTATCAATGCCAATGTAGCCCAGCAAAGTGGACCCCCCAGAGGAGCTGTGGGTGCTGTGGCCTCCCATGGGAGCAGGAGGGTGGGCTACGCTGTGGCTGCTGTTGTGGCTGGGTCCATGGCCCCCGATGGGCACTGGAATAGCACTGGGAGGAGGGACTGAAGGCCCTGTGCTCACAGCACTTGGGGGGACTGGGGGTGAGAAGGGACTGGATGGAGATGCTGCTCCCACATTTGGGGGCTTGGCTGGGATGGCAGGTTTGGGTCTCACTTCTGGTGGAACAATGTCGGACATGTCTGAAGAAAGGACAAGAAACAAAACTGAAAAGGCACAGTTCTAATCCGACAGAGACTGTCTCAGGGGCTTCCCTAATAAGGTCATGGTTTCTAAAAAGAGCAGTGGACTCTTTTACAGTAGCAAATTGGAAATATAATGGTCCAGTTTTTTTCTTTTTTTTGTAAGATCGGTTAACAGTAACTCTAATGGTAAGCTATAATATGTAAATATATATGTGCAAATTAACATCACAGTCATCATTTTTTGAGGCAGATGGTAAGAGTAACAGGCAGGAGGAGGCTGATCTGGAGCCCGGGGCGGTGCACAGCCTGCTGCCAGGACCTCGCTGTAGAGTCCAGTCTCAAACAAGAAGCATCATACATTTCAGGTCAGCGAAGCAGTGGCTGTCACATCCGTTTACAACACTGCCCGGCCTCCTCTCGGTCTCTGCCAGTCCTACACGTTCCCCTTTATGCTTTTGCATCTTTGTGCATAAGCACACTGTGCAAGACATCAGTTATTATAACGTAAAGGCCTTACATTTACCGCACCTGCGCAAAGGAATGATGTGTCGAGATCGTCAAATGCGTTTCGTGCGTTTGCGTAAAGCAAAGTAAAAATGCTTTCGTGCTACGCTGCAGATAATACGGCATTTGTAAATTGTTTAGCCTTTTCGCAGCACGCCTACCCCATTGTCCCACTCCACCCATGCTGGGTAATATGGTTAAGCGCAAGGCTTCAAGCTACTCCCCGCTAAAGCTCACACTTACCAGTGCTTTTCCAATCGATATGCAAAGAATGAAAGCCGGTACACTCAGAAAACCACTTCGGGCCCAAAAATTAAAGAAATATATCCAACATAGAGGTAATAATAATTTAAAAAAGCTTGGTCATGTGATGTGTCTGGATACCTCTTCTCTCCTTCCCTCTGGCCACGAGCCCCCCTTAATCGTTGTCAAGGCGACAAGAGGAGAGGGAGTGGGGAGATGCAGTGCGCATGCGCTGTAGGTTTACTTCAAAGGGACATCTTTCTGTCACTTGTTGGGTTATTTTTAGTGAAAGTATATCTTTGTATGATTGTAGTTGTCGTTTCCCATTAATTGTAATAAATAAATGTTTAGCTCCACTTCATTAACTTGAAAATACATAATACAAAAATGTGCGATAGATGCATTTGTTAAACATGACACAGTTATAGAACTCAAGAAACTCCAACCCTCTGTATTAGGCTACATTACTCACACTTTATTATTAAAACTTTGCTGTGTCGTTCTTGTTCTGCCGTCCTTTCTTCATGTTTTGTTTGTTGTTCTTTGTGAAGCATAGCCTTTCTGATACACTCCAACAACCAACCCTGTCACGTCTCTCTTCAACACGCCTGGTACAGTACTGATAAGAGGCCTGTCTTAATTCCCTCTGCTATCCTCTTTGACAAACCCCTCCCGCCCCTACGCATGTTACTTGAAAAAAAAAAAAGAAAAAAATTCAAAGGAAAGACACCAAAAAAATAAAATAACTTTCTAACACCACTTTTTTACTTTATACTCACCCTCATACACTGAACCAAGGCAGTACATTGTGACGTATAGATCCTCTTCTGTGGTTTTATTCTGTGATTGTGGTGGAAGACCATGGGATGTTTCTTCATACTGTAACTGCAAGTTGCATTTCAAACCCGTTGGTAAATGGGTAATGCGATCTTTGTTGCCTGTATGACTCTCTAGTTTGGCAGACCTAGAAGCCGATCTATATGATTTCTGTGTATGGGGCAAACGTGTTTTAAATTGATTTAATGTTTGTGCACACTCAGAGCCTTCCACTTGACTCTCGATGTGCTCTGACTGGCAGCTGCAATCCTTTGAAACAGTGTCTGACTGATGAAGTGCGCTCTCCATGTCCATCTGGGCAGTTCCACTCTGATATTGAGACAGTCCAGAGCTCTGTGGAAACACGCAGCTATGTGAAGTAGTTTGAGACCGTACAAGCTCTTTTGGGGAAGAAGTTCTGGAAGTTTTCTCACGAAGATCCTGTTTAATTTTACGTTCCATGTATAATGATACTTTAGGTTGAGGATCCATGGACTGTGACATTTTAAGAGATGCAGGAATTTTACAACTTTTCTGGTTAGGTTTCTTTAAACTGGCATTCTGCAGATACTGAATGCATCTCCTATGTAGGCTTGGACTGAGATGAGGTGACAGCCCATCAAATACAGGCTTTGATATGCTTCCAGCAACACAGGTGCCTTCACACACAGCTCTGTCACTCGGCACATTTTGTTGCTGTTGTTTGAGGTTTGTTTTAGAGCTCACCGGAGAAAGTATACTTTTAACATTTGCTGTTTTGATCCCGTCAAGTTTGCCTTGTAACAAAGAGGAGTTCTGACATGTAGTTGGAGGATTACAAGATCCAAAAGTCTTCTTCTGACATCCTCTACCTGTCATTTTTAAATCTTTGTGAGCAAAAGTGAGTAAAGTATCCTGGTCAAGAATGTCATGCTGCAATGTTTTAGTATTAGAGACAGGAATAGAACTTGCATGCCTTTCTCTGGTGATGAGCTGCTTGTTTTTTTGGCTCTCAGATGTTGGACTGGGTCGAGGTGTGGGTACCAGGCTGCCCAGATTCTCCAGCTGGAGTAAAGGAGAAGGATCTTTACTCTGTGTGGTTCCCAGACGGACTGTGTTAGACTCAGGCACAGCAGGTTTCAGACTGCAGAAAGGAACAGAGTGGTTCATATTGGGAGCAGGCGAAGTGCAGATGCTGGGCTTGGCAGGGCAGGGAGGTTTTGGCGTCATCCGCTGCACTGTGGCTGCTCTTTCTTCATAGCTTCTTTGCTTGCTTGAGGCTTGATTGCATACATTTTCTCGGATTGGCACAAAAGACCTGCACCAAAACACAAAGCAAATATGTAATTGTATATATAGCAAAAATGGAAATTTCATAACAGCAAATATCAACTGCCAAAATGTACCTGTCAGAATTTGGCTCATTGGCACAGACAAGCCCTCTCTTATCAAAAGATGGGATTTGAATAGGTGTCTTTTTGATGACAGGAGAAGAGAGGGAGGCAAGTGGCAACAGAAGCCTCTTTGGTTGTCTCGTGTAGTCAGGCCCTTGTGGAATCAAAGGGGTTAGCTGGTCAAAAGCACTCATTCTGGAAACAAGATGAGAACAGGCAACCATAATTTGATTTGTATATTCATTTAGTGACACAAAAATACATAATTTTCAGTATAATACAGTAAAGACTGACCTGCTTTGTTGTGTCTGGTAGTGGCTGGCCACGCTGAACTGAAGGAGTAAATAAAGTCCAACTTCTCGAATTGAACAGGGCAGTAGGAAGTGGTGGGCAGGCCATGCCATTCTCTCAATTCCACTGACCACTGAGGCTCAATTGTAGTACTCCCACTCTGGTCTAGCAACTTTTTATTCAGCCCATGGGAAAACACCATGCATGCCAAAATTCAATATATTTAATACAAAACACCAGACAAACTTTAAAAATTCATGATTGTTTGTTTTATTCATTATGAAGAGAGGATTTTTTTCAGAAAAAATGCTAGTGGCATGTTACACATTTTCTCATAATGCCATAGCAAAGTGAAAACATCAAGAATACATATACATTTGGCAAATTGTCGCATCTGATCTTGGTCCTTTTAGTTTGCATTTGGCACCTTGAATAATTTTTTCAATCATCATGACATTAACAAAGTCACTATTTACAACATAATTCTGGTCCACTGGCATAAACAAACCACATGCTCTTTCATAGCAACTGCTTCATAACAATCTAAATAACTGAGCCCTTTCCACTGACATACACCACACTATGTTAAACAAAAACACACAGTATATGTAAAGTGGTTATAGTGCAAATTACAAATTGTATGCAAAAGTTGGCACAAATATAGGATGAGATTTACAGGTTACATGTTCCTAAAGGGCAACACATTAACATCAACAATCTTTCTATACAGTTGCCTTTGTTCTACAAATGGCTTCACTGAAAAATCTCTTCCCAAAAACGTTTGCATTAGCTTTCCCTGATCTTTAAAGCAGAAACGGTCTGTTTTAAAGATAAGAGACAAGTTGGAATGATACACCGTTCCTTCGTCCATGATCTTCCTCCACTGTAAACTTTTTTTGTCCTGGCACAACCTCTTGACCAGATGGCCCCATTGCCCCCTTCACCTTGCCCGCTTCTCACCAATCATATCAGTGCATTACTATCATCTTCTCTGCAGTTCACGCTGGCCACTAGCGGGTGATGGCGAACCGTTTTGTTGTTCCACTTGTGGGCGTCTTGCAGCCCTGGTTCAAGGAAGTACAGGCACGCTCCGAACCCTGCCAGAACCAAGACCGATACAAGCAGGTAGAGGGGCACGAACCAGTCCAGAAACAACCACGACATACTGCTGCTACCGCATGAGGACAAGGGAGGATGTGTGCAGAAGAGAAATGACAAGACATAAGGGAGTGGAAAGGGCATTTCATTTTATGATGCATTTAAAGCTGAAAACAAACAGGTGTCGCATGCTTCTTCTAAAAATAGTGCTGATAGTAAATGAAGGGTGTCTCTTACCTGTCTGTGCTGTTAAATCAGCAGGCGTCCTTGCAGTTGGTGGAGCTGTGAGTCAAAGTCTTTCGATTATCTGCAGACCCAGCACCACGCTGCCGCTCCCACTGTTGCACTGGAGATGTCAAAAAAGAATCGCAGGTACTCTCCGAGAAGCACAGGAGGCTGGGGCTGCATGCGGCTTCTTCATCCTCCAGCTCCTGCTCTGACGTTCAAAGGAGGGGTGGGGGTTGCCATGACAACCACCTCGCTGATGGCAGAAAGGATGGAGGGTGTGGGAGGGAAACTTATACAAGTCTAATCTTTTTTTTTTTTTTTTTTTTTGATGAGTAGTGGGAGAGCATAGAGGGGGGCTAAGATGTCAGTGGATGGTGCAAGTCTCGGTGCTGCTGCGTAAAATCAATTCCACCCCATTTAACACCATCACACAGTTTATGTGACATTGAGAGTGAGGGGGGAGAGGGTTTTTGGTGAGAGCAACACTGACTGACGGCAGCTGCAGTGTTTTACACAGTCATCCCCCACAGTGGAGTAAAAAGAATTTTTCACTGTTCACGCAGTTTCTGAGACGCTTGAGGTTGGCCTACATAAGGAAAAGTTGTCAGAGGATGTCATCCTCTAATGACTGCCATTTTTAGCACAAGCTGTACCAGCATCAAATTCATCAAAAGCTTCAAAGAGGCAAGACTTTACCAGTGGATTTTGGACAGAGAAGCTGCTTATGCAGAAAGGAAACAACAGTTTATTTGAGTCCCCCCCACACAGCTCTTAAGTGAAAAACTTTGATAATATGACAATATGTATTTTTGGAAATTGTATAATGATTAATAAGTGGTTAAAGTTAGTGTATTCTGGGAATTAGAGGAGATTTGTACAGTCATAAATTCATAGCAATGGTAGAGGGTCCGTTGTAAGATCACTCACGTTAAAGAGTTTATGAGCAAAAGGCTCAGTGTGAAAATGTGTCAGGCATACAGCTGCTGCAGGAACACTTGTCTGTAAAATCAAGTGGAGCATCAGTTTCAGGATTATCACTGAGAGTGATAATGGTCATTTACTGTCACTGACATAACAGATTATAACTGTTTGTCTTTTGTCAGGTAAAAATGGTCAAATGCAGTTTAGCAGCTCCCTGGCGTTTGGCTGTTAGTAACACACTCATGTAATGGTCAGTGCATTGACTATCTATCCAGAAGTAAATTACATTGCCTTACTCTTTCTCTTTGACCACACTTCCAAGATTTGCCCCTAAGAATGCTAACTGCATTTGCAATACACAATTTATAAACTTGACTTCTTAATATTTTGTCCTCCCCTTGGCTCACATGTATGTAAGAACCATTACTATGGATGATAGTTTGCAGATCTTACACCTGGATTAATACATTTAGTGTGGATCTGTTTTATTGACAGGCATACTAAATTAGTCTTAGCTCCACATATACTTGTGAAATAAGAACCCTGGGAACTGTAACGAAGACACCGTACCCCTGCTGCTGTGTAAAACTGAACTGACGACTGTGAGAAGACCAGACAGCTTCACACAGAACAAACAGTCGGACTTAGTGCAATTTATTATGATCCTGTGTCTAACTGTGTTTTGGTAAAAGTGAGATTTGTTAATTTGTGTCAACAATTACACAATATCGCAAACAATACCCATAGGGATGGGAAAGACAACTCTGAATTGCAAATCAACAGTTTATTCTACAGAAGGTTACGCCCTGGATATATCACTGTGGATGGCAGTTCAAACATTTTCTTGATTCTTCTCACATAACATTAACAAGGGGCCATGCAGTCCAAGAAAAATGTTGTGTGGAGACAAATGCCACTAAAAATAACAAAATTAATTAGTTTAGTTCCACCTTTTCCCTCATTTCAATCACACAGGCCTCTCTTATTCCTTACCAAGAGACGTGTCTATAATCTTCTTGAAACAAACAATACATCACATATAAGACAGCATTTGACTGGATCTGCATTAAAGAACATATCCCAGAGCAGGCAGTTTCTACTAAGGCGTGTAAAAAAAATTATATGCCTTTTATAATTTGGCTGAAGGGGCTGAGAGATTTGTCCGCAGAGATTGTGAGATCAATGGAGCAACGTGTTGTGGGTTATTTAAATGTACATGATGGTCCCCTTGCACCGTCACACATATGTACTGAAAGAGACACACATTAAAAACATTGAAGTTGATCTATAAAATGTAACATCTCAAGAAGTCTTAATAGTTATAATTAACCCTTACATTTCTTTCCTGAAGTTGCTGAATTGTTGAGGCAAGCGTGTTCTCAAAAAATCCTTGTTCTGCGCTGAAGTTTAAACATGTTTATTTTAGTTTGTGGAATATTCAACATAAAAAATAAAGTGACATTAACATACAGGATAACTAGGACACTTGCTTGTGTTTTTGAACGCATATCCAAGCTCTGCTCCAAACTCAATCTAACTACGTCTTTCTGAAATCACAGAGGCAGAACTAATACTTTGGTTTTGGGGATAAACAATACAACACATCAAACATTCTAAACAAATGTTATAATGTTCGAGAGCAGGGGGATGCATAACAATAGATTCCAGTTTTTTGAAAGAATCATCAAAATGTATTAACCTTTTTATTTGTTCTGGATTGGCTATACAAATGTATTAATCTTGTGTCTTAAAGTCCTTTTAACTGATGTCAATCACAGCTTTGGGGTTGTATAATGGCACCACTTTCTGAAGCTAGTGAAACAATCATTTCAAATTGTTTATTTAAGATGACATTGAACTTTGTGCCATTTCGTTTTATGGTGATAGGCCAAGTAATTACAGATTAACAGTTAAACAGCAAATTGTATCATAAAATTAAAAAAAAAAAAAAAAAGGGATTCTAGATTGTTGTGATGTCATGTGAATGCAACCTTTCTAGATGTAAAGGAATAGTTTGACTTACAAAATTTACTCGCAGATCTCTAGAAAATACATATCCTGCAAAAAAAAAAACGTTCTATAAATAAATGTTCTGAACTTTTAATGAACTTAATCAAGATTACATACCTCCTTCAACAGAGACAAGACCCCTTTCTAAAAGTATCTGTGCAGATTGTTTTGTTATAGGGATTGCAGTCAACAATCTGATCAATGCACCATGAGAAAACAAAAAAGATCTGAATTATGAAAAAATATCAAATATTCACTGAAAGCTACAATGCGTTGGTAATGACCTCTCAAGTGCCTTCTCATAAGTGTATACTTTTTTCTTCTTTGACAGCATTTCAAACTGAATATTCTCGTCTATCCCACGTCTGATTTTAGAGGCTGTTTGTCTCTATGAACACATACACAAACACATAAGAACACAGGCTAAAATCACTGGATAACACGCATGCTGTCACTATTGTCGGATAATGTAGTAATGTAGTAGTACAGCCTACTGCTTATACTTGGGATGTACTTTAATACATGCACGTGAAATGTTTACCCTAATTTGAAAATAGCTAATTATTTTATATTTCTATCTACAGTATGTTTTCATTCCCAATCCAATACAGTGGAATGACTTGGAGTCAAAGTGGCACGAACCATTTAAACTTTCTCTATTAGATTTGGCTGAAGTGTAGCCTTGTATGAAGAGTATAAAATGAATTACCACATCTGTAACTACAAACTGTTTTGCATCCAAAAGGACAAGAGTATCCACCATCTCTGGATATAGAGCACTGAACTGTGGAGAACATAATGTGAAGATTGCAGTACCAAAACTAATGACAAAATTATTGTTGAAATGAATAAAATAAACAGCAATTATTACCATTCCTGCAATGTGACCACCTATGAGGTAAAAAAAAAAAAAAAAAAGGTAAATTGGATGTAAAACAAAAGATACAATGTGCTATGTGCTCTTACTCACCCATACTGTGCCCAATGATGGACAATTTTGTCATCCGAAGAGCTGCAGAAGTTAATTTCACAGACCATCACCCAACCTCATATGTTTAGTGAAAGAATAAACATACACTGCAGTAATCAACAAACTCACAGTCTACAACTCTGCGTACATCTGCCACGTACGAAAGCGACGTGTAGAAAACTCCAGGTGGATGGTGTGATGACAGACCGTGGCCTGCCAGGTCTATAGCAATATATCTGTAATCTAAAAGCACAAACTGTAAGGAAGTCGAGAAGATTCTGGGACATCTAACTTGCCTCAAATAATAATAATAATGTGTCAAGGATCAGGACATGTGTTTATCATGAACAGATACAACACATGTACATTATAGACTTAGCATTTTACTATAAACTACACAAACTTGTGCAACAGGAAAAGGTCTGAACTCTTTTCTTTTTTTGAACAGTAAAAACTTACACCAGGTTTATCTACTTAAACTTTGGTTTGCCAAACACAACTTTATTGTTTTTAAACAGCAAACGCACTTGTCAGATCTATTAATCTTCATAAGTGCGGGTCTCTGTGTGATATACAGGGGCCCATAGCCTATAAAACAAACAAATACTACTCTGCTCATAATTAGGCAGACAGATATATACCTTTGGGCAGAAGTGGAATGAGTGTGTTAAATGAACCGCAGTTGTCAGCCCAGCCATGTAAACACAACACAGGATAGCCTTGCCTGGGACCCCACACCCGACCTCTGATTTCTCCCCATGGGACCGGGACAAACAGCTCTGAAACTGGACAGAACAACAGAACAACATCACGACAAAAAGTCACTTAAATCACTTCACTTTTCATGCAATTTGTGTGAGGTAAAATCAAAAGGCAAAAGAGAGTGACCTGTTGTAGCCATTCTAATCAGTGCTGCTGGGTTGTGCAACCTCCCGGACAGAAAAGTACAACTTCCAGGGTCATAAGGCGGAGTTTGAACGTGTTTTTTCTCGGGGGCCTCGTTTCATTTCTTTATCCCCGTCTCCTCCCGTCCTCGGCCCTTTCCGGGACCGCTTCCTCTTCCATTTCCTCCGCAGTAATCCCCATTTTGCGCGTTCCCGTGAAGGAGCCGCCACATTAAGTGCTGTTCGAAACAGAGCAAGCAGTGAGGAGAGTCCAACTTATGAAACTATGAAAGCATACTACACAAAAACAAATCATTATTCCAAAAAAATATGGTTTGATATTGTTAATTATCTGGACAAATCAATTAATCAATGAACAAGGTCAAATACACACTTACTACACAATAATTTCCTTCAAACCTCAAATTCAGTCAGCTAGTACTAACAAAAAGCAAGACATAACAGTCTACGGTGAAATGGACTGAAACCAAAGTTCTGCATCAACAATAAGCTCAATGAAGTGAACAAGATTATGCACAATATTTATCTTGACACGATGAACATTGATTACAGCTACAGTTTTTGCAACAGAAACCATCTGTCATCTCTTCTATCAAAGCAACTACAGCCTAAACCTCTGGTTATTCATTCAGAATAAAACCGACACACGAGGAGAGCGACATCCTTTTATGGGTCAAACACCCAAACAACCATCTCACCCACAACTACAGCTAATGAGCAAATTCTATATTTGCGACAATAAACCCAACTAGAACCGCTTCTATCAAGACCATCATCATCAGGATCAAGATTAAAAATAACAATAAAACACTATATCAGAAATAGTAATAAGAATTCCCCAATTTTTTTGTTTATTAGTAATATTGTTACTATCAGTATTTTCTTTTTAATTTATTTTATTCATGTTTTGTTTTTTGTCCTCTCGCTGTTAGTTTGATTGTTGTCAATGTAAAAAAAAAAAACACAAAAAAAACACAAAGTATAGTCCCATGTTTATTTAGAAGTGAAATTGCCTTGTTTTGGCATTTATTAAAGAGTGGGTGCTTTGATAAATGAAAGACAAAAGTCAAGGTTACTTAATGTAACTCTGGTTCTTTGATAACAGAGTGAGGATCTTTGTGGAAGCTTTCCCTCCCACCCGCTCCACAAAGTGCTGGACACAAGAGCTCGTTCACACCGCTCCACTGAGAGACACAAGAAATCGTTACTGCCTGTCGCCATCAAACAGCTAAACTCTGCTGTAAAATCCTCTTGTAGTGTTGTGCAATACTCAGTACTGCTGAAACATTGTACGTGATCATGTAAATATTTAAATATGTTGTGAATATATATTTCTATAAGCTAAGTTATAATGTAAATTTATTTTGTTCATACTAGGGTTTAGTCAATAAAAAACATTGACACTGATATTTAATTTATTTAGTTTCTTATTTTTTAACAATTCTATTCTTTTCTTTCGGTTGCAGGTCTACAGCAATTCTGATTCTGAAATCCAACATAAGTACAGTAAAGTATTAAAAACAACAGTTGTAGTTGAAGTTAAAACATAATCATATAATTATTATTATAACATAGATCTTCATTTAGAGCACATAAATGATTAATGACAGTCATTCAAACTAAATAATAACATAAAACTGAAAACAGTCAGCCGGGGTACAAGTGTATTTTCTACAGTTTGGGTGTTTCTTTCAGCACCAGCACATTGGAGTGTAAGAAATCGGACACTATTGGAGCCACACATTCCGGGTTGTTGAGGTGGACGTGATGATCACCAGGGACCGTCACCACTTTGTGCTGAAGGACAAAAGACAGCAACATTATCATCTGCGATTAACAGAGACAAAAGTATCCCCCATAACTGTTCACAATGTGTTTGAAGCCTCTTTGTTTTCGCTGCATCTGGGGAGTAGACCTCTCTATTCTTCCTTTGATCAGCAGCATTGACCAGGCTTTAGTATGTAGGTCACTTTTGTTGAACAACATTATACACTACTTCAGCATCTGCTTTGCTGTCTGTCAAGCCACATAAGCAGCTAAAAAGTGTGAATGCAAACTTCATATAAACAAACTGGCCTCACATTTTGGTCTCTGTAGCCTTGAAGAATTGCTGAAGTTAATTTCTTCTGATCTGCTTCAACAAAGATTTTTTCAAAGCCTTCTTCTGCTCTGAAAAAAGAAAGTTGAAGAATTATTTTTTGCCGTATTTAGAAAGCATGAAAATATTGTTCTAAAGAGTCTTACAGAATAACTAAAACACTGGCTTGTATTCTTGACTGCATCTCTAAACTCTGCTCCAAACTGATTCGGACTATGTTTTTCTGTAAACAAGAAACAAAACATGTTTAAAGTATTAATATACAAATAGGAAGGAACAATCGAACAATGCGTCAATAAGTTGTATAACCATATTCAGCCGATGAATTAACAGTTAAGTTATTTTTAACCAATATTGTTGATACAATTACTTACTAGTATAGCACAAGATTTATTTGAAAGGCAATTCATCATTTAACGTCTATTAAACATGAACATGCCATTGTTATAATGACAAAACTTATGTTAAACCATACGAGGTCTGTCCCAGGGTTCAATTTTAGGCCTGTGCTTTTTAACCTGTATCTTGGCGGAGTCAGAGACATTCAATCAACTTCCAGTTATACTCATGATACACAGCTTTACATTTCATGTCTCCTGGGGCCAGATGATGTGAAAAAGTAAGACTTTAAGATCTTCTATCAGCTAAAATTCACCAGTGGGATTGTGCTTTTCAGGACCAAAATTATCACAGGAGCAAAAAATCCAAATCAAAGACCCTGATGATATTGAGCCTTTTTAGCTGCATTTTAGAGAAGCATACAGCCAAATTCTTGTAATTTGGGCATATGTTTCTCTGCATTTAATTTGTTTCACTTTTTTATGTTCAACTTGTACTGCGTCTCTGTGGAATGTATGGCTGTAAAGGACCAGGGGGTTCAGGGTGTAGACTGATTGGGTGGAAGGGCTTTTGGGATTGTTTTTAATGAACTGTAAAGCATTTTGTTACATTTCTTGTATACAATTGCTTTATAAATGCACTTTGATTGACAGACAATAAAAAGTATGATTTATACAATTATTATGTACAATGCTTTGACTCAAACCTACCAGATTAATGCGCAAGTCTCGAGAAAACATAACCCCTGGAGACACAAAAAATTGTAAAGTAGTTATTTTTATTTATGTAGTTTTATTTAAATTGTTATATTAACAAAAAATAGAAAATGCACCTCTATCCGTCTTAACAACACCTCTTTCTAAAAGAATGTGCACCGACTCTTTCGACAGAGTGGGGTTGGCTTCTGATAATCTGAAAGAAAACAGCTATAGTTTGAGTACACCATTTTCACAAAATCGTAAGGGAAGCAATATTGATTAATACCTTTTTACAGCTTCTTCATATGCATATGTTTTCTCTGTCTTCTCCACAGACTTCTTTTCAAACTGCAGAAGTCCATCTATTCCCTGTTTCATTATTCTAGGTATTGTTTTCTAAAAAGACACAAAAAGCCTACACATTGACTATAATAGAGCTATTATAACTATAGGCATACAGGATCTGACAGCAGTTGTATATGAACCACCACAAATTAACCCCTGCCCTGAATAAACCCCATGAAATAGCCAAGGCCAGAGCTACCACTCTGTATCATCTCTACTGATTAAGGAAGCATTTTCAAGAAAAGTAGTTCTATTTTGAAATGTTTAAATTCAGATACTTAGTGAACATATTTGAAATAAATGAGTTGGTAAATATATTTAATATGTGTGGACCTACAAAATCTAATTCAAGTGTCATTAACAAACAATACAAGCAATGAGACGCTGCATGCACAGTGGCTTTTTCTTTAAGATTTAAGTTATTTGTTAAGTTAAAGGTACAAGGAATTGTTTCCAACAATTACATATTACATATTTCAAACATACATATCAGTTTCCTCAGGTGTTAAGTTAAATCAAAGGTTGATTTTATCCACTAATACAAAAAACTATTTACGGAAGGCAAAGGTTGCTTTATATTTTCCTTTGGCTGGCAGATCCTATGACTAAATTGCCATACTTGTGGCACCTGTCTGTTAATGCCCGACCTCATTAGAGCTCGGAAGCTAAGCAGTGCCATCCTGGTCAGTACTTGGATGGGAGACCGCTGGAACACCAGATGCCACATTGGGGCAGCTGGAGGAGGAAATGTCATTGTGTCCTTGGGCAAGACACTTAACCCACATTGCCTAGTATGAAAGTGGTGTGTGTGTGTATGTGTGTGTGTGCATGCGAATGATTGGTAGTGGTCAGAGGAGCCAATCGTGCAGATTGGCAGCCTTGTTTCCGTCAGTCTGCCCCAGGACAGCAATGGCTACACTAGTAGCTTACCACCATCGAGTGTGGAGTGAATGAATGTGAAGCAACTTTGAGAATCCAGAAAAGTGCTATGTAAGTATAATCCAAGGTTTGCTGTAAACCCAACCGGGCTCTCTATTAGAAATATTAATACTATTTGGTTAATTAATAATTGTGAGTATTCAGGTCACAATATACATCAAGAAAAAACAATTGAATCTGAAGTGAATTTCAGAAGCAATGGCAATTGATTAAACAAAGTGAATAAAAGTGATTTAAGGATTTCACAATGGTTGGGTCCTGGTCTTTTAGAATGTGCAGCACATTGTAAACCAGTGGGAGCAAAGATTACAGCTATAACCTTTAACTTACATGATAAGGCTGAACTAATCAAAACTGTTAGTATAAACTGCCTAAAGAGCCCACACTTTTTCAGCATGAGAGCTACTTATGAAATGACCAAGTTGAAATGATATACCACCTAATATAAAAATGCAAAATATAAATATATTGATATACAGTGATGGGAAGAATACTTGTATTTTGTATTCTGTATATTTTGTTGTATTCTGTAAAATGTATTCCGTTACAGAATACTGAATACATGGTTTGAAAAGTATTTTAACGTATTTCCTTACATTGCCATATTTAGGTACTTCTGAATTCTTATACTATAATACTTTTGATGATAGCACTCTGCTGCTTATTCTGAAGTTTTGAAGCAAGAGTCACTGATGAACCGCGCTCATGGGACCTGGGACATTATATTGCGCTGGGGGCAGGGCCAACAAACCCTGCCTGCAGCGCGTTTCCAATGTGCGTGGAACATGCACCGCCACATCCACAGCCGCTGTTGTACAGACGCTGACAATCGGATCTCAGAGTGAGCCGTTTGCTTTTGCAAGGAGGGGGGCCAGTCCAAGAAATGGGTGTTTTTTGGAAACTGTTATGTTATGGATATTGCACAACGCAAAAATGTATCAACAAAGCCCTTAGAATAGACTGTGTAAAGGGCAAAATAGCAGAATATGGGACCTTTAAGGATCAATCGGGGACCAGGGAAAAATCGGTACCGCGGAACATCGGGGTTGACCCCGGACGGATGATAGGCTGACGTCTACTTTTTTAATAACCCATGCGATCTACCCACACTACATTCGCGATCGACGTAATGGGCACCCCTGGTCTAGACTATATGAGGCCTAAGCTCAGTTATACCACGGGTAGACCATGGTCAGTGATTCCCAAAATTGGGGTCCAGAGACCTCAGACAGACGACGGGGGGGACCCCAGAGGTTCATAAAATGAAACATAAAATTCAGTTTGAAATCAATGTTACATCATTCATTAGTTTAAACTTACTATTGTGAATCAGTATATTATTTTTTTTTTGAATTATTGGATATTCTTTTGAATTAAGTACAAAATATTATTCAAGGGCACAGTAGGATGATCGCAGTGATAAGAGGGCGCCAGAGTTTGGGATAGTACTGGGAAAGTATTGCGGATTCATTCAAGGCGTAAGTTTGATGTCAATTCAAATGACATCTCTTCACAGGACAATATCAGAGCATGATAATCAAGCTCCTGTTTGAGCAATAATGGACCTGTCTGCTTTACTGTGGGAGTAGAGAATATTGTGCAAAGTGATAGGTAATCAAGCTATGACAAGCTGCGTGACAATCATTTACATGTAGAATTGGTTCCTTTCAAAAAGATAATCAACAGGGAAATCCAATGTGTTTTGGCAATCCCTGAAAATTCCCTCTCTGTGGAACGCTCCTTGTACAATCCGTGTGCCCAAATTGACAGGATTCTCGAGGAAGGGTGAAGTCGTAGTGATGGTGAGATCTGATTGGTTAGCTGCTTGAGCTGTCAGAAACTTAACCTGGTCTGGAGCAGGTTAGGAGTTTGGGGCATGATTTACTCTGGTAGGAAGTGAACCAGATTCCAGTACCACCACACTAGGTTCAACCCCAAATCCCACTAATTACGTTAATTGAACATGATGTCTGCATTGCTGACGTTGTAATTTGAGGTTTTCAAGACGATTATCCAATCAGAAAGCAGAATTAGCCTCACAAGGGTTGCCAGTTTCTACGATCCAGTTGATTTAAACCTACCGAAGCCCAGGACCTGCAGCCAATCATTAAACTGCATAAACTTGGATGTGTCTCTATCTGCACGTTAAGGCACAGCCAAACCTGGTTCAGTTGTGATTGAACTTTTTTAAACCAGAAAGAGCGCATGCTACACACGGTTCCTTTAAATATCTATCTTATATAACTTAAGCACAACATGCAAAACTTACAGAAACTCCTGAAATATGCTGTCACATAAAGAAACAACAGTACTCGAAGAAGGAGATATGTTGTGTAATGTATAGTACAAATAACTTGCGTACCGGATCTGTGGGCAAAAATCCATAAGAGTCCAGGAGCACAAGAGCATTCACCATTTCAGGATACAAGGCACTGTACTATTGAAAAGCAACAGTAAAGTTACAAGTGTTTTTGTTAAGAGATAAAGAGAAATATGGAGACACAAAAAGGCTTACCATTCCTGCAACATTACCACCTTGAAAAGATAATCAAGAAAACATAAGGTTATAACATAATACAGCCATTTGAATCTCTCATTCATTCTTCACTCACCCATACTGTGTCCTATGATGGAGAATCGGTCCCACTGGAGAGCTGCAGGGAGCAATTTCACAGATCATCAACCTGGCAAGTTCACTGTCTTACCAAGAAGATTGTTTTGAAAACAACAATACAGCAAATAGTGTGGCACAGTGGAGAAGAGCAATATGATAATAAAATCAATAACATCTTAGAAAATAAAGGCTACAATTTGAAAAACATACGTACCATTGACAACTCTGCAAACATCCGCAACATATGAAGGAAATGAGTAGAAAACTCCTGGAGGACGATGTGAGGATAAACCATGGCCTGCCAGATCCACTGCTACATAACGGCACTCTTGAAAGAAGAAACATGCCTTTGTGTGAATAGAATACAAGACATTTATAATAATGATGATAATAATAATGATTGGTGCACAAAGGCTCGGACCACTGAGCCACTTCCACCTCTTAGTCCATTTTTAGACTTTGTCTGATTTTTTTGTCTGATTTCTTCTATATTATCAATTTAAAATATCTAAAAATACCTCCAGAGACTGAACAAAACAATGTAGTAAATGTTTTGTCATTTAAACAGAAAAATATATATTTAACCCAAATTTTAGATGCTTCTCATAGACCCATATGTATGTGAAGGAAAAAATACCATAACACACATTAAATGAAAAACTATAATATAATTAGGCATCCATCATAATGTCCAATTGACTCTGTGCACTAGGGGGCAGTTGGTCTGTTTATTTTTATTTTAGGGCTAGCTCATTGCTTCCTATCTAATTCATTTCTATGAGGTTTTTGTCCAGTCAGTCTAAAATAAATAAATCCTGACAGATCATGCAGTGAGTTGTGCTGGACGTCTCTGAAACACGTTAAAGACTTTACAAAACAAGTGAGTGCTTCACCAAAGGTGAACGTGTTTGTGTCTCAAGACTAACGCTAATGCCTAACAATTTAAACGTAAACAACCCAACTGATGTTCTGTGCACAAAGTCAATTGGTGGCTTTCAGATTTTAGAATGTGATGGTGTCATACTCTCAGATGGGGGCAAGAGACAGGTTTTTCTTGATTGATTACATTAAACTTTGGAGCAAACGAATGTAAATTCACAAAATTTCAACCTGATAATTTCCATTAGTGACTGGACCCCAAAACATGCTGTATATACAACATCAGCATTTTCACAATTTTTATTTTAGCTGCCCCCCATTTGTATTAAATATTATAGGCCAATAGAACGCTGTGATGTCATCTGAAACCCAGCAATTAAATAAACAATGTATTGTTATTGTCTTTAAACTGAGCTCTGGGTTTTCATTTGCCAAAATCCTCTTCATTTTTCATATTTTATGAAAGTCTAAGGTTAATCAACGTTTCTCTGTTGGAATCACATTGTGTTCTGCTTCTTTTTTTTTTTTTTTTTTTTTGCCTCCAGTGAATCTAGAATGTAGTTTACAAACTTTTAAATGGTCAACTTACCCACCTTTAGGCAAAAGTGGAATAAGGGTATTGAAAGTCCCACAATTGTCAGCCCACCCATGTAAACACAGCACAGGACGGCCATGTTCAGGACCCCACACTTTCCCTCGGATCTCTCCCCATGGCACCGGCACAGACAGCTCTGTAACTGGACAAAGACATGGTGTTTTTGAACGTTTAATATTGAGGTGAAATTGTACAGGCAGTAGAATTGAAACGGTCAAATGGGTACCTGCTTGTTTCACGGTGCTTGTCGTAAAGTGTCTGGCACTTTTTAAAGCCTGCATCTTATTTCACAAAATGTGTGTATAAAGTAAAATTTGGCACACAGCAGCACGAACAGCCCAGCACCAGGAAAGGATTTATTACAAATATCGGCACAGGCTGGACCATTAGCCTTGGCACAGAGGGGGTGTTTTTCCGGGTGTCATACCACGTTACACCACGCGCTGTCGTCGACCGATATTATTGGATAAGCAACTAGGTCCTATTAGAAGATGGACCAATCAGCTCAGAGAAAGGCGGGACTTAAATTTTTAGCAATTTTGATGTAATTATAATTTCATACAGTAGAGGGCCTATTTTCCAAGCCTGACCAGCCTTTCCCTTTATCATTCAGTGTTGAATAATACATGGAGATTAGAATGGAGGCCAGGCAACTATTTTCCGAAGGAACAAATCTTATTTTGGCCATTGCGTTTTCCTTCCAAGTAAGGGGGCTTAATGGTTGCAGATTAAAAAGGTGTATAGAAAAAAGTAATGTGCGGTAAGGTAAGTTATGGTCTAATAATAATAATAATAATAATAATATAAACATAATTATTGCTGGGGTTACTCGGAGTGTAAGACAAAGCATATATACACACACACACACACACACACACACACACACACACACACACACACACACACACACACACACACACACACACACACACACATATATATAAATTTGATTTTTTAATAATGATCCACTATTTTGAAATGTATTATTATTATTAGGCCAATTTATTTAACAGATTAGATGCTATAAAAATAAGTCATAAATGCATCAATGCCAATTGACTGCTAATTAATTAGTTATTATTATTATTATTTTATTTAACCCGGAAAACACCCATTGAGAGTGAGATCTCTTTTTAAATGGGGCCATGGCCAAATGGTCAGCAGCACACATTAGGAGCATTACAAGTTTAAAAATTAATTAACAACAAAATGTAACAAAGTGCAACAGAGAAATTGAGACCCTCTGTCTTTTTTGTAGAAAGGAATGAAATGCGTTTAAGGAAACAAGATCAGACCATTTGGTTTCCGACTGTAGAGTGTTCCAAGAAGGAGCAGAGAAACTAAAAGCTTGTTTTCCCAGTCCAAACACGAGGAACATGCAATTGAGAAATGTCATTGTAATTATAATAATTATTTTATTACACTTCTCTTAATACACCAAAACTGCATGACTGAATACAGTGCTGAAGTATTTATTCAACAACAACCGATTTTTGATGTAAATATGTCATATTGATGAAGTTGTTTGTCCTTATCACAACCAAATATTTTTGTAATCATGTGTCCAGATTAGACTGGGAGGTGTTGAGGACATTTGAAAAGACCTGCACCGAGAGGAGACGACCAATGAGAGGACGCAGAGATTTTGGAACCAGGGCATGAGACCCAAGGTATAAAAGATCTGTAAGTGGGGTGAAATCAGGTCAGGAGCAATTTGGAGACATCACACAGGATTTATGCTCGCGGTAGGTTCATTTTATCTTTTAAATATTTGCAGTGGTATAATTATTTAAAAATGGTTCAATAAAACATCATTTAAAAAAATAATAATCTTATAATTTTTATTTATTATTTGAGTCTTGATGTTTTTCATGCATTCCCGTAACTTGTGTTTCCTACACCTACAAGCTAGTTTAAACTGATCTGATTTAACTCAAAATAATTGAGGACACAAGACATTTTCACCTTTCCCCAAAAGGAATTTCCTGAACACAATGCTATGAATCTTGGGCTCTGAAACAATCAAATGAAAATGTTAGTGCAATAATAATTTTAGTGTAATATATTATTTCCCGCAAGGTCATGGCTGACTTTGACAACATTTTGAAGTTCTGGGGCCCAGTGGAAGCTGACTACAGCGGCATGGGGAACTTGGTGCTTACCCGGTCAGTAAAAAAATAGTTATATTACTTCAGGACAATAGCAATTACATTTCTGTTTTATATTAGTCTGTTCACAGAGCATCCTGCGACCCAAAAGCTCTTCCCCAAATTTGTGAACATCTCTCAGGCGGACTTGAGCAGTAACACTGCAATCTCCACTCATGGGGCCACAGTCCTGAAGAAACTGGGCGAGCTGCTCAAGGCCAGAGGAAACCATGCCGCTCTCCTCAAACCTCTGGCCAAAACTCATGCCAACCAGCACAAGATCGCACTCAACAACTTCAAGGTAATTTATTTATTCTTGAAAAACAATAACTCACAATAACCACTATAAAATCTGATGACCTGTATTTAGTAGAACAAAATAATTTATAGATTTATGATCAGTTGATCTGCCTTCTGGTGTCTTTGCAGCTGATTACAGAGATCATTGTGAAAGTGATGGAGGAGAAGACAGGTCTGGATACTGCTGGACAACAGGCTTTCAGAAATGTGATGGCTGCTGTCATTGCTGACATCGATGCAAACTACAAAGAGCTGGGTTTTGCTGGTTGAAAACAAAGACAACAAAAATGTCATGCATCACAGAGACACAACTGTTTCAAATCAAAATCTGCAATATATTCTGCCTTAGATGCACAAGCCATAATTTTTCTTTTTCTTTTCCTCAATAAAAAGTATTTAAATGAAAACAAAGATGTTTGCTCCAGGTGTTTTTGGTGCTATTGGAAAACACACAAAGAAGCATAATTAAAAGCTTTTTTTATTTTCATAGCCAAGCCAACATCATCAAGGCTTACAATAAAATGTGTTACAGCGTTTAAGTCTAATGTGAATCTACAGTCTTGTGACCTTGTGAATTGAATGAACAAAGCTTTGCCACGGCCTGTTTCACAGACGTTATAATATAGCTCTGTATAACTTATGTAGAAATGCTTTATAGGGTTGGTCAATGTAATCTTCATTAAAAGGGGTACACATCTCTTAAAGAAGCACATGCACTAGTCCTTTTTGTGGAGCCCTTTCACCTATGTAGAAAACAACTATATGTCCAAACTGGATACACAATGAACCACAAGTATTGGGTGTAATGCATTGCTAACATCCCATTAACTGATCATGCCATTTACTTCCGTTAACACAAATTCAGAAAACAAACCAAGTAATACAAAAACAGTTCCAGTATCAACCATTATCAAGCACTACCTCTTCCACACTGATGTCATCTTTCACTTTCAGCACAATTGGTTCCCAGCAGTGCAAATGCTGCATCAGGAGAAATGTCAACGGACAAAGGAAGGTTAGATTTGAGATATTAAATTTCTCAGCAACTTTCTTACACTGAAGTTATAGCCCTTCATTATTGAACCGCTTCCCAGATGTCAAACGGTTGTGATGTGGCGATTGCAAATCACGTCTGATGTGAGAGCCAGACCTAGATCCATTTAGAATGACAGATCTGATCATTGACGTGCCACAGCCTCACTGACTCCTACTCCCAGAGGCTGACACATTGCCATTACTGTTAGTTTAACTTGTATCATGGACACTTGCCATCAAGATAACCTATTGTTAGTTCGGGTTTGTGTGAGTGTGCGTGAGATTGTGTGCATGGGTAGACGTGACAAGAGACACAGCAGCACAATTACAGAGCCTTGTCTCCTGACCACCCAAAAGGGTCAAGATAAATTCATAATAAATGTGCACCAAAACTTTTTTAATTCAAATGAAAGAGATGTAATTTAAGAGTATGTTTTAGATGCTTTATTTATATGAACTAAATTGTATAACACTGAAATTAATTATGAAATTATCTGATTTTATGTTGGATGTAAAATGCAATATAATATCATATCACATGAACAAAAAAATAGCAGTAACAATTGAACTGATCTCAATTTTAAATATGAATGTTGTCCCAGCATCCAGTACAAGTCACACAAGTGTTTATGGCGAGTCATGTGAACAGACCTGTGCATAAACATCCGGCTCAGGCTGTCTCAAAGTCTAAGCACAGCCGGTGGGAGAGGCAGCCCATTCCCTTGTAATGGCAGTAGGTTAGAGGTTTTAATCAAAGCTCGGCTGATCGATGTCTGGTGGCACAGTGCAGCGCGTCAGGTTGGATAGGTATAGGGCTGTCGCCGTGGGAACAAAGCCAGCCGACACCTTCAGGATGGTCAGTAGTCTCTTTGTAGCATTGGCCACACCATCTGGACTCTGTCAAAACAGTTATGAGAGGATTTAATCTCTTCATTTCATGTCATTCTGCACATATGACAAGAGAGAATAGCTTTTTTTTGGTAAATCTACAACAGTAATAAAGCAGTTTTAACAAACCTGATCCTCTGCAAACAGCAGCGGACACTGAAGGAATGCAGCAAGTTTCCGAACAGTGTCCAGGCGCGCTGAAGGGACTGAGACATTGCGAGCTGTTAACAATAAACACAATAAATGAATTGTTTATGCCACAGAAGGTGTAGCCATAGATAATGCCACAGAAGCTCCACAAGTTGTAACCATAGAAACTAAGCAATCTATAATTTTCTGTATTGAGGTTATTGCTGACATTTCAAATGTACTAGACAAAGTTTCCAAAAGGAAGGAATTGTTATATAATTGGTGAATTTAATATTAATCTTCACAAATATGAGGCAAATTTGGTACACCCACCTTCAGAAAATATTTAATATAAAGGAATTTTAGTGAAAAAATATATAACAAAATGTAGAAACATTGTCAGTCAATTACAATAGACTAATGCCTTTACATTATTTATGAAAACAATTTGAGGTCTATAACTTCAGCCTGTGCCTGTTTTTAAATAAACCTGCCATGCTCAATCAATAGAGACCAATCTCTCTTTTTTTAAGAACTATTAAGTTGATAAAAATGGTTTGCCAGATGAGTGGATTGCCTTGAAAAGAAAAACAAAAACCTTTTGTATCTTTACAACAAAAAAACGTATGCATTAAATCACTGAAATTCACAAAGCAAAAATAGACCAACACAAAGGCCTTTGACACTGTGAATCATATAATTCCTCTGGACAGGCTCTATAAAATGTATAAAACGCTATCCTTTTCTGTGGTTCACAAGTTGTCTAACTGACCGATAGCAAACTATAATGTACATTTTATTATTATTTATTAAAAGGCCTATACCTGATTTATTTACTATAGTTTAGATACATTCTCTTTACATCACACATTGTTTGATAGAAACAACTTCATGGAAAGACATTGGGTTTGTAATGTATAATCTGTGCATAATATAAACACACTTAGGAAAACACTAATGCAAAAATGTTTGCCAGGGTCACCCCTTTTCAGCTAATCAGGCACATTGTACACTAAGAATCATGGGAAATTAACTGCTTGACACTGTCCCAGACATGTGATTCTCTGTCATGGTGCAGTTTCATAAAACATCATCCTGGAAGCATCATGTTAGTACAGAAAATGCCTAACTTGTGGGTATTTTAGGAAAAACCTGGCACCTGATGAATACAAGGGTTGCAATTATGTTTTGTTATTCAATGATAATATCCATAGGTTAACACTTAATATTGCTTGGGCTAGCACTCTCCAAAGTAAACATGAATGATTTATTATATGATTTATGTTTTACTAAGGTGAAAATAAATAAATATTTAAAAAACATGTTGGGATTAATTTGTTATGTTCAAATGGGAAAACTTTACCATTTGTCACCATGAAGCAGACTTTTCCAAGAAAATATGCTGGGTCCAAATATTTCAGTGAGGCCTCTGCAGACTGAAAACTGAAAATAAGAATATAGAAAAGCTTGTAAAGGCAAAAGCAACATGCTTAAAAGGACATTTAAAGTTAAACACTCAATGAGGCTGAAATAGGACTACAACAGGCATCAACCAGTGACTGTTTAATGTGGATGTTACTGGTCTGACAGTTCACTCCAAAATGTAAACTGCGAGTTTCATTGTCAAATACGCTTGAATCTAATGTTACCTCCGCTCTGAGGTCAAGTTGATGATAAACACAACCAGATCTATCCTTGCACGGCCCTCCTCATTCTCCACAGGAAGAGGAAGATTCTTGGCAAGTCTCCTTTGGGAAACAACCACCACCACAATGTCAGGGGTAATACAAGATAGTTCAGTAACAGTTCAAAGACACCAGTAGAACGTAGGTCTAACACAAAAGGGTAAATTGTTTTTTTTGTAATAGCAAAACAGACAAAAAACAACAACAAATAACGTATACTTACACATTAACAGTGACATCAGCCTCTTCAACGAGAGCATTGGCCAAGCTTCGCTGAAACAGATCCTCACTCTCCACAAGCTGGAAAAAAATATAATGAAATATATATAAAAATATAATGAAATAAGAAGTCGTGAGTGCTGCTCGAGCAGAGGATTTGCATCAGACCATGTCTAGTTTGTCTAGTTTGACGTGCGTTTGTGGTTCAGGTCATTGATCAAATCACACAATCTCCAGTTGGGGTGTTTTCTAATTCTAGGAGAGCTATTCTAAAAACGAATATTTCATATTTCCCTTTTAAATACGGATATAACATTCAAATATCTGCTGCCAATTTGCTATATTGAGGCGTGCATCTCTACTGTTCAAACATGGTAAATCAGTCAGAGTTAAGGGTATCTGAGGGCTGTCGAGCCGAGGACACACATTTAACCAAACACATTGTGGCCGTGCACTTCACTCACCAGGATATTTGCCGCATTTAAACTCGGCAGCTTACTGAACGGCTTTAACAAAGCCATACTTGAAAGTCTAAACAAAAACAAAACATGGCTGTCTGGCGCTTCTTTTCTAAACGAACGTATGACGTAAAGACGCACGAAGGGCTTTCGTACCTCCATGGTTTTTATGCCCTCTAGCGGACGGTTGCGTGTATGACTGACATCAAACAATTTAAAAATACAAACAGAAAAAACAGTTGACACCCATTAATAGAGGCAGAAAAGTTTTACTTGATGACAGAGGTTTCCCCGATACATTAACATACACAGTAAAGCACAGTATTTTATATATCAGGATACATTTTGCCAAAATATGCATAGAGATGTCGCAAATTTAGGGAACTTCAATAACCAACACAAGCTCATTGTACATATGGCTCATGCTTTAAAGAAAAGAATGACAAAGAAATATTAATGAGACAGGGCAGTCATAAAATGCAAAGAATATCCTGAAGTCACCATCCACGACGGGTCTTATTGCCACGTATGTAAATGCATTTTAACAGAACAGACACTTGAGTCCAGTTTAAAGTTTAAAAACTTTGGAAGATGCACAGTAAAATAAAAGTTATAAATGGTATAAGAATGTATCTGGACATCTTGCAATGTAATAATTTCAAGTTTTTGCTAATTTAATTTTCATTTTGCAAATTTTAAGCGGTTTTATCAATGTCAACCTTGAACATACATATACGCCGAACATATTTGCAACAAAGAGTCCCCCCTTCATGCCCCTTATTTTACTAAACAAATAAAACTCAAAATCAAACACTTGCAAGAAACATGTTCATATTTCCCCAGATTCTCGCTCCTCTGAACTTGATCGCCTGTCATTAGACACAGATCTCTCTCTATCCTGTGTGTGGCCTGTGTGTGGAGAAGGAGACTTCTCTCTGCTGTTCCACTCTCCGATTTCCGCTGCTCCCTCTTTCCACTTTTCTTGGGACGCGGAGCGCTCTCGTTCTCTTGTATGAGATGAGCGGTCTCTTGAAGATCTGTTCACACAGTTAAGCAGAAATCAATCAATCACGAATCATGAATAAGTTAAGTAGGCTACAGTATAACCAATGGCACAACTTGCAAACAGGCAAATAAATATTTATTAACATTCCATCATTTTGGAAAAGGCCAGACTAGTGACTAGTGTAGTAGTGAAATATGGTTAGAGGGTCCACTGTTAATTTTTGCTTGGGGCCACATGAGACTTTTGCAACGCCACTAGGGCCTTCTGCACTAGTAATAATAATACATAACAGAAGTTTAACGACTGATAAAGATAAACAAACAATATGCTTTCTTGACCCCAGGTTAATGTTCACATCATAGTCAAAAGTTAAACGGAGTCAGCTGAACTAGTACAAAATTATTTCTTTCAATTTTATTTATTTTTTATAAAAAGGCAACCTCACAGTAAAAAATTACACTGTAAATTTCTAACCCCATTTCAGTGCGGTTAATGTCAGTTTCATGCACAAATGTGTGCGTGTGTAGCAGGAACATCCAGATTGAACAGACAAGCATCTTTGCATAGCCACTCTGAAAACAATGATGACAAGAAACGCACTTAATTTCAAATTAGTGCTGTTGGATGATTAAAATAAATCAGATTGATCATGATTAATCACGCATGAACATAAAACGTTACATTTAAGTATTTCAGCAATTTTTCTTTGGTAATGTTAAATTATTTCATAAATCTAAATACATTTGCATATTTAAAACCCTTATTGCTTATAATTTAAACCTGTTTCATAATAAATCTGTGGTCAAATGTATTCTAGTAAATTTACATGACCAAACAACAGGCTCGGTAAGGTTTAAGGCCCTTCATTACCACTGCCATTGCAGGTGTAACTGGGTCATATGGTGGAAGATGTGAACTGCTGGAATTGGCTAGGCATTCTGTAATAGTTTGGTGAATTATTTGGCCCATATTTTCATCACAGTTCACACTGTGTTCTGCGCTCTGCCTCTGGCTTGTTTGGAGGAGGGGAGCAAAGCCGTATTACGTGGAATCAGCTCTGCTCCTCCTTCACTCAGGTAAAGCCTCATGTGTAATCTGAACAGTGTATTTGGTCAAAAAAGTCTGTTGGATTAATCTGCGTTAATTCATGATTAATTAGTTAATTTTCTGAGTTAACGTGTTAACTTTGACAGCCCTACAAATAACTTAACTTAAGTGAAGAAAATAACTTCATGTCCCGCAGAGAGTGCTAACACACATTTGTGTATCTTGGGTCAACCATGTTTAGATAAATTACAATCACTGGTACATTCTCTAATTACCTCTTTTTCTTGTGCTTATGAGAGTGTGAATGTGAGCGATGCCTGTCCTTGTGTCGATGTCTCCGCTCTTTGTCACGATCTCCACCTTCTTCCCTGGAACGGGAAGAGCGGTGACGTCGGGAATGATGGGATGATGAACTGCTTCCATCTCTATTTACATACAAAAAAGTTACAATTTAGATAAGGTTACAGGAATACAGAGTTTCTACAGAATTTAAAAACATTTCAATAATAATAATGCATTTGATTTATATAGCCCTTCAAGAAGCTGAAAAAGATTTACATTTACATTATTCAATCACTCCATTCTCTGTGGTGTAAGCTACAGCTGCTCTGGTGAAGACTGACTGAAGCGAGGTCGACCATTTGCACCATCACACACACAACAGTATGCACTAGAACCACTGCTGCCTTCCAGGGGCATAGCCTGAATAAAAAGCCTCTTGTATAACTATACAATACATTACACAAAATTTGCCAATCTCCAGCTTACCTGTACCGATCTCCACTTCTAGATCTTGACCTGAGAAGAAGCAAGTGTTAGCTGCTTTCTGGTACATGTGTGCAAATGACATTTTAGTGTGAAGAACTTTGTACCTCCTTCGCTCCCTTTCTCGCTCCCTTTCTCGCTCCCTTTCCCATTCACGTTCACGCTCGCGCTCCATCTCCCACTGTCTTTCTCTTTCTTCCTTTTCTCTGTCCTCACGTCTTTTTATTCGCATCCTTTCTTGTTTTTCCGTGACAGCTTTCTATATTAAAAAAGTATTGTACAAGAAAAGGTTGAATTAATGTTTAAAAATGCTGCCAGTCAACTCTGCTCAACTTCAGTCAACATCTACATGCAGAGAATTGTGTTACCCTCAACTTTTCCAGCTTCTCACGTATTTCAATAAAACCCAAATGCAGTTTGCCTCCAAAGTGGTCAGCCAAGCGTCGATCATTGTCATGAAGACCCAAATAGGCAGAACATACTTCACAGACTCGTAGTTTTTGTTGTTGAAAGCTGGAGGCAGGCATTGAGTTTCTGTAGACATCCTGGATGAATAAAATATTATATTATTAAGTACACAGATCTCAGAATGAAAATACACACAATTGAAAACATGTTAAATAAATGAGTAACCTCCGCCTCCTTCTTTGAGATCCGTGTTTTCTCCACTTTTTCCAATATCTGTTGGGCCTCGTCTACATTTCCTTCACTGCCCAACTGTTCAGCTCGGGCCAAGAGCTTTCCAATCTCTTCATTCAGCTCATGGACACGTTCAGCCTTATTGGAGAAAGAAAACATACAGTTTGTTTACACAATTGATTGGCAAAGAGAAGCACATTACTATACAATTGATAAATTATACCTTTGCAGCTACTTCAGCACTGATTTCATCTTGTGTCTCAGCTAGCCTTTTTTTGGCCATCTCAGTCCTTCGGTCACAGTCATTAATGAAAGACTGAAGGTGCTCAGCAGCCTAGATATAAATTGAAGTAGTAGAATGTGGTAGTGCTGTTCGATACAAAATATCAGGAGCTTATGATGGTTGTGCGAAATGAACTTACATCCAGCTCAAAAAAGTACTCCTCCTTCTTTGCGGCAATTTCATAATCTGCTCTAAGAGCCAGGTCATGAACTTTCATACACTCTCCCAGATCCATTCTCTGAGGGAAAGGAGACTTCATTCATTACAGGCATTTAACATAAATGAACTGTATCAATGTATATATAATGAAACTCACCGTGCCTGACAGGATGTCATGGGGACATGAGTCTAAAAGGTGACTTTTGCAGACTCGATCATCTGTGAATTTTATTCTCTGTCGCATTGTGTCACCTTTAAACAATTGAGAAAGTATGAATGCATAATTGGGCATTAAATAAATGTTCCACGTTATCCATAACACAATAAAAAATATCACAATTCCAGTGGACACCAAACTCAGTCACCTAAACAATAATATCGGTCGGCTATATGAACTGATATGCAAATTGTTTTGGTTGTATTGGTAAATTGTATCATGTTATACCAAAGCAGAATATCCAGACAATTGACTTGTTGTTAATAACATTGTGCGACTCTGCCAACAGGTAAGTAGGCTAAGCTAATCGATGTGCTACGCGGTGTTTTAGTGTTTGCTAGTCTACGTAATAGCCTCCTGACTGCTTAGTATCAAGGCACCAAACTGTGGCCCATGTGAGGCTGAGTACGTACCGTCTCTCCCGGTCCCCATGAGCTGGTCCAGCATGGCTCGCATCTGAGCATGGGCCGACATGTTCCCGTAGCCGTGAGTCACCCTGTCCTCAGCAGTCTCCACATGTACTGTCTCCGCACGTTTTTAACAATCTTTCACCACCGCCGTGTGTGACTTTAGCAACCAAGACAAGCACCAAAGTCTGTTTTGCTATTATGTTACATTGAATGTGGTGATGTTGTGCGGCACCTTGTAGAGCTAACTGAGCTAAATGTCACTTGGCTAATCAAGTGAAGTCTGTTTAAAACTGTCTCCAGCTCGTGGTTATTAAAGCATTCGCCCAACTTCAAAACGCATTTGGTTACAAAAGTGGGATCATTAGTAATAAGATCCCAACAGTAGTATTATAGTTAATTGTAGCATGTTAGCGTAAAGTTCAGTCAACGTCCCCTCTTCCGCCTTCAACTTCCCCTTAGTACGTGCGCGGCCCCGAGCTGTAGGCGCGCCCCCGAGAACAGAGGTTTTGAGTTTTTTTCCGGCACTTTACAGGTCAGCACTGGACAGGAAACCGTATTTAAATAACTTTCCGATAGTACCCATAGAACTATAATAAAACCATCCATGATAGTACCACGCTTTTGTACACAGTCAACCGTGTTGCCAAATGAAACTAGAGAGGGTCAATGTTACGCAAGCACCGTAGACTGCAAGAACATTATTTGTGTTTAGTGTTTTCAATTTCCATGTTTCCTATTAAATAAAGGCATTTGTCTAAATCTTAATGCCCCTTCAATCATTTTTGGAAATTTTATTTTTATTTATTGATCCAAATATTATTGGCCCTTGTGGAACACCCAAGATCCAAGTCCCACCCACATCTGTGTCAAGAAAAAATGGCGTCGAGAATTCTGCGGCTCCCTCTGCTGCGGATTTTTAACAAAAACACAGACATGTTGGCCCGAAACGGCGTGAAAACAATCAACGTATCGAGGGCGACTCAAAGCCGAACTGCAGTGTCAACATCATCGGGAGGCATTCTTCCAAAACCGGAAAAAGTATGTATTTACTGTCCGAGCTTACACCAAAGGCCAATATATGGGCGGGATTGCGTAAATTGACGTTGATTTTAGCCAATTAAAAGACAAATATGCTCTGGAGTCGGTGTATCTACCAATGAATTCATGTTCAATTTATTACGGGAGTTTCAGGAAACAGACTCAACCACCTCCTTTTTGTTCTAGGAGGTTATTGTATCGTATATTCATGTATATAATTACAAACACATTTAATGTAAGTGGAAATTGAGCTCATTACGCCACTAAAGAAACCTCAAAGGCGGCCTGCTCTCTCCTATGGAGTCCAGCTGTTCCAGGCTTAATCTTAAACAAGGCCAAAGGTGTGGGCCAACAATGCTCTGACACCTCAGCAAACATTAATGTAAGGAGTTATTATTTTGTAATGAATTATTTGTCAACGTTTGGACCTGGTGACCCTCCAGAGATACTTAGAATATTTAAATGATTACATTGTAAAGCTTAATGATTACTCCATCATAACCTATTGTTTTCAGACACCTTTTGGTCTTATCCGCATGACTGCTGTGGTGGTGCCTTTCCTATATGTGGGAACTCTGATAAGCAAGAACTTTGCCGCTCTACTGGAGGAGCACGACATCTTTGTCCCTGAGGACGATGATGATGATGACTGAACTTGAATAATAAATGGTACAAGAGAACAGTGAATACAGAATAAGAAGGATATCTTTTTATATTTCTACTGGTGCTAGAAAGTGATACATATTAACGTGTTCTGTGTTTATGTTTACAGGTCCTTTGCATTATTGTCTGAAATCAGCCTACACAATGCAACACAGGACACAAACTGTCCACCTCCTACCTCCAGTCATCTGTCCCTTTGCTCTACTGCATCCTACTTTAAATTTAATGACAACGAAAATATTATATTATAGTTCATCAAATGCATATCAATATAATGCACTATTATGATTATGTGGTTTGCATGTTTTTGTTTGTCTCTGTCAACTCAATAAATGAGTTGCTCCAAACATACAAATGTTTTTTTTTTTGGTCGCTTGTAACTTGCAAGGATGTCTGGTGATGTGCAAAGATGTTTTAAGTTTTTTGTTCATCCTCCTGCAGTGCAGCATTTGTTGTTTTTTGTTGTGCTGTCACATTGGTCGTCTCCGATTTGTTGCGACCTTGTGTGTCGGTCAACTGCCCTTATTTTCTTTTTCCTAGAAATTAAGATGCAAAAATATATATGACTGTTTAACAGGAGGAACAAAAACAGGAGGAACAAAACATAAACAGAAAAGGTAGTACCTTTGTGAGAGATTGTACTTCACTTTGTAGGCAGCTGATCTCTCTTCTGAGACACAGTACTTCATTTTCTTTTGCTTTTAGAAGAATCTGAAAAATAAATGTTGCGGTGTTAAATGCCTCTAGTGGGACACTAGGTGGCAGTATTACTACACAGTGATGCACAACCGACAAGCACTGTACCTACGAATTAGATGGAGGTGTTCTACGGTCTATGAGGTAAAGTCAAATTATTTCAGTAGTTCAATTAAAAAGTAGTACAGCAGATAGTGGTGTCAGGTATTATGTAGTAATACATTTAACCATGGATTAAATTTAATAATCCAGTTTTATGAGATGCGAAATTTGGATCTCTAATTATAACCCAATTTATGATAATCACAACTAGTAGTTAACAGAGTTAATATTTTGTGGAGAATCAGCTAAATACTTTTGAAGAAACAACCTAAACAGAAAATGGATTACATTTTTTATTTAAGTAAATATCTAGGTCAAGATTGACCTTCAACATGTTAAAGGTGCACTATGTAACTTTTCTTGTGGAGGGTCCACCACCTGCTTGTTTCCTTGGAGATGTTATTGCTTTGTGGAGAATGTTCCACAGTATTATCAATTTTGTATTTATTAAGGCGAGACACAACAGGCCAAACTCATTTTCTTATTTTTGCTTTGTTTTTGATTTTTGGTCAGTTTGCTTTCTCAACATACAGTATAGGCTTTCATGTGGAAACAAACATGTCCAATCTGCTCCTAAAGATGTTCGCGCTCTCTTCATTTGAAGTATGCACATTTGGTCAAAGGGCAATATACCTTTTCATATCAGGAAAAAAATACTTATTTTTTTGTATGCTGAGAGATTTTTTGGACCAGCCATGAAAGTAAAAAAAAAAAAAAATTAAAATAAACACCTAGATGGGGTCAAAATGATTTCTATGAGACATTTTAACTTCAAAGACCATTTTCTAAAAATGCATTTTTCTGGGACATAAAAATCAGTCCTCAAAGTAGCACCTACACACGCCAAATGTTACAATCTTGTATTTAACAATATTTTAATGGAACGTTTTTTGACATCTTATTCAAAACCTGATTTATTAAATTTTATTAAAGAGGCAAAACTTTTATTTTTAGGACAATTTTCAATCAGATCCTCAAAAACTAAATATAAAGGTATAACGTTTATAAAGTTTTTTGTAACTAATATGTGTACAAAATGAACCTGGTTCTGTCCATTTTTCAGATTTAAATGTCCCAAATATGTGGAATTGTTTTTACACAGATAATGTCTTATTTCTATGTGAAAACATTACATCATGAAAACACATTTATAATACATTTTTTTCTTACATTCATGTGAATAAACTACAGGAGAAGAATTAATTTTTTTTATACCCAGTGGGTCTAGTGTTTCACCTTAAATCACAGCTGTTTATAGCTAAAAAACAATACCGTAAAACATTTATTCTTAGTGTTCGCCTCTCCACAGATCTGACCTGTAACTTGGCATGGTGGCATCACCTGCTTTTCTCCATAGAGACAAATACATTTAATGCATACTATGGAACATTCCTGGCAAAGCAATAACATTTATGTATGCAAGCAGGTGGCAGACTGGCACTCTCCACCAGGAAAGTCATTACCAGTAATTTCTACAATCAGAACGATTGCAAACCAACATGAATGCAGTGTTTGCATAATCATTACCTCTATTTGTGTATTTGTGTATTTTTCACTGCTACCAACTGGCTCCATGTCTGACTTCTGGCCTGTAATGAAATGTCGCATTCGGCTAATTTCTTCAGCCAGCCTGGCTTTCAGCTCCTATAAAGACTTACGTGTTACTTGTAGTTTAATGCACGTTTTACTGCTAGTATGCCAAACGTTATTCAGTTAAAAGTCAGAACCTGGTTCTCTTTTCTCAGTTGCTCGAGCTCTCTCTCCGCATGTCTCAGATTGGTGTCTCCGCTTTTGCTATTGTTTTCAGTATGGTCCACCTCCAGGCACTTTTGGGGATAGCGCACAGACAGAACATCTAACTCACTGTGCAATGCATTGACTTGTGACCTGACACACAAACAAGAATATTAAAATATTGAGGTTGCAGGGAGATGGCAACATTAGTCTGACTTACACTTTCTGCACTGACTCCACAATTCCTCTTTCTGACCCCTGGGCCCTTTTCATCACTCTCTCCATTTCTTCTAAGTGTGTTACTTTCAATTTCTCCATAGCTGAAAAGATTTTATTGGGTGCAGACGGTTTAGTTAAAAATAAATGATCTAAAATCCTATTTGTCTCTGTGTGTGTGTGTGTGTGTGTGTGTGTGTGTGTGTGTGTGTGTGTGTGTGTGTGTGTGTGTGTGTGTGTGTGTGTGTGTGTGTGTGTGTGTGTGTGTGTGTGTGTGTGTGTGTGTGTGTGTGTGTGTGTGTGTGTGTGTGTGTGTGTGTGTGTGTGTGTGTGTGTGTGTGTGTGTGTGTGTGTGTGTGTGCGTGCGTGCGTGCGTGTGTGTGTTTATATTATTTGAAAAGTTGGTAATAGCTGTTTGCCTATGAGGCTATATGTGTCATTAACATTTTGGCCCAAGGTAAACCACACCTTTAGCTGCTGCCTGACTTTCTTCTTTAAGCATTTTGTCCCTCTGCTCCTTCAGCTCTCTGATTTCCTGGTCATGTTTCCCTTGTAGCTCCCGTAATTCCTTCTGATGAGCTTCTACCATGGCTTTCAGTTTGACTCTACAAGGGGCTCCGGGGCCACAAGGACTGTCTACTTCTACTCCCAGGGTGGCACGTTCTTCTTTAAAACTTTCCATCTGCTTTTGAAGAGAGATTGCGTTGAAGAAAAAATGTATGTCATTGGTTTCAATATAATAAATGTTAATCACAGTGATGCTTACCTCCATTTGAAGGTCATCAACTTTGCTTGTCTGACCATTTTGATCCCCACGAGTCAATGAACAATTGTTTGAAACATAGTTATTTGTCGTTTCTGCAGCAGAGAAAGTTTCATCATGCTCTTCTTGGGTAAACGGGAAAGTCCGGGAGCCACTTGGAGAGTCAGGTGATTCTTGAGAATTCAAATGCAAGGTCCCATTTCCAATAAGAGATTGTGCAGTCATCTCCCGAAATGATAGCCTTTCAAATTCTGACCATTTCCTGTTGACCTCTGTGTCAATGGTATCAATTACAGGTATAGGTACACTCCCCTTTTTCAGCTCCATGGAGTCCCACCTGCTGCACATTTCATTAAAGGAAAGTCCCTCCTCAAACCACTTGTTCCTCTCCTCCAATCGTTTGGCTTGCTCCCGATCCCAGCCCTCTCCCTCTTCTCTTTGGGAAAGGTCCCGGTGGGAGTGCACCGCTGCAGGTTTATGTCCTGACTCCTTCCCCGTGGACAGAGCAGAGGGTTGGCATGGCGACCGTTGCTGAGAGAGAGGGTTCTCTTTCTCGCTGCCTGACTCTGATTGGCTGATTCAAAATGAGGAAATGAGAGACGGATAGCGTTACACATCAGAAGAAATATGATAGAGTGAGTTCACTACAAAAGGACCACCCGGCCACGTTGCCTGCATCTCTTCTAGGTGCACAGGAATGAACTGATCTTACAAACAAATTAAAATAATATAAGATACTTTGGACAAATGCACAGACTTACAAATCAGTTATAGGCTTAATTTTGCTCAATAGCTATTTCAGTATGATTTGCATTTGCAACATGATGTGATTTTACAGGCTTCAATTACGCACATGCTGTTTGCCCAATATTAAATAAAAACTCACTGTGACTTGTTCTGGATGGCCTGCTTTAGTAACTTAACCCAGTTCCGTCGTATCCTAGAGGTCATGGCGCAGAGAGTGAACACTGCTTTCTTTGTCTGGAGGAGATCAAAAGACAGAGCCAAGATATTCACACTGTTAAACAGGAAGCAGCCATACATGTAATTGATGTGGAAAGAGAAGTAGTGTTTGAGTGGTCATCTGTCTTATGTGCAAAACAAAAGTACATAAAAATACATACTTGCAATTGGAACCCGTAGTTTCTTTCCACATCGCAGTCTGACACATCGAGACAAGACCTCAAGTCAATTTCTCCCTCTGGATCATCAGACTACATAACATCCAACATGAATAAACTTTGTGTTGTTTAAATGTAGGATTTGCATTTAATCAAACTGTTACCTCCTCAGCTTCAGAATCTCTGTAGTACTTCACTGAAGAGTTCCCTAAAACAAACCAGTGTTTCCTCCACTACAAAAAAGTTTAGTTTGAATTCAAAAAAGTTAGGTTGATTTTGACACTTTGTCATTTGTCACCTATCATATCATCTTTTGCATATTTTAGCTTATATTATGCATGAGGTTATTGTGCAGGTTTGCTTACCTTTCCATGCTCATCAAGAATGCATATCCACCCCTTTAGATAATAACAATCTGTAAGAACATGAAAAGCATTCTTGAAATGTCTTGTTGTGGTTTAACCATTCAGCTCCAAGTGGTGACCAAAATGGAAACAGATCATTTGTCTAGTCCAGAAAGAGGAAGCATTAAATATTAAATAGTGACATGAAGCAAGTCAAGGCTTGTTTGTCAAAGGGATAAGAAAAAGAATAAAGGAACTCAACCAATGTAAAGCACACAAACACACAACACTCACCAGAACAACATTGTCCAAGACAAATATCAGAAAGAAAAAAAAAATATATTATTATTGAATTATTATCACATACAATATGTTTTTAAATATATATTTTCTATGGTATTGTCTTTATAAAACTTTACACAGTAGTTATGCTGTTGCGTGGAAAGTTTTATTACATCTCTAAATGTTAGGTTGGCTCAGCAGTTTCAGCCATAATGCTGGCCGCTGAGACTGCAAGATACTTTGGATAAAATCCTCCTTGTACCTATTCATAGAGAAGATGAATCGAATGAACATGGCCTAAAACAGAGTGCCAACTAATGGCTTTTAGTACATTAACTTCAGTGCGTGTGAATTTCTGTGAACTACTTTATGGTGATATTATGAGTGTCCCACTTTCTTCCAAATATACTCTGCTTGTACAGAGGCTCACCTGTGTCTGTGGCTGTTCAGAGGCAGCACGCTCTCTTGCCTTTGAAGATCTATGTTTTCCATTTGGGTTGTCTGAACTCTGAAAAAAATATTTTTTTATGTCATATCAGATCTTATATGTTATCACAGTAGAATGGTGTATGTTTGTCACTGATGTGTCTTACCTGTGAGTGAACAGATGCCAATGATTGTCTCCTGGAGGCTCGTCCATTTTCATAGTCCCTGCATTTCTCTCGTCTGTCTCTGCCTCTCTCTCGTACTCGTCCCCTGTCATCTGACTCAAGTCTTGAAATATACACATCTGTTTCATCTGTGTACCTTTGCCATAATCACAGATCGATGAAGATGTGTCAAAATCATTTCAATCATGTCAAAAGAAAAAAAAATTTTTTTTTTTATAATTTACCTCTCACTCCTGGTTCTTTGATTTCTGCAGGGACTGGGGCTCTGGTTTCTCTTTCTAAGCCCAACATATTCCTCTTCAGATTCCAGGTAAATCTTTGGAATATCAGCCAGTTCGATGTAGTCGTCAATGGTCATTCCCACCTCACAGATAAATTACATTTTAATTATGGATACAAACGTAATAAGCAATTTTTCTACGGTTACATGTAGCTACTGTATAATCTACCTCTTCCACCACCTCAGATGTCTTCTTAGGTTCAGAAATCAGAAGTGCATCCATCCCTCGCCGCCCACTGCTCCGGCTCCTGTCACCGTAAGCCTGATTCACTTCAGGAGCATCAGTAACATGACAAACAAGCTCCTCAAGTCCCTGCATGTGAGTGTTTGCATTACGCACTGATGTTGAAGAGCCCCGTGACGCAGGGTTGCTGAGTAGAGAGTGTGAGGAGCCCTGCCATGACCCCTGTGATGGACTGAGCCTGCTGTTTCTGGACCCATTCTCCTTTTGGGGGGTGTTACTGTGTGTTCCATAGCTGTTCCTGGAAGGAGATGCTTCTCTGCTGTTGCGTGCGTGAGTGTGCACAGCACTGTTGACTGCTGTCCTGGTTGATGAACGAGAGCCCTCATAGCTCCTGTGTTGAATTGGTGGGGAACTTCGATGGGAGATGGACTCAAGATTCTTGTACAGTTTCTCAGAGTCTAAACTGTGTTTGTGTGAGGACTGTGAAGGAGTCCTGGACCCTCGGCTGCTCCTGTTCTGTACATTATAGTCACCATTTTGTGCATGATAGTTTGTTGTCCGATTGTGTAAAGGAGTGCTAGACTGAGATATAGATGGTCGTCTGCGAGAAGGACTAGAGCAGCGTGACGAATGCCTTGAGGGAGCATGAGATGGAAGTTGTGATGGGACACGGGACCGTGACTGTCCCCTTGAGAGGGAATTCCCTCTTTGGTGTCCCACAGAGGAGTCACTGAATTTGTGGCGTTCTGGGCTCACAGAATTATGACGTGTTGGAGACGTTGTCTGAGAATCAGCCCCCTTTCTGAAGTTTGAGTGGTATGTGTATCTTTGAGGAGACTCACTTCTCCAGCTGTCCTGCATGAATGTTTCTGAGTTCCTTCTTTGAGAGGGCACTCCAAGGTTAACAGTCCTGTAGGGAACACAGGCTTTGGGCTCTGGGACATAATTACTGGGAAGAGGATGTCCTCTCTCAAAGTAGCGATATCGTCTTTTTTCCTCAGTCTGTCTCTCACTGTTCTCTCTTCTGTCCGGAGAGAAAAAGCCACTCTCTCTTTCACGGTTTCCAGTAGATTCTTACAAAAGTACATCAACATGAAACAACACAATATTTGATCTAAGGTCTTGTGCATCTAGCACAAAAACAATGTAATATTAATTAAAAATGATTTATTATATTAAAACAAGAATTTCTTACCTGATGGTCGCCGAGACCTGTCTCTTCCTCTTCTCTCATCCATCCGGGGGCTGTCAGCACTGCGATGGGGGGAGGGATCAAATCTGGTCATTTCATCAATGCTCCTCTCTGAATTCAGCGATCTGCTCCTAATTGACCCATCCCAAGAGACGGAGGACCTGTCACCGTATGTACAAAACATTCAACTTCAAAATCAAACAACAATATTAGTGTTAACAAAAAATATACTTCTACTATCTTGTACAGTTGTATAGAGGTGTTGAAAAGAGGATCATAAATACATTTGCAAACCTGCCATATACAAAAAGCGCTTTCAAGTAAGGCTCTCCAATGTTGGACACGGATTACATAATGAATGAACTTTCCTATTTAAACAATTTGTCTGAGATGTGTGAGAAGCAGTGTAAAAATAATAGCAGAGCATAGAGTCACCTGGGTAGTATGTCAGTAGCGCAGATATTAAGTTCCCGGTCAGGACTCAGGCTGTGGCCCAGGCTCCACTCATACGTCCAATCACCGCTGATGTCATCACTGCTTACACTGGTCACCTCAAAAAGGTCACATTCAACATCATCTGCGTCCTGGTTCAAATGCAGAAACAAAAATATTTTGTCATTATTCAAGCAATACACATATTAGCTTATTACTGAGACCGTGTAATTAATAAAGAATGTTGTATTTGGTCAGTTGGCATTTAAAAGTGCTGATTTATTGATACAATTTTGTGTGAATGGCACAGAGATGATTTGTTTTTTTCATTAAAACATTAGTTTGTATTATGTTGCTGTCAGACTGCTACAACATAGTCCATTCATTTTAAAAAAGTGAACTACAAAAGCAAACTGACTGAAACAATCCATGTCACACTGCATTGAAGTTTGCACTTACTTCTTTCTAATGCTGAGACACATCTTGACAAGGTTTTCTTCAACTATTCCTTCCTTGATTCGTCCTGCTCAGCCGGTGCTTCAAACTGCACAGGACGTAACTCAAGCTAGACTCGGGTCACGCTCATCATTATTTCATTGCTCCAGTGCTTTTGCATTACCAGAACCGCCCACTCAATTCTTTTCTCAAGTTTGTCAGGATCCCTCCTTCTGCTCTCACTCTCATTGCACAATTGCCTGTAAACGTACTGTGTAGCTTGTGAATTATGACGTAAAGATCTATGTACAGCATTTATAGGATCTAAAATGATCTGACTTCTGATTATGTTTGGGTAAAATATATATAATAGTTTTTCTTGGGGGATCAAGTACCTTCTGTGTGAGGGTATGTCTATGCAAGTGTCATCACAGTGTATTGGGTTACTCCGTATTCCCCAAGGACTGTGACTGTAGCTTTCATTAATTTATAATCCTCACTAAAATGACTTTTCATTTTATTGTTTTCCCACCCGCACAAGAATTAATTTTATTGTTGCTCTGTAACGGCCTACGATATCTTTCATTATTGTAATGTGGGCTACTTATTTTTGTTAAAGTTGCACCATATAACTTTTCTTCCTGTCTCTGTGGAAATGTTATTTTTTTTGCAGAACACTCCACAGTTTGACAATAAATGTATCTAATTAGATTTTTTGAAGCTAAAAATTTATCTTAAGATAAGATAAGATAAGAGATCCTTTATTTGTCCCACAATAGGGAAATTCCACTGTTGCAACACACAGTTTAGGACAGGAATGAAAGAAATAGGCGCATGCAATAAAATAGGATAAATAAACATGGTCATAAAAAATACAATATAAAGTATAAAGTGCACACTCTCATTTACAGTAAAAATGGTAACTAAAGTGGCTTAAGTGTATTGTTAAGTGACTATAGTGAGGTAAAAGTGTATTAATAGTATGATAAATTATATTGCACATGATTGTAGCGGGTGAATGACACATGTTCAGGGCTAACAGTGTTCAGACGGAGCGTGTTGCAACCAGCAGCCGGCTCTCACCAGCGCCGGAAGTACAGTACATTGAAGGTTATTCTTACCGTGAGTGAGGGTGTCTTGTCACCTACTTGTCTCCATGGAGATAGATATGTGTAGTGTGGCACCTTCCACGTAAAGCAATTCATGGAGACAAGCAGGTAGCGTACCCTCCACCAGAAAGTTACATAGTGCACCTTTAACCCTCGGGTCCTCCATTAAAAAAACAACAACAACAACAACCTTGAAATTTTCCTCTTGAGGCCATTTTTGAAATGAATAAATGATGGCAGGAAAACTGTTCCTGGGGGCTTGAGGGTTAAATGTTCGTGTGGCTGAACTCTGCTGAGCCTGGGGGCAGCCCGCCCCAATCTTGAAACTGATGAAATGACTGATTCATAGGATTTCCATATTTGAAAATATGACACTGACCAGAGGTGTGTCTTCACATGCAGCCTCTGTAACAGCACTGATGTTCAGGTGCATGTGGTCGGGCCGCAGACAGGTACCGCACCGAGAGGGGTCAAAGGTGTTGGGCTGGAAACCGCGGCAGTAATAGTCTAGGGTAGGGGGCGCCATTTTAACATCTTAATGTTGAATAGCCACCACCTGCAATAAGACTCAGGACAATAATACAATTTCATTCATCATTAGCAAAATTATGTAACTGTTCACAGACATGAGCCAATGTATTGTTACTAAAATTAGAGCAATGAGTCATGGATTGATGTCACTTTAAAGTTCATGTCCCTCTGCTCAAGTGTCCCAGTGAAACACACACCTCTCCATTTATGGGATAGTTTTACACCTCTAAGAAAGAAAATGACCATGTTAAGGATAACCCTTACACACCAAGAAACGTGTGATAGCAAGTATCTATGTCAAAGATGTATGTCACAGCAACCCATACAGACGAGCACTGTACACCTACCTTCTATCAAATGCCAGTTATCCTTTTGTTGTTTTTATTTCCAAGAGGGAGTCTGTTATGGAGAGGTCATTGTCCCAAATAGAATGACTAGAGATGTCCAAATGGATCAGACAATCTACTGAGACTGGGGTCTTTTACTGGAAAACAAACATTCATTGGTTCTCACACAGAGCCAATATGGTGACAGAGCCCTATCGAATATCATTGTCTTTAGAAAGGGAAATGTGGTGCTGAGTCCTTTTGACAGGTGCCTTATGGGCAGGGCAGGTCTTCTACACAGATGGCAACTGAGAGGAGAGGTTTGACAACAGCATGGGGATTTGAATGAAGAAAAAGAATTCAAATAAAGTGTTACTGTACTCTAAATGTCAGAAAATTATTAGATTTGCATTGCCTGGTGAAATTCATCTGGCTATTTCCCACTTAAGACATAGTAAAATGAAGAAATACCTTGCCTTGTGGTGTGTGTGTGTGTGTGTGTGTGCGTGTGTGCGTGTGTGTGTGTGTGAGTGATTGATGACAGGTTGGTGCAGATTAGCAGCCTTTCTTACGTCAGTCAACCATACTGTGTTCCCTGTAAACCCTACATTTCAACGAAGGATTACACTGACTCATACTCACAAAGAATGCATTCAGAAAACATAAATTGTAGTTGTATACTTTCCATTTCCTTCTCTTTACTTGACCATTATGTGTAAAGGGCCAATTTAGCTCATTTTATTTTGGAACAAAGCTTGTGTTGATTAATTGCTATGTTGAACATTTCAAACACTTCTAACTAGATCCCTAAACTCAAGAGTATAATTACAGTCATAGTGCACACAATTACAATTAAGGCGAGATATTTTTGTACTGTGTGCCACATAAACACACTGAAGCTGTTTAAACTGCTCGTGCCCAGCAAAAATGAAAACCTGTATCCTTCGCAAAGCAGATAGAAAAAGTTAAGAAAACTTCTGAATGTTGTTAATGGGTTAAAAAATAACGCCAAGATGTTTAATTTAACTGTGATCAGTAATGCAGGCCATTTATTGACGCAACCCATCGAATTCTGCTTGTACCCTTTGCACAGGCAACCATTGATCCTTTCCACCCCATCTGAGGTCTACGGCCCAAGTTTCAAGCTACACTTTATAATCTGTAATTTGTTTTTGTATGTTATACTGTATATCTATAGAAAGGTAACAACAAGAGATCACAAATTTGCTACTCTGTGCACCAATCCTTAGCATGGAGAAGTAGAGAGGATGAAGCCGAGAAGGGCATCTGATATTTGTTAGCTTTACGGTTCACTGCACATTCATGTATTTTTACAACCTATTAAAAAGAAAAAGAAAAAAGTGTGATGTAAAACCGTGGACATTTGGGGCTAAAATCTTGTATATCTTAAATATTTTCTAATAAGTTGCAGTTTTGTAAACATGTTTATACTTTGAATCTCTCTCTCTCTTTTATTGTTGTCTTCTATTTATTATTATTTTTTCACTCATAATATGACAAGTGTATCTAGGGGTCATGGGTAGACAGAAGTGGAATGTTTTCCTCATTTGCATTTGGGCCTTTACTGATATTGTTGTGAAATATGTTTATCCCAGTAAATCAGCTCAAATGTGTACCCGTTGAACATTTTTGTCCATAAATACTAAAACACGATACAAAATAAAGTGCTTGCCCTCCCCCTGCACTCCCGGGTCCACTTTTCTAAAAACACATTGACCTGGATCTGCTGTCAAAGAGGCAGCGGTTGCAGTGAACTTGCTCTGTCGTCAGAGGGACCACAGGGATTTTCAGGAAATAGCTTCTCCTGTCATAGGCTTATCAAGTTAAAAACACATCGGGGAAAATAATGATGACGCTTGTAGTGGTGGCTTCTGCAATAGGTCCTCTTTATGCTATTAAAAGTTATATTTTCAGAGAGACAGGGTGGTTCTGATACGTAGAAGTAGTAGATAAGTAGTAGAACATTTGCATATCGGAACCAGACATAATTACAGAGATACGAACCATAAACAAACCTGCAATCTGACAGTTGAACAGCAAATTCCACTATAGAATTCTGCCTTACCTCAAGCTCAGTTTAAATTATTCATTATGTAATGTTGCGATGTCACGTGAACACAGCCTATATTATACCTGTCATGGGTCATATGGTTCTGAAGCTTCACGCTCAACTCATTTTCATCAACTCAACAATCCCCCTTGATTTAAGTCAGTATTGATTGTTTTTCGTTTGTAGCCACATTAGTCATTGCCTTGGCTATTCTTTCTGGGATCACATCTTAAAAACACATGACATTCAGTTAAAAGCAATTAACTTAAAGACTGAGCAAGTGTGTCTGTTGGGTCAGACCATCACGTTATGATGGTTCACTAATGCTTGACAAGAGCAATACAATACAAACAAAACAATACCATTTTGGAAATGTTCTGATAGGCATTCTCACCCATCTCTAAATCAAGGGTGACCGGGCCAAGTGGTTAGCAGCACATGTCAGGAGCATTACAAGTTTACAAATACATTGACAACAAAACAATTTGTCTAAAACACTGAAACAAAGTGCAACAGTCATAAGCAGATTGCATAAAGTGCTCTCTTTTAAAACACAAGCTAATTTGACCAAAAATGAGATTTAGGGACCTGTAATAAAGTAAAAAAGTTCAGGTAGAATCCATATCAAAGTCTTAATGTTTAAATTTTAGGGTTGTTTTTGTTGTTGTTGTTTTTGAGTACAATCTGATCCTGATTCAAAGGGTTGATTTGACTGAAAATACGAGGGTTACAGCTTTCTTCTTTCTATGTTTCTTCTTCTTTTTATATTCAACATGTCCAGCAGCTTGATAGTTTCCTTTTATCAGATGGTGCATAAAAAAGATGGTGGAACAACTTCATGGTAACGGGTGAAGAACACTTTTACAGTATTCTGAATTAACTTCAACTATCAGTGGTGTACAGTATGTCCGCTCTAGGCAACTACTATTACTACTATAACAACTACTGCAACTACAATTACTACTATTACTACTTCTATTACTATGACTAGTACTGACACAAAAAATACTAGTAATGAAGACTCAAAATACTGTTATTTTCTTCTACCATACATCTTTCATAAATAAATAGCCAGATTATTGCATCATGTTACACATGCCATAAAGCCAAATAACAATTTTAGCTTAAGTTAAAATGTTCCATAATGTAGGTTCCAGCCCACTCTTTCATATTCCATGCCCACTTAACTTACTGCTGCTGACCCACATGCATCCATGCTCAGTGCACAAGCCCCCACCTCCACAACCCAATTGCCATTTGTTGTGTCATTTTACCACAGAAATAAGGTATGTTAAAAATAAACTGTGTGGATAAAAAGATGGTAGATTTAAGAGAACAGAAAAAGGAAACTCAGGTTTCCTTGGAAACTACTACACTACTTATAAGTTGGGACTCAAAAACCTTTCAAAAGTCTAAAGCAAGCCACACAAATTATCAGAATTCCACATCTAATACAACATTCACATAAAAAAAAAAATGTTGTTTGTCTGCATGGTCAGTTTTGTTTCTAAATGTCACTTGTTTGTTTCAAGGATTTATCATTAAAATTCTTGCCCAAATAGTTCAAATAAAGTGGTAGATGGAAAAACTTAAGTAGGACATATTGTAGATAAACAGCAACAAATTTCACTTTCATCCAATTCCAAAAGTGGCATTTGTAAAAGTGCTGAGTGGGCTTAATTTTAAAATCTATCCACGTCAGTCATCTGTGAGCTAAACAATAGGCCGTTCTGTAAACAGGAGCATAACCAGAGCACTCTCTCTCTCTTACAGATAGTCCGTGTGTGTTTGTGCGTCTCCCACTCCCACAGAGCGGCTCCCTGCTGCACTATGGACACAGCTCACACTGGAGATATCAGCAACTCTCTGCAATGCAATTCCTAAGAGCACATTTGTGAAGACTTTTGCATCAAAAGATAATGAATAATCAAAAGTGAAGATATGACATCTGCAAGACAATTTTATTTTGGAGGATGTTACACTTTATAGGAGGCAGCTGACACTAGCACACAGGTAAGTCTTCTGATTTATTTGTATGTCCTATAAAACTCCCTACTCATGCTTCATAGTTAGTGTTAAATGTGTTTTTGGTTTTAGCACTTAAAACATTTCCAACAATATCAATGTATTTATTATTTACTGTGTTAAACCATTCACACATAGATCAACAAAAGTAATAAAAATACTTTTTATAAAGTGACAGGTGCAATTAACTTAAGCAAGTTTCAAGGTTAGTATACACCCCCCTCCCCCTGTGGTTAATTAGTCCCTAGGCATTTGGATTGATTTTCAGCACTGGACAGCTCCTGTGAACTCCATTCAAATGACCTACGTCATAGCAGCATAGTGTTCAAGCTGCAGTGTCATAACATCAGCTCACACTGTTTGAACAATTGATCTATACAGTAGTCAGTGTTTCACTAATGATGCATTGACATTTAAAAAGTAGCTAAATACATACAGTAGTATGATATTAATGATAAACCAAATAATCTGTATTTTATAATATTTCAATTGTATATAGCTCATATTAACTAAAAACTCCAACAGTTCTATCCAAACTGAACCCTTGGCAGAAATATACCTATTTTTTACAGCTACGTAGGTTTGAGATGCTGCCTACTCCTCTGGGATGTGGGCTTGTTTCACAGAAGAAACTTTTTTGTTAAGACAGGCAGATAGTTCTTCATCTAATAATAACTTTGCTGAGAGAAGTATACTGTCTAGATTGTATTTTGTGATTGGTCTGCATGAGTGCAAATCCTTCACCTTTCAGTAAATGTCATTACCACAGTCCACCTGTGATGTCATAATCTCTTTATAATAATCTGCATTTATTGCTAGTGTCTAACGTGGGTTGTGAAGCTACAGTATATTAACATCCTTCGTCATATTTTATGTTATTTGCGTCATCATTTTAAATTCTTGCTCTACTTTTGTGTTTTGTGTTCTTGTCCATAGTAGATCTTAGTGTCTCCACTGCAGGTCTTAAGCCTGTCACACCACAGCCTCAGTCTACCTTTCATGTTGCTGTTTGGATGTGAGGATTAACGGACAATGTAATCTTGTCTTTATCAGGAGCTCCCTCCGACATTTTTCTGCATGGGATTATTTTGTATTAAGTCACTTCTTTGATGCCTTTGGATGCAGTGTTTTCCCTTATGGTTCATTGGTTAATACCTGGTTTGTGAAGGGTACTTGAGATCTATGTGTGGATTATTCTTCATTTTTGTATGAAAAACAAAAAGTGAATAAGTTATTCCAAGTGAACAATACACTTTTGGACACCTTTTAGACACCATTAGTCTTTAGGTCAACATGTTAAGATGATCATTATTTTCATGAAGCAAGCATGAGTTTGTGGGCTGGTTCATCGTACCAACAGCAGAGTCTGACCTGGATGACCCAACAGAATGGCATGTCTTTAAGAATATGCATTTCCAGATGTGCAGCTGTTCTGATTGATGTAATCCCTACCCCAAGGAAAACTTTATCTGGCCAGTCATATGTGACTTCATTTGTCCTTTGTGTAACAAGGAGGCAGCAGATTTGTGTTTGTGATTACTGTAAAAAACTTTATAGTTACTCTAAAGTGCAGTTGTCAGACACAGTCCATCATTGCACGTCACGTCACATCAGCTATTGAGTGAATCAACATAGAGATGCCCTTTGCATAGTGTGTAGTTGTCCTGCAATGATTATGCAACAGAATGCTTTTTAGTTCTCATGGTTGGCAGCTTGCTGACATAAGCCGAGCAAAATCAACCTCCAAGCTTGTCACCGGGCCAAACAACAGATCAATTGTTCCTCTAACAGTAGATAACCACTGATTCATTTCTTTTTAGACCTCTGCCCTGTCCCTGCCTGTCTGGTTTTTCAGTGGGCCCAAGGTCCCCAAGGCTAGCACCATACAAGATTCTGATCAATACATACACAACTGTTCAGGCTGCTAGATGCATATGACATGGTCAAAGATTTGATGTAAAATGTATTCAATTGCTTTCTTTGATTTTAGAAAATGTAGCACACTGAAGCCCTGCTTTCCTGAAAACAGCCCTCACTGAGCCACTGCTGCCACTGAGTCCAGCTCCAGTTCTTTCATGGTTGGAACTGCACGACTCATGATCACTGGTGCCATGGGAGCGGTGCGGGTCAACAGGTAACTATTTGGTCATTACAACCACAAACCGAAATAGTAACATGCTTTTAGGCTAAAGTTGATTCACATTTTATTGTTTTATAGATACAGCATTGTATCCACAGATGAAGACGCTGCACAGATCTCGACTCTGGGGCTTCACAATGGCCACAGTCCTGTGAATCAGCTCACACTGACAGAGGGCTGCGTGGCAGTGGCGGATGGGGAGATTGGAGGAGACTGTTCAGACACTGAGGAGCCTAGGGGCACTCTCTCTTTAAGGGTGCCAAATGAGCCTGTGTCCCACAGCTGTCGGGGCTCTCCTTCATGTCGTCTGGGCCTGGATCTCAGCACCGGCCGCCTCCGCAGCCGATTTGTGAAGAAAAATGGACAGTGTAATGTGGTGTTTAACAACATGGAAGACAAGCCTAGACGATACTTGGCAGATATTTTCACCACATGTGTGGACATACGTTGGCGCTACTTGCTGCTCATCTTCACCACCACCTTCCTCCTGTCATGGCTGCTGTTTGGGTTGGTGTTCTGGGGCGTGGCCTTGGCTCATGGGGACTTTGACCTTTACCTCCACCTGAATGATGGGGACAGCTCGGAACAAGTGGTGCAGGAGGAGCGGCGGCCATGTATTCTCCATGTTCAGGGCTTTGTTGGAGCTTTCCTCTTCTCGATTGAGACCCAGACCACCATTGGCTATGGTTTCCGCTGTGTGACAGAGGAGTGCCCTGTGGCTGTAGTGACTGTTGTAATTCAATCCATTATAGGCTGTATTATAGACTCCTTTATGATAGGCACTATCATGGCCAAAATGGTGAGACCCAAGAAGCGGGCACAAACATTGCTGTTCTCACATCATGCTGTGATTGCTCTAAGAGATGGAAAATTGTGCTTCATGTGGCGTCTAGGAAACATGCGCAAGAGCCACATTGTGGAGGCTCATGTCCGTGCCCAGCTCATCCGGCCTCATGTCACTGCAGAGGGCGAGTACCTCCCACTTGAGCAAACAGACATTGATGTAGGCTATGATGAAGGGCTTGACCGCCTTTTTCTGGTTTCACCTCTGGTGGTAGTCCATGAGATCAACAAGAGTAGTCCTTTGTACAGTTTTAGCCGTTACGATCTGCAGAAGCAGGACTTTGAGATTGTGGTCATTCTGGAGGGCATGGTGGAGGCCACAGCCATGACCACTCAGGCCCGAAGCTCCTATTTAGCCAAGGAGATCTTGTGGGGTCATCGCTTTGAGCCTGTAGTCTTTGAGAAGGGCGACCGCTATCACGTGGACTACTCCCGCTTTCACAAGACCTATGAAGTGCCATCTACACCTCACTGCAGTGCCAGGGAACTGAGCCGGAGGAGAGGCCTGGGCAGCCAGTCTTCGTCCTCCTCTTCCAGCTGTTCACGCACACATTCCCCTTTTGCCCCTAAGGCAGCGCGCCGCCTACTGGGCACCCATTCCCCCAGCGCCTTCTGCTATGAGAACGAGGTTGCTTTGTGCTCTGGGGATGAAGACGATGATCAGGATGTAAAAGAGGGAGGAATCCTGAGAGATGACCTCCGAACGATGTGTAAGGAGACAGTTCTGGAGCAGCAGACAGTGGAGATGCTGTGCATGCTGGACACAGACAATCAAATGAGTCTTAGCCGACTGCAGCCCACTCTACCTTTATACATTAGCAGAGAGTCAGGGGTTTAAACCAATCAATGGAAATGGAGGCAGTTCTGTTTTTCCTCTCTTTGTCTGAGTGCAGCCAGCAAAGTATTGAACGTGTGTAAAAATAAAACATAGATGACAGCGGTCAGAGGTTTCTCTGTAGCTCAAAAGTGAAATCTTTATTTCAGCTTCTTTTTAACAGATATCTAGTGTTTCACTCACATCTTGAGGTTTATTACAACTGGCAACCTTTTCAGTTTGTCCACTTCATTTATGTAAATGCAACTTAATTATTTTGATTCAATAATTAGTGTAAAAGTAATTAAAAGTCCTATATACAACTTATGCAAAGGTTCCTTCATTGCAAAGTCACACTGAGCAAACATCAATGTTAATTCATACATGTCACTGATAATGCAGAGTGTTATTTTATATGCACAAAGAAACTAATAAAAACTTCAAGTATGAAATGATAGTTGTGTTATTACAGAGGTAAATGGTCATACAGTGCCCTTCTGTTTGTCATGCAGCTTATGCTTGTTGTGTGGTGCACGCGCCCTCGTGTGGTCAGAGTGCAACACTACAAGCAAGTGTCTAAGGTAAAGTTACTAAGTTTGTTTTGGACCTTACAGAATGAAATCTAGGGGGATATGTACCCAGTAAATGAACAAAACATGGATAAATTAACAAACAAGATTTTGTTAACAAACAAGATTTAGATTTACAGCAGAAACTCTGGAGGCAGATCCAGTTTTCCAAGGTTGATGGTTCAATTCTGTGTCCTCACATTGTACACTGCCATTGTGTCTTTCCCCACCTTGCTTAAATGTGAAACAATGCATGCAAGTGCTGAGTAGATAAAAATGGAGATATTTAATTATTGTAACCTTTTTTAAAGCCGGTTCACATATCTGCTTTTGTCATAAATCCAGATTACTAGTAGTTCTTCTCTGATCTGCTCATCTCTAATGCGATCAAATGCCATCTCCTGTTCACTCTGAAGCACCCATTTCCCTTTGTGCTGTTCTCCCCATCCCTGTATCTCTCTGATGCTGCTTAATTTAGTGAGTGGTCACACCCCCTGTCATCGAGCGTGCATGAGGCCGAGCAGCTGGCCGACCCCCTTGACCTCAGTTAAGGCTGCTAATGGGCCGCTAAGGATCGAGGCTAATAAGGTGCCGTGTGTACTTCCCTTCATGTGCCAGTGTGCTTTCAAGTCTATGTGCTGGAGGCCTGAGGCAGTGCGACCAGAGCTGGTGACAGTGGCGTGGCTCAGTGGGGGACAGTAGTTAGGCACAGGGGGGCTTTGACTCCATAATGAGGGTGTTGTGTCGCGGTAGAGCTGTGGAACATCTCACTGAGTGGACAGTGAGGCATTGTGAGGCACAAGTTAGAGAAAGAGCATGGGAGGATTTATGCACCAGGCCTGGGAAGCACAACGGGTCAAATCATCTCTGGACATTCTGGACGTAAATATCTTTCTACAGCTCTGGAAACACAAGAGAACACTATCTAACCTTCAATTCTTTCTCACAGATCTACAAGATTGGTTTCAAGAGCGATGTGACAATGAGCAAGACTGGCTGTCAAAAATAGTTATTTTGCCAAATGATGTTTCCATCTCCAACTTTTTTTTCCAAAATAAAAATGTCAGAAATTAACTCCAGTCAGTGATTAAGTGATTAACTATCTCTTTTTTTATTTCTTTAATACGCAAGAAACCCTAGCATACTTTACGACGGAGCTGCACAATATATTGTAAAAATATTGATATTGTAATATTGACATTGTTCCATTTTTCTCAGGATTATCATTATTTCCTACTTTAGCCTTGGTTTAGTCTCAGTTAAGTTTTTATTTTCAGTATATTGAGGCATGTACATGTGTTCATTTAACTGAAATCATTGTGTCAAAAAGTATATTCAAATATCACAAAAATATCATTGTTATTGCTATATTAAACATACAGTAGTTATCAAATATTTTTCACATGCATCCCTACTTCTGACCTCTGACACAGAAACATGTATGAGTCAAACGTATTTGTATTCTCTCTTCTACAGCAAAGGTGTCACCGCAAATCCATACTCGAAAGTCACAAGACAGTGTGCCCGTTCTAAGCCTTTCAAAAGAGGTTGCGTCAGATGAAAATAAAGGAATGGAAAGAAGCAGATGATTTGTTGAACTATGCAAACATCTAAAGAAAAATGTTACCTGCTTTAATTTTGGCGTTTCACAAGCTGCTCTTCTGGCTCTCTACTCGATATCCCGATGTGTCTTCTCCATAAGAAGACACATACAGTTTTATTGTTTTAATTATCTGATGGCCTTGGTGACAGTGTACTCTTTATCCAAGCTTGGGACTGTTACAAGTTTGTGATCTGATAAAGAATAATAAAGCATGGCACAAAGAAAGAGCTACATTTTGAATTGGAATCCCCTGCCAGCAGCTGCAGGTCAGATGTGCACAAAATTAAACCTAGCACGTTGCATGAAATCTTTACACAATTAAATTAATCTACATATAAGTACGAGTTCTAATATTATTGGTCACACTCTCACTTTCACACACACTTGGTTATGTTTCTCTCTAAAAAATTGTGACTACTCTGGGATTAGACTTGGACTAAAACAAGACTAGAATAGGTCCAAAGTCTACATCAGGAGTAAACCGGGATCTAACCAAGACCAAACCAGCACGCAGGAAGGGCTGTGCCAGATGAAATAATCCTTTTGTTGTCTGTGAATGTGTGTCCAAATAGGTAGATGCCATGAAAATATTATATTATACTATACATTTCTCTTCCACATTATTTTCCATCTAGTGTAAATGAACGAACTGCTTCACCAATATTTCCATCTCATTTGACATAATACGCTTAAGAAATTCAACTTTTTAGATCTAATTTTGGATTGATTGTGTAAACATTCACAGTCAGCACTTTTAACTTTTTTTTTGCGTTACATAAAATTGATCTGGGAACAGAATGGAACTATTTTGTTCATAATCTTCTACAAGTTACTAGTTTTGATGTGGGGAATAAAAATGATCAAACATGGGTATGATGAAGTTATAAATCAGAATATTTCTCACTCTCCACTGCCCAAATCTCATCCATCTTTGTGTCTTGCCTTTTATCTCCATGTCTGCGCGGTCAACAACAGCCTCTTTCATGTCGCTATCCCGTCTACAGCCCCTCAGGCCGGCTCCGTCACTCGCCCTTCTCCTTCACACACACTAATTAAATGTTCTCCGCAGAACTCATGATTGCAGACTTTCTCCAGCTTTCTCTGGGCCGTCCTTCCTGCTGGATATAAAACGTAACATTGAAGCCGTGTTTGTCCCTGATGGCATTTCAAATATTTTAATCAAGACGACGACATGTTTGTTTTTCGGGAATATGACTTTATTTGTGGTTTCACATCAGTTTGAATCAGATAAATACAAAGCAGAGCTGATGAAATAAGTTACATCTGAGGTTTTTCAGTTTGTTCTAATCTGGATGAGATGATGGGATATTTCATTAAAGGGGGAAAGAATTGGGGTATAAAACTGAAGCTTCTCTATTACAATTGGAAAGAAAATGTTTGACTTTAGTATTGCTTGAGGTAACTGTAAAGGCTTATAGATTCTCATTTTAGTGAAGATTACATACATTGCAGTGGTACAAGTTGTTAGAGGTTCAAGGTAGGCCTTTATTTAATTTGGTGTTTCTATTATTATTGGAGGTTCACATGAAATGCAATTTATACCAAACTAATTCAGTTAAATGAGAAAAGTAGGTTTACAAGTGTATTTATTTTGTAAGGGAGAAGCTTAAGAAAAAAGAAATACAAAATATTCAAGGAGACAGATTTACAGTGCAAAGAAATATTACAGAATTGCCACACAATACTGTTATTCCGTTTTACATTGCTGCATAAAGTATTGAGTGGGATGTTGGAAGAGAAACTGAAACAAACAACATTGTTGTTTTTTTTTTTTCCATTTCTGTACAAAAAACAATACAGTTTACCAGTAGTGCTACATACGTACTAGTACAGCTATCGAGTCAAAACTTTACTATGTGATGGAAGTTATGAGAATTTGTAGATGAGAGTGAGATTATTTTCCCACATTCCTCTTGAGTAAAGCATTGAGTTACCTCTCTCTAAACCCAAACTATACAATGATGACAGCGGCCACACCATCTTTATATTAATGAACTGTAAATCTAATTTCAATTGGTCACGCAGAATAAAACATTGATTCCTTTCAGATTGTTTCAAGAGAAAATCGTTTCTGGTTGACCCTCATTGCGCTGCAGGGCCCACAAATTCAAGTGTATCTAACAGCCGACGTATATGCATGACTAAACAGCCTGCTGGCATGTATGACCCGGGGCATACATCGTCATCGACTCTTGGTGTGAATGCTACTATTGTTTCTGCCAACGCATCTTCATCACTAACAACACTGTCACCTCTCTTAGTCAGACGCACAAGGCTGTAAGTGTCACCCTTGCCTTTTACAATTTTATCAACCAAATTTTTGACCAAGTAACTCTGAAAAATATTCCCTTGTTTTGCTCTACTATGGACTGAGATAGAGGCACTGGGATGCGAAGACAGCAAAGCAACGAACAATAGACTATTCATGATGCCCTGAGATGCAACGATGATCCTGCTCTGCCCTCAGCCCCCGCTTCAGCTTCCACAGCTGCACAAGAATGTGGTCCAACAAGTCCCCCTCTCCCCTCCATCACTGCCAGCACTGCCCTCCCTCTCCCCAGCCGCCTCCATCGCTACCACCGCCACCAGCTCACCGACGCAGCCCGCTATCCCTGCCCAAGCCCCCTTCCCTAAATAAAAAAGACCACGAGAAAAGGCCAGTAAACCGAGATGGGGGGAAAGTCTGCGGAGTGTGCACAAAGAGAGGATTCATAGTGCGTTTGAGATGAGAAAAAAAGAGGCACCCATTTAAAAGTGCTGCAGCTGCGCTAATTCACTGCCTCAAAATGGGCAAAAAGAGTGACAAGGGTCAGATAGCAGAATCATTTTTTATTCACCAAACATCATCGCATCAGGAGGACACTAGGAAGGATATAGGAGATGACAGAGGGGACACCTGTTCTTTTAGGAGCCTTCATTAAAGCACTTCCTGGTCTTAAAATGACATTTGTGTTTGTAAATGTCCAATGTCTAAACAAGAAGGACTTTATAATGTTTTCAACCACGTTCCAACAAACCAACTAGCAGTTGTTCATTGGTGATACAATTGTGAAAAGGCCATGAACAGTAGAAAAAAACTCCACAAATACAAGTTCTGTTTTGATTTTCAGCAAGGAATTATTTTTGTTATATTTATTTGAATGCAACGCTATGCCATTCAGCCAAATATTTGTCATTTATAATGCAACTGTAAACAAATGTAATGTAAATGATTCTTTAGGCTTATTGGGCTTCGTTAACTAGTCCTAGCACGAGAGTCATTTTTGGGAGAATGTAAGAAAATAAGCAAAAGTAAATAAATGAAAAGTCATGTAAATACGTGGGACAACTTGTGTATTATTCAATACAATTCATTTAGCAATGAAGAAATAGTCGTTTTCAACTACATTTTAATGAACTGTGATGAATTAAAGATGTACTGATCGGAGGGTTTACTGGTGGTTTACTGATGGAGGGTATGAAACATTCTATTCTCTTGGAGATGGAATAAAACCAGGCAATCAGACAAGCATCAAACCATTACTTTTACAGCCATAAAAACGTCTTTAACTGGACAAATGAAAGATATATTAGTTTATATCACACTGGAATCTTCCTGTCAAAGCAAAAAGTATTTTATGAGAAAATTAGGTTACGGTCCCCCAACTAGAAAACTTACATAGTGCATCTTTAATTGTTAATGAGACTTAAGTGATTAATAGTGGCACCAATGCATTTGGGAAATGTAGACTAAACTCCATCCTCCAGAGTGCCATAATGTCACAGTCCATTATTGTCCAATCATCTAAACTGTCTGGGTCCTCCCTTAGTCGAATAACTCCAATGTCCTAATGGGGTGAACTATGTGGAAGTCAAAATAATCAAATCACATGAGTTTCTGTTTTATTGATAGTCTAGCTTCTGTGCTGGAAATCCCCAAACAAGAGTCTGACCACAAATGCTTTTCATTTATATGTCCAAGAGTTAGGAAAATATGAATTACATATTGTCTTACAGTGAAAAGAGAATGCCAAAAATGAAGTAGAGCTTGTAATTTTCAGATGTAAAAACAGGATGGTTTAGGGTCAAATGATGCCAGACACTTTCATAGATTTTTTATGTATAGTTTGTCGTCATTTAGAACAAGTGACGCCATTCATTTTAGATTTCTGCCCATTGACATGGGAATGAATGCTTTCCACCAATTATACAGAGTTTAAATGCAGAATGTGACCTAGCATGTGAATATTTGACCGCTGTGTGCATGCTTTCCCCTTATCTGCATCATCCTCTCACTGAATCTCTTCTGCACTTCTCATTCTCTCCATCAACGTCAGTTTTCAGGAATTTCCCTTGGGAGCAGCTTGGGTAAAAAAAAAAGTGTTTTTCTCTTCTTGTTCAATCTGTATCTACTTCCTGACCTTCACCTAGTTTACCAACAGAAACGCTCACAAACACAGCTTGATTGGATTCTCGTGATGCTGTTGGGAAAGAAGCTGCCCATGACTAAGTGTACACCTGAAGAAACCCCCCCTCAGTGACCCTTGACCTTTCAGATCATGAGACCCCTGTGCTGGTCTCTGTCCTGAGGAGCTTGGAGGAAGCGGGCTGCGTACTTGTGACACAGTGGTCTATGCGGCCGCGGAGAGGCCCATTACTGCAGTCACATGGCAGGTTAGCGCTGCACTGATGCAACCATGTGAGCTCTATTTTCTAACGCTAAGTGTGGAGCCCCAGGCCTGTCATACTCTCACACAGGACATACAAGAAGCACATATTTCTAAGTAAACAAATGGAAACAACACTCTGAGAATGTTACATACATTTTGCTTTGAACAATTACTTATAATGTAAACATAGAACCTATATATACTTGCTTATAATTGTTAAATCCAACTTTAATACCGTTCTATTTCATGTTTATTCTTAACAATTACACATTCTAAGAATTTACTGTTTATTTAGAAATGAATTAGATGAAATGTTTTGTTAGCAGCTGTGTTAATATTACTTAATTCATTTTAGTATTTAAATGACTAATCGTGTCTCTTCTCTGAGATATTTTTAAACTTAATACAAAATCAACACGTTTTTTATGGAAAAAAATTAAGATCCAGCTAGGCCTATATTTTGGGGTTGATAAAAACAGAAACTATAGGCCCAAGACTGACCGTCTTCAAGTGTAAACTTTCTTGAGGTCAAAGAACTGCAATGGGAAGATCATATTTCCTGCATTAAATTTAAAAATTGTGATCTAACTGCGCTGCAAGGCCCGTTACCATTAGACATACAAAAAAAGGCAAATTAAAAAGGAATCCAAAACATTAAATGGGTCTGTCATTTTAATTTTGATGCTTAACAAAAAATAGCTAAGGGCAATATGAAAAAGGCGTTTATAAAAATTATTCCCCCCATGCCATTTGATAGGCCTAAGAGCGCATTTTATGACCTTGACCAGACCTATATTAAACCTGCATGTTCTTAAAAATCCCGCGCAGTGCGCGGAGGCCTACGTTTCCATTATTTTAGCGGCCATAGGCTATACTTGGTCATCGTAAAAGAACAAAAATTGAATGTATGAAAATGTGACCTTAAGATAAATTACGGCACACACGCACACGCACACACACACGCACACGCACACGCACACGCACACACACACACACACACACACACACACACACACACATAAACAAACAATAATAAAATAAAATAAAATAAAATAAAGAATAACTAAAAAATTAAAATGTAAACCTTGTAAACATACAACCCTGGAGTGTAAATATTATTTATATTTTTGCACAATTAGACTAGACGAGTTTAAGCACACTTTTACGCACCACTTTGGCGCGCGGCCTTAATACCGTTAGGTTGAAATGAGCCTATATTAAGCAGAGATTTTAGACTATTTTATTATTTATTTATTTTTAAATTATTATTATTATTATTATAAGTTTTTATTTGCAAAACCATACATGACAGCATGGATTATCTAAAGAGTCTCTGAGAAACATCTTTAAGACGAGAGCTCTCGGGTTTTCATTACACCTAAAAATCTTCAAAACAAAACAAAAGCACACATATTGCACTATGGTTCGACACGGTTTAGGAAATAATATCTATTCCTTGATGTCCGCGCGTAGCAACACCTTGCAGTGTTTGCCTTGCTGTGCGTGCTCCCTGGGGGGCCGTGCATATCCAGACGTCCCACTGCACTAACTGAACCCTGTCCGTAAAACCGCAGCCTCCTCAAGCACCATCAAGAGCCAAGCGCAGAGGCGCACATTTTGGACAGTTAGACGCATCACTCAAATCCACACAAAAGGAGGTTCCCCTTGCTGTAAGAAACACTCACTTCCTCCAAGGCCTCGCCGGTCCTTTTGGGGTGGTCGTTTAAGTGTGTCCATCTCTTAATATGTCTCCATTTCCCAAACTCATCCCGGGTCTAAAAAGAGAAGATGCGGAGAGAGCCGTGTGTGTCCCGTCTGCAGGCCTTCAGCGTGAGTGCGACTAGTGTCTACGTTCGGACATAAGGGAAGAAGGACGCACACATCGCTCTCTGTTATCAATTTTTTCCATGTTTGCAGCACAAAACTGCTTTTTGTTCCTCATTTTTTTCATTTACGAGGGTTAATGGATAGAGGCTTGGGCGTTTGATCACATGGCTACAATTCACCTGAGATGCACACAAAGGGAGCAAAGAGAGCGCGGAGAGAGAGCTACACGCAGACACTGGACACATTGTTGTGTCCGGTTGCGCTTCAGATGCCGTAAAAGTCGATTCTCTTCTTTCAAATCACTCCTTGCTTTACGGCGAGTTCTAATCATAGACTTAAGATAGTGTGTGTTTTTGGTTAAAAATAAAAACGAACTTCATTTTTTGTCACAAGTGATAATGAAGGCCTTAAAACAGAAGCGCAAGGAGGCGTTTTGGTCACCCAACACCGTTCACAAGACGAGGAAGAAAGAAAGAAATTAAAATTAGACTTAATTAGGATTGTTTTATTATTTATTGTAACTGTAATGGAATGGGCCCGGCTATTCCCCAACCTGAACACTGCCACCAGGCTTTGGTTAAAAATGGATTAATGTTTTTGAATAATATAATGATAATTAAAAGCACACACACACACCCATACAAAACCTAAAATTTGCATTAAGTAATATTTAGTTTGGCTTCTTTTACAGTATCGTTGTATGTGTTTGGCTGAGAAAAAAACAAGGCCTCATTCTTCAAATTTCATAACACAAATGTCTGCTACTGCACAAGGTATTGAGCTGATATTTTGATTTGCAATATTTTTACTAATCAACCCATAAAGTTATTGTGGTTTCAGACCAAAGTAAATGTTTCTGATACAGAAGCAGGCCATCACATGGATTGTTTTAATTGGTGTAATATTTACGCTCATTAAACTATTACATTATCTGTGAGCTGAGATTTGAGGGCAAGATACGACTTTATTAACTGATAAGAAAAAGGGAGTTTCTAGATGTTCTTAATCCAAAGTGATGAAGTAAGTTTACAATTGCTCATTGGCTTTTTGAGGAAGGAGGCCACGCTGAGCCATAACTCTACTCATGATTGTTTATTTGTTTGATATTATATGTCAACGCGTCCAACAAAGCAGGCCTTTTGCTGCCTGTAAATGGACGCTCTGTGGAGCGAGCAAAGTCGCTGCAATGTAAAATCTCACCTCTTCTACTTGGAAATGTTTCACTGATGGACGGAGTCACATTAACGCTGCAGTGCCACGGGCGAATCAGAGAGCTCAGGGATAATTACTGGACCAATGAGGGGGCAACACTGGCCTCGTGGGCGGGGCTAGTTGTGTGTTGGAACGCTGTCTCTCTGGGAATGTTTTCCATTTTTTTCCCCTGCCAGTCCGTTTCACAAGGCGCTCTTTAAGCTCCGCTGTCGCCACACAGAGCAGCCATTCATCGGCACCACAGTCAGCCACACACTCCCAAGTCGAACCACTGGACAGCTCAATTGGTAAGTTATGTAATTTTAAATACAAAACTTTCAGATTAAAAGAAAAAGTTTTAAGTAAACGGTCACATGTTTTTACAATTTGCCAACTAGTACATTTTGGGTGTAAATTATTATGTCGTCGATAGCATATTTTTTTTTTGCTATTTTACCTAATAGCGACATCCATATTGTCGGCAACACGATTATGAAAGTATAATGTTTTTTTCTGTTTTGTTTTTCATACAGGTTTAAATTGTAAAGGTTTTGAGCAGTGGATTTGGATACTTTACGCATTGTCATGGAGTTGGTGAAGGAGCAGTGACCACTCTCTTGAAAGACAACTCAGCAGGCCTACATCCAACACAACAGAAACTTTATTTTGGCTTAAATTGTTGTTAGGGACAAGATCGAGGCAGTATGTCCGGTGAAGAGCATAGCCTGTCTGAGGCCGAGCTGAGTCCCGGGGGGTCTGAAGATGCTCACTCGCTGTCGCCAGCGCACTGTGGAACAGCGGGCACCCAGGACTCGCCTTTGGGCGGACAACAGCAACTCACCACACTCTGCGTGGCTGAAGACTCAGAGGACGGAGTCCAGTCCAGAACCAAATCGGACGAAGAGGACGATCGCTTTCCCATTGGTATCAGGGAGGCGGTGAGCCAGGTGCTGGACGGCTACGACTGGACACTCGTGCCAATGCCCGTGCGCGTCAACAATGGAAGCAAAACTAAGCCACACGTGAAAAGGCCGATGAACGCCTTTATGGTGTGGGCGCAAGCTGCGCGCAGAAAGCTGGCGGACCAGTATCCGCACCTGCACAACGCCGAGCTGAGCAAGACGCTAGGCAAACTGTGGAGGTTTGTACAGCGACTCTTTAGCGCACTGTGCCATTTCTGTCTATTGAGGTGTTGTCAAATGTCATACGTCTGTGTAGGCAATAAACTGAAGAATGTGTTTTTAAACAATTAAAAGCTCATATATTTGTGCATGCTATAGGCTACAATATCTAAATCAGTCTTTGTTTCCTGAAGGCTGCTAAACGAAAACGACAAGAGGCCATTCATCGAGGAGGCGGAGAGACTGCGGAAACAGCACAAGAAGGACTACCCTGAGTACAAGTACCAGCCCCGAAGGCGCAAAAACGGCAAACTGACGCCTGTTAGTGAGACGGACAGCCAGGGAGAAGGGGAGGCCAGCCATTCTCAATCCCACTACAAGACCCTGCACCTAGAGCATAATGGGGCCGCGTCTCCCCTGGGCGAGCTGCACCACCACCATCACCATCATCACCACCATTCTGCAGGTATAAACCACACGCACTCAATATTAAGCTCCACTGCATCGCTCATTATGTCAGAAATATTTGTCTTTTTTTTATGTTATTATACACACGCTTCTATCTCTTCAGGTCAAGGACACAGTCCCCCCACACCCCCTACCACCCCAAAGACAGAGCTGCAGTCTGGAAAGTTGTCAGATTCCAAGCGTGAGGGAGCGGCAGGAGCATCTGGGGGGTCCAGAGGTGCACTGGGAGTAGGGGCTGAAGGAGCCTCTGGTTCGACGTCATCCGGTGCAAAACCACACATCGACTTCGGCACCATGGACATTGGAGAGATCAGCCATGAGGTTATGTCCAATATTGAACCTTTTGATGTGAATGAGTTTGACCAGTACCTGCCACCCAATGGTCACCCCCAGAGCGGCAGTGGGGCGTCTGCCGGTGGACCCTCCACCTCCTCATACGCCTACGCTCTAGCTGCCGCAAGTGGGCACTCCGCCTGGCTGTCCAAGCAGCAGTCTCAGAGCTCTCCATCACCCTCAGACCCAGCCAAGGCCCAGATCAAGAGCGAGTCTGCATCTGGGAGCCACTACGCTGAAGCCTCGTCCTCCCCATCCTCTGGCACACATGTGACCTACACCCCCCTGAGCCTGCCCCACTATGGCTCGGCTTTCCCCTCACTGGCCTCCAGGGCTCAGTTCGAGTACGGAGAGCACCAAGGGCCCGGTGCCTACTATGCTCACTCCAGTCAGGCCCCAGGGCTATACTCAGCCTTCTCCTACATGGGTCCCACACAGAGGCCCCTGTACACTACCATAGGAGACCCCGCCAGTGTGGCCCCGTCACACAGCCCCACACACTGGGAGCAGCCTGTTTACACCACACTCACGAGGCCTTAGACGAGCAGTAGAGTCGAGGGAATAATGGGAAGTGTGTGTGCTTGGATGAGTGTGTGTGAATTCAATATTGTGTGTCAAAGACTGTAGAAACTGTGGACTGTGTCAATAACATTTGAGAGTAGAGTATTTCTATTGTCTATGACATGTGTGAGTTGAGCGTGCCTGTGCCATTTTGATGGCAGAGATTTATACTTTTTTAGCCAATACCATGCAAGCATTTATATGGCCTTACACAGTTCTTAAAACAATACTCAGTGCGTACTCATATGTCACAGCCAACAAGAGACTTTGAACTAAAGTGTGCCATCATGAATAATGTAAAGTAGAGAGAACATGCAATGTTGACTATGAGTGAGTTTTGAAAGACAGTCATTTGGTTTATAACAACATAATCAGATGTTATTAACCAAACTAAAGGATACATTTAATGTTATTGTATTATTTTATATAAGTAGTAAGATTATTGTTGTTGACAATATTGTGTTTTATTTGATATTACACTCAACATCATGCACCACTGCTATGGGAAAAGTAAGTTAAATTTCAGAAGCTCAAGATGGTTACTCTAACCGGCCAGATTATTAACTGTGTGGCATGTTTTTTTTCCTTCTTTATTGTAGATAGTGTCTGTCCTTAATTACAACAACTTCACTGAAATGAATAAATAAGCAATTTATTGGGAAAATAGGAAACCGTGAGGGAATGAAAGCTCTTAAAGATGTATTTTAGCTTGTGCTTAGTCTTGGACTTACCTCAGTTTTACTTTGCTGGTGCCAATAGCAGGAAAGAAGTGTGCCCACCTGCATTCCTGACAATGAAGAAGGTTAAAAACATCAGCTAAGTCTGTTGAACATTTTACATGTTTGTTCTGATTTTTCAAATAACTGAAAAAGTGCAACATCTCAACCAAATCTTTTATAATAACCAACCAGCTCTGAGTCCTACTTAAGGATTAGGATCACATGTACAACCGCTCTGAGCTGCATGTAGGCCAAAAGCATGTCCTAACAGTGTTTTTTCTATACTGTGTCTAAACCGTCAACTTCCTTTTCAGCAATGTGAATAATGGTCATTACCACAAGCTTCACAGTTATTTTGTGATGCATATTTTATACTGACCCTCTTACCATGTTATTTGTATGTACGTAATGCCATAATGTGTGTCAAACCTTTGCTCCTTTCATTTTGTATAAGTCTGGTTAGTTTTGTAAACAGTCACTTGAGTATTTTTGCTTCCTTATCAGAAAAGCAATGTCAAAATTATATTGTTGTCATCTATTAAATCAATTTATTTATAAGATCTGCGTAAGGTAGTTTATTTAATGCTTCTCTGAGACAACAGCGTAAGTATGAGGTCAAAACAAATGGGAAAAACTGTGCTGACGTGTGAACTGTAATAACAACACAATCATTGCCTCACTAATCTAAGCTGTTTGGTGCATTTGTGTGTGTGTGTGTGTGTGCGTGTGTGAGAGGTTAAAATTGACTACTAATTCCCCACATTTAATCGGCTGGGGACTGCGTGTTACAGAAAAAGACAAAGAGAGCCATTCAGTGATGGAAGGGGACTGGACGGTGGGCGTAAGCAGCCAAGGGGCAAGGCCAATTTCAGCTCAGAAAGCAGTACACTGGACTTTTGTACATTTTCCTCACACTCATCTGAAGTAGAAGGGTAGAAGACATTATAAAAAAAAAAAATATATATATATATATATATACATACACAATATATATCCACACACACATACACACACATATATGTATGTATATATATATATATATATATATATAAACCCTAACCCTATAGACACAATTATTAAACATACAATTGCGTATAAATTTAAAATTCTTATCAATTTTAGGTGTAAGAGGAGGAGGGGCAAAAACACAAATATTTGATGAGTATAAAACCTGATTTGAAAGTAATTTTCTTTTGTCTACAACTTGTATCAATACAGGATAATTATTTTTCTATTATAGAGAAAATTATATTTTAGATTTTTCTATCTAGTCTATTATCTATAACAACTATTCAATATAATTTTTTATTTGTTAAGAGCATATAACCAAGCCCAAGCAGCAATCCTGTCTCCAAGTGACACCTAGTGACAAGCTGAAGTATTATTCAATTTTGCATAAATCTAATGTTATATTTATTAAAGTTGACTCACTCATTTTAATAATGACATCAAGAAACAAACAAACAAATCACATAAAATGCCAATAAATGTCGGGCTATGTAAATATAATGTGTCGTTTTCATTCAACTTCTGCAAGTATGATTTATTTTTTTCCCCAAAAACACGTGAGTAAAACAGCGCTGCTCCAGGCCTTTACCTTCATCTCGGTCGGTGGCTCGTACTATGCTGTAACGTGCCTGAAAAATACCATTGCAAATGTAAAGTATGTAAAAATAACAACTAAATAACATTTAAGTCCCACCAACCTTCCAAATGTAGTCATGTTTTTATTGCAGTATGTCCTGGTTCCAACGCAGGGGGCGAAAGAGTGCAGCGAGACAAGCGAAGAAAACGAACAAGACGTCAAAACTGACGTCATCACCTGAGCGCCAAATCTGCAACAACAAACAACACTTGAAACCTGTGAATATCTGTATTTTACCAGGTACAATTCACGTATATGATCTATTTAATTGTGAAATGTTTAGATTTGATGTGTATAGATTTGAAATGTTTGTTTATACATTTTATACATACTTTTGTGGAGCACATTGTACTTGAGTTGCACCAACTCTTTTGCCTCTCACTAGACGCTCATAGTGAAGTTCATGCGCTTGTGTTTTCATATATATATATATATATATATATAATATATATATATATATTTATTTAATATATATTATATTTCTGTGTTGTGTTATTGCGCAGCAATGGACCTTGGCCCCTTTGAAGCGGACAACTCTGTGAGCTGCAGACTGACCTCAGAGATCCCGAGTATTTGCCTGAAAGAAGACTGCTGTTTGGGCATCGATGAGGCTGGCAGAGGCCCTGTGTTGGGTATGTCCTATTTACATTTTGTGTACGCCAAAATATATAGATTAACTAATTGTCGATTTGATGTAGGACCTATGGTGTATGGAATATGTTTCTGCCCAATTTCCAAAAAAGAAGACCTAAAAGACTTGAAAGTAGCAGGTAAGGCATTTATTTAAGTTTTTTAATTACCAAAACCTTAAATTTACATGTATTCTGTCATTGATTTAGATTCAAAGACCCTTACTGAAGCAGAAAGAGAAAACCTTTTTGAAAAGTTGGATGAAGCAAAGAGTTTTATAGGCTGGGCTCTGCAGATCCTCTCCCCAAATACCATTTCTACGAGCATGTTACAAAGGTATTTTAGCACAACTATAATTATTATTTGTATTTTACTATTTTGTTTTTCTTTTCTGTCAGTAATTATAGTTTGACTTTTTAGATCAAAATACAATCTGAATGCTCTTTCACATGATACAGCCATTGGTTTGGTTCAGTATGCCCTGGACTGTGGAGTACAAATCAAAGAGGTGTGTGAGATCAAGAAGATTTAATTTGTCATTGTCTGCTTGCTCACATGGCTTAGTTTATGTATTTTCTACTTTATAGGTCTTTGTTGACACAGTTGGACCTGCAGAAAAATATGAAGACAAGCTCTCTAAGCTGTTCCCTGGCATTAATGTTACAGTGAGGCCAAAGGCTGACTCTCTCTTTCCTGTTGTCAGTGCAGCAAGTATTTGTGCAAAGGTATGACTCAAAACACTTTGCTTGTTGGTGATGCAGTTGTGTACGGGTGTTGTATTTTTTAATAAATATTTTTTACATGTATAAGCAATGCAATGAAAGATTTAGGATTTTTCTGAATTCTACAGGTGGCTAGGGATCGAGTTGTAAAAGGCTGGAACTTTGCTGAGCAGCTTGGTGAGGTGGACAGTGACTACGGATCTGGATATCCTAATGGTGAACTGGATACCAGTGATAAACATTCATTGCAAACAATCTGTTGTTTACAATATAATTTCTTTAAACATTTTACAGACCCAAAAACAAAAGCCTGGCTGTTAAAGTACCTGGATCCAGTGTTTGGCTATCCCCAGTTTGTTCGCTTTAGTTGGAGCACGGCCCAAACTCTGATGGACAGCAAATCTGTTGCAGTTCATTGGTAAATTCTTGGTTATAATAATTATTGTTGATTAACTGAATTTTGTCTGTTGTATAATTATAGTAGTTTGAGTTCAGGGTGTTATTAAATTAATTTAATTAGTTAATAACTAGCTTATTCTTTAGTATGTTTTGTTGCGGTACAAGCATTAATCTAGTGGTGTTAATTTCATTTGTTTTCTCTTGAATAAGGGATGATGATGAGGAGGGCGGAGAAAAAGCTGCTCAGAGACTGAACAACAAGTCCATGTTGTCCTATTTCAGTTCTTCAGGAGAAGCTCAGAGTCAAATTGCAGCCCACCGCTTCTTTACTGAGCGTAGACTGAAAAATATTGACACACTTTGAACATTGTCAAGCAGGTAAAAAAAGATGGTGGTTATGTAATTATTCACCATTTTGTAGAAACCACATATGTAAAATGTTTTATATATTAAAATGATTTTTATAAATGTGCCTTGTGTTTTATAACCTTATTCAATTAACTTATATTTTAATATTTAGAAGCGCCTGGAAAAAACAGTTAGAAGCCATATTTATTTTCCTTGCAGCCCTAAGTTTAAGTACATTTCTATAAGAGTTGAATCAATTGAAAGATATCCACATTTTCATTAGGTGAGGATAACCCTAACCCTAACCCATAAACATGCATACAAATGTATTTTCTAATCATGTCCAGTTTTTTTTTAACACTACACAGATTGGCCTTTTTGCTTCAGGAATTCTTGTGAATGCCTGCCCCTATGTCTTAAGAACAACTATGACAAGAAACAAAGTAAGCATAACAGGTGTAATTTATGACATAATCATAAACAGCACTAACAGATAACAGACATACACATTTTAAGCAGTTTTGTACTTGCAACACAAAAAGTATAGTTAGAAAAATAAAACTGAATTTACATTAAAATGATCCCTGAACGTATGTGGTGCTAGTTCACAAGTGGTTTCGGTCTTGACTCTTCCCAAACCCTCTTGCCACAGTTCATGGCCAAAGATGAAACGGCAAACGATGACAAGATCACAATAGAGCTCCCCACGAAATGAGATGAGGGTCCTCTCGGGGCCGCTCTTAGGGCTCTCCTCGTGAACGTCTCTCTGTCGGCTAATGTCCGGCCAACAGACTCCATTTTGAGGGATCAAGGAGTTATCCAAAAGACAAAAGATTTGAAAAAGTATTTTCCTTCTGGATGAATATGATCAAGTTCTGCTGTGCATGTTATCCACAGGTTTGCTGTCTGATCTGTCTCTTGAGTTCCTTCCAGGTCCATTTATAACCCCCTAGTGTCCCAGACTAATCTGCCTAGTATCCTAGTGTCCTGCTGCGTCAATGGGATTAAAATGGGTAGTTCCTTGCCACAGAGCACAAAGGTGGCGATCTATTTCAGCTTAAGACTGTCCAGTATAATTCCATCAGATCAGCTCTACTATCCTGTCACACTTGGTATGAATGAGTGTGTACAGGGCCTGTGTTATGGCCAGTCAAAGTCAACAGGGTCTGCAAACACTGAATTAGTTTAAGTAAACAATCGCATGACTTTGTGAGTCAGTGCTGATGACACATGACCTACTAATCATGTACTAGCGAGTAATTACATGCCTGAAGACTAAGTTTCCTGTCAATGGAGAAAGAGTTATCAGAAACAAAATCACTGATAAAGATCATTTCTGACTGAACTAAAATTTCTGAACTTTTGTGTCGTCCTTGTAAAGTGCGTGCTAAATTAGCATTGGTTTGCGGCTATTTACACACATTGTTTCATAAAATATAACATGAATTTCAACATCACAGCAAGCTCCCATGACCTTGGCCTCAGTGTCAGCAGTAAAATAAATTACAAAATTATATTGTGTTATTGTTTCCGATCTTGTCTCCCACTGCATAGACACAGGGTAGGCCAGTTACATGATAAAATTGAACAGAAGTAATTTGGACATCATACTCATTTGAGCTCCATCCTTGTACACAGCGAAGTAAGGTAGCTGCGTTTTGCTGTTCTTGAACTTACTAAATACATAAATATTTATGTTAATTTGTACTTATATTATTATAGTATATACACTCTATAGCTATTATCAGTTACAGTTGAGCACCACGGACAGCTCCCATGACCTCAGCTCTGATCCCACTGGTCGTCACACAGAACACCGGCTCTTTTAATTACGCACTAATTGGATTGCACTGGTTCTTTTCCTCAAGTGGCACAAAAAAGATCCCATGAATGAACATGTAGTGACTTTACCAGTTCATTGAAGCTTTGTTAAAACAATTCTTGGAAATTTGGAATTAACATTTTACAGGTTCGTTTAATTAAGCCAAATATATTTGTCTAATATTCCTATTGTCAATCTAAGGTCTAGGTAGTTTAGGAGTTACAGTTAAACTGCACAGTGCACACTATGATTTGATAAAGCTACTAATTATGTACCTCTTGTTTTTATACAACATTTGCCATAGGCTAATACTTTATTTTGTGTGCCTCAAATAAAGATAGGGGGAATGTGAGTACAGATCTGAGTATTGAAAGATGCCATGGTGATAAAATGGTTTATTTGTAGCAGTAACATCTCATGTCCACTGGGGGTCCATCTTGGCACAAAAGCAAACTGCTTGAAGACACCATTAGTGAAATAAGTAATAACTGTGTTTATCATGTTTTTTTTTTTTTTTTTTTTGCTTAAAGCATCTTATTTATTTTTTACTGCTGCCTTGTTATTGTCAGTCTACAGCACAAACACTCAAAGTGGACTCAGACGCTGCATATTTTAAACTGAACCCTTTATGACAGAACTGAGCTGAATAGAGGATGCTCTGTAACACACTTGAGCCTGGAGCATTTGCATAAAACATCTCACTTAAATCAATCTTCTCTTCTCACTGTCTTTGTTAGCTGCGCGTACTCTGGAAGCTGAGTGCCCGAGCCCCCAATCATATGTGTTTTATTTAGAGATCTTTCCACTCTGGCGTTTTTACACAGCTGTAGTCTGTGACCCACTTCTGCTCAGACAGGAGCTGAGAGGCAGGTAGGAGCCTCCAGAGAAATAAACCGACATGGTTTTAGAGAAGGGGTAAGAAAAAGGGCTTCACAAGAAAATCTGATGTTAAAGATGGCGTGCACTATGTAATTTTTCCAGAAGGTTATCTGCTCCCTGTGTGTCTCCATGTTATTGCTTTGCCTCGAATGCTCCATAACATGATATTAAACTTATCTGCTTTGCATATTGTTAGCTTCATAGCATAGCATAATTGCTAGTCACTTTTCAAGGTTTTTGGGAAAATAGAAAAAAACACTTATCATAAAGATGACTAGAGGCGAGAAGTGTTATTGGCTGTCAAAATCTCTGATTGGCCCTGGACGGAGCCAGCGACACCTAAGAATGAGACCGTAGAATGAGACAGTAGAATGAAACAAAAAATTATCTGGGCCCAAAAAGGACTTTGGCAGTTAAACTAGGCAATAAATTCAACATGTGTTTTTACAGCTCAATGATACCTCGAAAAAGATGCATGCTTGTGAGCAGGCTTGCCTCTCCACAAATCTGACCTGCAACTTGGCCTCATGCTGTCACCTGTTTTATATATGTTCCATAGAGATGTGAGAGTTTGACCAAGATTTCCCCAAGCTTCAGCTTAAGGCTGCTATACAGGTCAATTAGAGCAGTGATTCCCAACTGGGGGGGGTTGTTCTTCTTTTTAAAGATTAGAACTTTGAGCTACTCAGTCTGAAAACCGTCTCTTGTTTCACGGTATCCTTCTGAGCATTTTCTGCTCCTAGTGAGTGAATGTGAGAGTGAATGGTTGTCTGTCAATGTCTCTGTCTCTCTGTGTTAGCCCTGCGACGAGTTGGCCACTGTCCAGGGTGTACCCCGCCTAAGGCCCAAAGTCACTGGGATAGGCTCCAGTCACCTGCGACCCCCAAACGGGAATTAGCGGTAGAAAATGAATGAATGAATGAAAGACACTAAACAAAATCAAGCTTTTTCTTTGTATGCAACAGTTGATTTCAGCGTTGTAATATGATGGAGGCCAATTAGTGGGAGCTTGTTAATGAGGCCTAGACGACATATTAAGGTCCTTTTTAGTTCACAGATGATCACAACTAATGGTCGATAAAACTGTGTCCCCCAGGTTTCCCCAGGTACGTTAATATCGTAATTTCATATAAATTCCAGCTGTTATAAGTGAAACATATGGGTCAATATAATGTTTACTGTTGCGTTCAATTAAATTGTAGCTACAGTATGTAAATCCCATTGCTTGGATTTAATTTTGACATTGTCATAATACAGTATATCCAAATTCTATGTAATTGTATAGAGAACGTCGAAACTATTATTTTTATGCTCCCACTCCAAATGTTTTACCTCGTCCTCAAACCCACGGTGGATCTGAAGGCAGAAGGGCACTCGGTGTCTGTGAAGAGATGTGAGCTGACGTGGCTCTAGAGACACTGCCCTGAACAGGAAATGGCCTGGCACACGCTGCATCCCGGCTCCAAACCCTGCCAAATGGAGAAAGACGTCCTATGTTTGCTCCCTCAGGCCTCTATATCAACAATTACCTCATAAAAACAAGCTTAAATCTAGCATAAAACAGTGTGTACGGCTTCATCCACTCCAGACCCTGTATCTCCCTGCACCTATTGAACAAAAAGATGTAAAATTTATGCCTTCATCAATTATTCAATATTAATAAGTCGAGCAGCACTGGCTAAATGTACAAGGGAAGTCAGACAAGCTCTTACTGGGTCATTCAATGAAGAGGGATTTGATTTTTTAATCTTGTGACTCCACAAGGCCACTCTAATATGGGCAAAAAAACACAATCATTATTATTTAGGGATTTTTTTGTTTGTTTTTTTTAAATCAAGAGGCATATCCTGTCCTGTATGTGGTTTGAAGCATACTTAAGACTTAAGAAATTTCCTCCAAATTACTTCTAAATGGAAATTAATATTGAAAAATATTCAAATTGATCAAAAAAAGATACTAATTGTGTTATTAGCCACTCATAAATATGTCATAAGTAAATCTGCTGTGGAAGAATAGACTTATTATCATTTATGAGCAATTTTATAAAGTCGCTACTGATTGGGTTTTACTGAAATGGGACTACAAGCTGACATAATATACTTCAAACATAATTGAATGAATTGCTTATTTTGGCATGTTAATGCTTTGTATTAGCATCAATACGCAGAAATACCACAATTCTATTTTTTTAGCTTGCTGTCCACAAATGCATTTTCTTATATAATGGAGGCTTTCTTTACTCACAGATGGAGATGGTAGCGGTTTGAGCGTTATAAGGTTAAACTAAGTGATGTCAGCACTAAATCCCTGGGAGAGAGGGCGCACTCAGACAAACAGGGAACATTAAGAAGTCTATGTTAAAAGCCACTTCGTCCCTGATGTCTTAGAGCTGGAGTCAAACCAGCTGCTCAGGCACCTTTTTGTTTCTTTTTTTCTTCTAAACACTGATCCATCCCATCAGCCACTTTTAGCCTTTAATATCCTTCTGATTCCTCTATCATGAGAAGGTTTAAACTGTAAATACTATACAGTTAAACAACGCATCAAGTGATTCAAAAAGTGTAATTTAAATACGTAAATAAGTAACAGCTTTCAGCTATTTTGATGACTTTTTCCTATTCAAAAGATATCATATTATGTTTTAAATTGTTAATCACTATGGCAATAGTCCTATATTTCTCATTATTCTGAAAACAATGGGTAGCTTATAACATTGTGCTTATTGCAGATGGGTCTATGCTCATTTATTAACATTTGGATGAGGGATTCAATGAAAATAAGTTAAAGGAGCTGTGAAATGTTATGACAGTGAATTCCTTGACAGACGTTTTTTTTTTTTGGAATAACAGTACTTGAATGACACATGGAGTTCACAGTGACTGAAAAAGAAAAACTCATGGGTAGATTTACATGACCAGAAAAAAAAAAATCTGATGACTAGAATAATCTGATAATGTGTCATTTAGGTTTAATTAGTACATTTTTGAGAATTTTAAAAGGAATGAAGACAATGCATTAAAATATCTCTTTCATCTTTATAATTTTCTTTCATTTTTGTCTTTGCCACATTCATTTGCCTCATTGTCCTTGTAAATGCACAGGGGTGAACATTCAATAATCTGTTAACTCCAGAAATCAGATAATGGTCACACTTTTGGTCACATTTTTGGTGGGCATGTAAACATAGGCACTGATTGTATTTGGAAGTTTTTAAGAGATGAAAGTCCCAAAATAACCATTCCAAATATAATACCTTGGTGGTGATCCATTGCTGTTGTAAAGGCTCTTCAATGGTATGTTTATTTTAGTTTTCTGTTCTTACTAGAGCAAACCATTTAGGTAGAAGAAGCCACCCCATGTCAGCAGCACGCTCATGGTCACGCAGGGGTTAACGTCATTTGGTAGTAGGAAGTGGGTGGTGAAGATGAAGATGGTGAGGAAGGATCCTGTCTGTGTGGTAACAACCAACCTCACATCATTTTAGCGAGAAAAGCGGTGAAGGACAGGAAGAACCCGCCGCTGAAAGAAGCGCGGATCAACCAGCTTCAAGAAGATATCGCTTGTGGACCGACATGTTTTTACGCTGAGCTGCGCGTACACGACGTTACCGCGTTTTATTCATTTTCATCACGGGCTTTTCGTGCCTAGAGACATTACTGATCATATTTGTAGTGTTGTCTCTTAGATAGATGCATGCATCACATTCATTTACGAGCGTTAATAGATCAAATACACCGTTGTTTACTTTAGCATACATTTACGTAGCCCTGTGCGTGGGACAATGACTTGGTCTGAATGAGCTGGATGTGTTTGCAAACTTGCCTAATCTGTGCTTTGGACCGACAGCTTGGTCTTTCCTCTCCGGTGTGTTTCTCAGCTGGACCCTCACAGAGCTGATCTCACGTCTCCGTAGGGACACTGCAGCCTGGAGTAGTCTGTAGTACTACGATCTGTCCGCCGTGGACAGCATGGGATGTCCGCAGAGCTCCAGCACACAAGTGGCGCACGCTCAAGTTCATTTTCTGCACCTTTACGTTTTTGGCACCGATATACGGAAGAAGTGATTTACCCTTGATGGCGTGTTTCTCTGTGGCATCAGTGTCTGTTAGTGGAGATAACATGAAGACCCTGGGTCATCGTTGTGCCCACCGTTGTTGAAGACACACGGAAGGGGCGCCTTCTCTGTAACCTGGCAACCACAACAGCCACGCGACCTTGCTGCAGGTGTGAGCCCGAGCACACGCCATGGATGACTCCGGGATCATCCGAAGACGAAGGATGCAGGTAAATTATTGAATAAAATTAAATTTTCATTAAGATGGCCCCGGTCTAAGTGAGAAAATTACATTTTAATTTTTTTCATTCTTATTTATTTCTATAAATCTTACAATAACTGAACTACACAATAAAATGTTATGTTAATTTGGAGTAGTCCTAGTGCTATATGCATCCATTCAAGTGTTGAGTAATAATCAGCCTGTGTTTCTATGAACCCATTGAACTTTCTGCCGTTGTGTTGTACTTTTAAGTCTCAAAAAATGTAAATAGATTAATATCATATGAAATATTACACTGTCAATGCAATACCTTACTCACTGATGCATAAATAATCAGATTAATTTAAATTACACATCAAAATTTAGCCTATATCATGAATAATACAATGATAATCCATCTTTTGCATTTGTTGGGGCTGCCTTGCAGTCCTGTGTAGGTGTATTATTATATTTGCATGAAATTTGATGATGTAGTTAGTCACTTAGCCTTCAGGACAAACAAAACAAGCCTCCGGTAAAAGCTTCCAGCCAGGCTTTGTGGTGGGGGCGCCGGATGAATCAAGTGTAGTCCTAGAAGCCACAGCTCACTTCCAAACCATTATCTGCCAGTTCCCCTCTGCTTCTCTGTGAACAAATTTACAGTAAATGTACTCCGCCGCATATTGCTCGGTTAGGCTGCTGCAGATGATTGCTTATCATTTATAAACACAAGACAGGCACAGCTGGAAGACTGCACAAAGACTGTCAACTGGCGTTATTAGTACCAACATGACAGACTTCGGCTTCTCTGTCCCGGGCTGCTATTGTTAACACCTCATGGATTAAAGCGTTTGCTAAATTAAAGATGATGAGATAAGACTCTTCTTTATATAGACTAGGTGACATTTTAAGACACCTTCACATTCATTTTCCACCTCAGCTTCATTGCTAGCTCTTTGCCTCTTTGTGGCAGTGTAATTTTCCAAGCAGTGATGTAATGTTTTTGTGTGTGGTGACTTGTGCACACAGTCTTGTTGACAGCAGGTTTCCATTCAGCAAAAGCATGTCTTTCAAAACATGGACAAGTTTGTCCTAGCTGAAAATAAAGGTTGTTTGTTAATTTATTGATCCAATAATTCATTTATTGTTTATAATAAAAATGAAAACATTTTTCTGGCACAAATTGTGACTTGGCATTGTGTTTGTTTACTGAGCTCTAAAGAGAAAAAAATAGCCTTCCCCTCTATCAGGCAGATTATGGGTGTGTTCACACTTGCATATTCACGATATAAAATTTGGGACTAAACCAGGATTAAACCCGAAACTAAATCTGGACTAGATCAAGATTAAACAAGGACTAGATCAGGACTAAACAAGGACTAGGACGGGATCAAACCAAATCCACATCAGGACTAAAATGGGCTCAATTTAGGACAAATAGCGAGTGTGAACACATCCTAAACCAGGACTAAACCAGACCTAAACCTGGACTAGATCAGAGCTTAACATGGACTAGAAAAATACAAAAACAAGTTCACATCAGGACAAAAATTAGCTCAATTTAGGACAAAAAAAATTACAAGTGTGAATGCACCCTAATAGGGCTGAAATCCTTTAATTGTTTAGTCGATTAACCCGTCAATGGAGTCTTTGTTGACCAAGATTTTTATTAGCGACTAATCATTTTATTAAGATTAGAGTTATAACAGTAGCAAAAATGAGAAGATATGGAGTGAACTGGATGAACATTTAGGAGTCTAACATATAAGTATTCTGTTTCCTATTACTTTTTCTGTATAAATTGTTGTTTTAGCATGAATCCTTTGCAGTTGTGGTCTTTTGAGTGCAGTTTGGGATAGATACAGAGAGATCATTTATAGTTTGGTATATTTTTACTACACCCCCTTTTAGTCGACTAATCGGTCGATTGGGCTGGTCTTTAGTCGATAAAGAATTTCTTTAGTTGACCACAGTTCTACACCCTAATAAGCCAAGCATACAACTATGGGGCTAAGCTATCAGTTAGTTGCTAAAAACATAATGGTTGTGGTCCACACACACTACTGTAGAAACAAAACAGAAACAACAAGCAACTGGACTCGATGGGCCCTGCTAATATCCACTGAGCCGCACCAAACGTCACTTTAAATGAGCGCAGCCCTTCACTTGACCAAACTCTATAAAAATGAAATATTAACGTAGTTTATAATATATGTGCATGATCATATCAGATTGACTCCAACATGGCCCTCTATGCATTTCCATTCACAAAGTGGTCGATATCCATATCTCAAACAGAGAAAGCCTGAATGCTGAGATGCTGTTGTTGAGCCCATTAGCAGGACTAATGTGCCCTGAGGGAAGACAACGGACCACCGGCAGCAGTAGAAGGGCTCAGGGCTGAAAGGGCTTGGGACAGGATGAGATGGGCCGGAGGAAGGGGGAGGGAAGGTCTGACACTGATGTGGGCAACTGTAGACTCTTTTAAGAGGCTATTACAGCACTGGGATCCCCTTATGGGCAGGGTCTACTTCCACTGTTAAGAGGTCAAGTTACTCCAGTCTCTTCACAATCACAGATAATAGATGATGGTTGATCTTGTCTCTTACGGTTTAAAAGTTGGATTTGTATTATTAAAAGATAGGTAACATATGGCATGCATAGTGAGTTGAATATCAAAAGCCTTACACAGATGAGACCTGAGACACATTATTGTAACCCTTAGTAACACCGGCATCACTTCAAATCTAGCTATACCCGTTAGCAATGTGCCTCTCACTTCCACTTTACTGTAGCTTAATTTGTCTAATATTTTGTTCTGGGCAGTGTGCCCGTCCTCAATATGCAAAGCACAAGGGATAAAACTGTGATCACTCCAGAAGTGGTGGCTCTCTCTGCCAAGTCCTGTCATTCACTGCCTTATACTGCGCTGTCCAGTCTCATCTCGCCCATCTTGACTCTGAGTTAGCATTATCCCAAAACTGTGCTGTGAAAAGTAAAGTGGGAATGGCTTTGATATTTAAATATAGTCCACTCATATTATTACATCAGATATTGGTCTTGACTTTATGCAAGTCTGTGGAAGATGGAAGTTAAAATTAGATTCATTAAGCTTCCAAGGCTTTTAACTTGTTATCTTTTACTTCTGTAATGAGACCAGGAGTTTTAACCGAAAAGCTGAAACTTTTTTACCGAAGGCTGTTGCTGCAGAGAGCATTTGCAATCTGCTTTCACTTTGCAGCTCTGCACAGAAAACAAGCATATTATTCTCTTTTCTCTTGGTCACAGTGGGTTTTATCCATAGGTAATTTTAAGTTGTTTAAGTTGTGATGTATTTCATTAAGATGTTGTCGGCCTGTTTGGCTCTGCGTCAGCTTGTGAGCCTGCCTGCCTTGTAACCCTTCATAGGAACAAGACAAAAATAGAAACATAAAGTTAAGTAAGAGTAAAAAACAAGTTAAAACAGACATTTTGGTCTACAAACTGCAGTTGAAATTTCAGCTGCACACGTAAATGTAATAATTTCAAGCATAGAATCATGCACTTTACAAAACAAATTGTACAAATGTGTACACCCAAGATCAAATTCAAAAATGAAACTGTATAAATGTCGCATTGGTTGTCATGGTCACTCATGGAGCATTGTGTGAGTGGTAGTTTCATGGCAACAACACGTACAGGGGCTGCGTTTGGACCGAAAGTGAAGGGTAGCAGGTGTTCGGGTTTGATCCATTAACTGCCCCATCACCCCACATACACCCACAGACTCATTTATGACTCCGACTGGGCCCTCTCTCTCACTCTCTCTGAGTCACCCTGGACGAGCTCACTTCCTCTTGATCATGGACTCATTAGCTGCCCCAGAAAGTGCTGTGCCCCTTTAATGAGTGATGTCATTCCCAGACATATGACCACTTTGCTCTGACCACCGCTGGGACACCAACACAAAGCAAACACAAAATAAGTTTCAGGAGCCCCTGCTGACACCTTCATGTTATGTTACAAGAATTGCACAATTGAGGCAGGTTGGCAGCTTTATTTGAATCAACCAAATGACCAGGAAACACACAAGAAATGTTGAACTATTAACTATTAAATGTCTAAACATAACTCAAATGCTACAAAGACATAGTAGTGCTAAGAATCAAACATCAAAAACTTTACGTTACTAGTAGTGTTGTAGAATAAATTTAAGTCACCCAAGAGTTGAAAGAGCCATGAGGCTGGGGTTCTAACGCAGGAGAAGTTTATTTCCATGTGTATTGGAGCCAGAGAGATGAAACCTCAAGACATTGTGATTGTGTGCATTTCAGTCTAGTCCTGTCCAGTCTGTTTCCGCTGTAGGGAGTCATGTAACTTTGATGACATAGGCCAAGATAACGAGAGCTGAGCTGGCAGTGTTTGACTGGATCAGGGAGTAACAATGCCATTTCCTCCCACAGGTAGCTGTACCAAACGTCCATAGAGATACATTAGCAAAAACAATATTAAAAAGCAAACAAAAGAGCCATGGTGGAACCATCCACTAAAGTGCTGTGACAATACGGGTAAATACAGATAGTGCACTATAGTGTCAGCAAGTTTAATCTTCACCATCTGAAAATGTCATTGGATTAACATTAGGCTAATTGAAAATCCTCTGTTGTGTGATGACACGATCCTGATCTCTTTTGAATCAAGTATAATTTTTTTCCATTTTTGTTGAAAGTAGTGAACAAAATGTGTAACAGTTTTTGTTTTATGAAAATAGGCCCAGTAATTACAGATATATTAACTATAAATTAGGTAAACAAATCTGCAATCTTTAGTAGGGATTCTAGAAACACAACCAAACAGCAAAATAACCACTAATAAATATGTTGTTACAATATTACAACAAGATTACTTATTGTTGAGCTTTGCTATTCTGATTAACTTTGATATAAAGTAAGATTCACACCAAATCCACACGGGCAACATCTGTTCTTGATTTAATGATTCCGGAGGCACAGTTTTAGCATACATTATCAAGGTAGGTAATAGGAAGTCAGCCATAAGTTATTATAGTGCATTTCTGATTCCCAGCGGTGTTCTGTAGCCCTGCTGGCTCCCCATAGCTTTATATTAAGTGCGTGTTTTAATGTCTTGCTGCGCTGCTGCCAGAGGTTCTATTTCACACTGTTAAATTATTCTAGCTGTTTTTGACACATGAGTTGCCATCTGTAATGGAACAAAATTATTACTAAATGACTAGCAAATACACCACTGATATAATTAAGTAGCTTAGATTACCTGAATTCAGAAGATGTATATAACAAGTGCAATTTTCTTGTGCAATTTTAGCAAAGTACAAGAAGCTATAGTTCAATATTCAATGAAATTTTAACTTAAGTCTAGGCATTTCTTTTCTGGAGTGTAGAATCTGAACAGTCTATGTTTATATTGTATCAGTCATGCACCTTTTTAAGAAAAACAAACAAAACATTGCGACAAACAAACTTTGCAATAAAGGGTTGATTTTAGATGTATTTCCTGTAGCTTGTAGTCACATGTACTTCAGTCTCTTTATCAGTGAAAAAGCCAAAGATGGTATCTCCAAAGCAAATGGGTCCAAGAATGACTCGATAAGCGGCACAGGACAAGCTGACTATAGGGAAATTGACAGTAACCTGATCTCACCATAGTCTTGTGTTAAATAGAATCAGATCAAGGCAAGATGGGCAACAAGCACTATAAAAGATCCATCCCAGTGGATCCTAATCACATCACTGCTGTGTAATGCCATAAATACAGCAGCAACTAATTTTGAATTGATGTTGGCTCCATCGCAGTGCCAGATGTCCTTCTGTGTTCCTCTTGCATAAAAGCACTGCAAAAATGTTTGGTCAAGACTATTCGCTCAGAAATGTGTAATTACAACATGTAAGAACTTATATGTGTTTGGAAAAAGTTTGAGGATGTTATAATATTTCCTTTGTACAATATTTAATGTAATAATTGTGTAATACATAAATATTTCTTTTCCACTTCTCTGTTTCTCTTCACAGAAGGATCTACCTCTGCCTCGTAAAAGTAGCAGGTGAGTTTTTGCATGCTTTTTGAATAACAATCAAATGTGTTTCAAATGGTTATATTTTGGTCTGACGTCATCTTATTACTAAATGCCTGCATGAAGACAGCATTCACAGATCTGGATTATATTTTCAGTGCGGAGGCAGTCTCATGCGAAAGCTTCCTGCATGTTTAAGCCATGTGGTAGCCCATTCCTGCAAAGTGTCCCTTTCTGAGCCCAATCTGTTGCACCACTGAGCTATGCAATAGAACTTCAGCTGTAAAAGTGTCCCACTGTGACCTTAAAGCCCCGCGTGGCCCAGGATGGCAGTAAGCATAGCGAGACAAATAGGTTAGATCATGTCTTGTAGTGTACCTAAATGTTAGGGTTACCTTCTCCTTTTGCTTCTCGAGTTTGCCACAACAAATAGTCTGTCTTTCTAGCATGCAGTGATTTTACATATAAGATCATTAGGACTAACATGATTACCAAGATTTTAGTTTGCTCTAACGCGCCATGTTTTATTGCTTATATTTTCAAAAAGCCTGCCAGGTACATTGTGAGACTTTGGCAAAATGTGTTAGGGCTTTCGATAAAGGCAGACACTGTTAGCTCCTCCACAGAGATGACTTATATTTAGAAACTTAATTAGAAGACCTGTTTTCAGTGCCAGTTAGAGATCATCCTTTGAGTTTTGACAAAGACATGTTAATAGTACTGTATGTTCTACCCAACCACTCGCTGTACCATGGCCGCTGTCCATGGTGCTGAAACCTTCTACCTCCTTTTCTGTTGTTTTTATCTTTGGTTTTGTGTATTTTTACACAGCCCCTAGTTCTTAGCCTTGTGTATTTCCCATTTAAGCTGTACCTCACACAGCATGTTATTTGTGAGTTCACAAACACATAACAATTCATCTTGTCCCTCTCCTGTGTGCATTTGGTCTTGAACCCACCTGTGGGTCGAAGATCACATGGCAGTGTTGTGGTTTGGGCAGGAGCCAAAGGTAAAGCACTCAGATCAACAAAAGCAAACATGGCAACGCCACTAAACGTACTCTCACCCAGAGGGAAGCACGTGTGGGTGGAGAAGGTGCCTGTGCTTTTTTCTCAACTGGATTTTGCAAAAGTTAGATTTCACGGCTTGCTCCACTTTTGTAAAGTCTTCGCTCATTCACTTTGAAGTATCGTTTGTATGTTTCGCCTTTTCCAGACCACTTTCAGAGAGTGGTTCCAGAGTTCCAGATTGATATTGTCTTCGGACATACTATTGGCCACATTCCTGCTGTGGTCCTGCTTTCTGCTGTCATCGGAGAGTCCTGTGTCCGTCACCTTTGACCTCTGTGGGTGGGTGGCAGATGTTACAGCATGGTGTAGCTGACACACAACTCTGGGGATCTCGTGTGTATTTCAGTAAAGAAGAAATACATTTACATAGATTTTTTTTTTGCACAGCATTTGAGCTGTGCCCTGTAATTGTTGAGTTATAGGTGTATCTTTTGATCCAGTGCCATCTACTCTACAATGTGTGTAGATTAGATCACCATTAAACCACCAACTTTTGTGGGTAGTGCAGTGCTGTAAAATAAGAGATTTTCTTCCTTCTTTGTCACATGTGGATTTTAAACCAAATTAGTGCTGAAGTAACAGTACTGTCCAGTGATGGTGCTGTTTTCAAGGAGTGGATTGTGTTCAACTCAGTTCCTAATGATATTATAAGTTGTCCTCTAGCCTCTTGTGGATGGAGTTGTAACAAGATCTTTTTTACAGAAAGAGAAAAAAAAAGATTCGAAGGGCAATGATTGACAATAACAATTCTCTCATATTACAATCCTACCAAATCTCAAATGATATCACAGCGACGTCCCTGTGACTCCCTGTGGTGCTACACTGATATCATCACCCCTCCCCTCTCTGCTCTTCTGTCCCATGTATATTTTATCCTCCCCAGACTCCCACATTAGAGACACCATCCATTATTGAATTCCTCTCCTCAGCAGCACTGTTCAACTGTCACCCCACGTCAGCTTTAACATTTGGTGCATTTGTTTCAAAATGAAGGCGGGACGACACTTGCACACACCAGTGACATCTCCGTTATGTGAAGTGTTGAGCAGCTCGTGTCATACAGTCCCAATCAAAAGTTTAAGACCAGTTGAATAAATGGCAAAAGCCACATTTGAATGGTTGAATCTTAACAAGGTCCCAAGTAGAGCTTCAGTAAGCACCAAGAAATGGGAATGAGTTTATTGAAAATTACAATTAAACTGAAATAGACTGTTCAAAAATTTAGGACCATACCTCAAAACACGTTAAATTTTTCACTTCAAAAATTGGTTGCATCATCCTTGGATTTAGATCAGGGGAACACACAGGATGGTCTTAAAGAGTGATGTTATTTTACTGAAGAAGCCTTTGTACTGCAGGCTTTGTGAACTGTAGTGTTGTCCTGTTGAAAAACCCAGTGGTTCCTCAGATGAGGACCCTCAGTCATGAGGGATGCTCTCTGTAACATCTGCACAGAGCCAGGGGCCGTTTGAGGCTCCTGCACCACCTGGAGCGCCATTGTTCCACAGAAGGAAAAAGAACCCCAGATCATTATGGCGCGCCCTCCCTGTGGCGTGTAGAAAACATCTACAAACAAATCAGGTGGATCTGCTTGTCGTGCCAGTAACGTTGGAAACCATCAGGACCATCAAGGTTACATTTTTTTCCCACCAGAGAATAAAACTTTCTTCCACTGTTCAATGTCCCATGTTTGGTGCTCTCTCTGCAAAGTCTAAGCGGTTAGTCTAAGCGCAGTTCTGTGCCGTTCAAGGAGACAAGGCCTTTTGCAGCCTTTTTTTTTTTTTTTTTTTTTGAATCCCTTCAGTAGCAGATGCGTCTGATGTTATTGGGCTGCAGACCAGTAACAGCCTTAATTTGGGCCAAGGATCGTCCAGTGTCCTGACGGACAATCAGATCCTCCGGCTCAGAGCTGGTGTAATTTTTTTTGGGTCTTGTTGTTCCATAACCCTCAGGATCTTTTACGAAATTCCAAATGACTGTCTTACTGCGTCCCACCTCAGCAGCGATGGCGTGCTGGGAGAGGCCCTGCTTATGCAGCTCAACAACGCAACAACGTTCAAAAAGAGAACTTTTTTTTGCCTTTGCCATCAGAACGTCAAGGCAGTGGGAATACCTGAGAGAAAATGACACTGAATCTGCTTTTTTGCTCAGATAGCTTTTTTTCTTTAGCTTTTATTGGCATGTGGTCCCAAACTTTTGATCAGCTGCTGAACAGGCTATTTTAGTTTAATTTTTGTTTTCAATAAAATGTTTACTCAAACTTTTTTTTGTCTCATTCACATTTCTTGTTGCTTATTGAAGCTCTGCTTGGAACCTTGTTAAGATCCAACCATGCAAAATGTGACTTTTGCCATTTATTCAACTGGTCTTAAAGTCTATATCACAGGTTCTCGTGCTTTTCTAATTCTGACTTAGTTAATACTATTATGATAAATATTAGTAAATATTTATCATAGTTTTACATTTGTGAAGTAGCAGTTTGAAAAAAATAAAAGGAAGTGACAGGAAGTAGTGCTGAGCTCTATAATGGAATTCCTCTAACCATGTCATCAAAAAGTGACATACCGTTGAAAATAAATAAAGGGTCAGTTAACACTCAACTGACACAGTTTAAACAGTCATTCAACAAAATAAAGATGATCCTTGTTTCCAGAATGGTTGCTAGGTAACAGCTGTGGAATTACCTCTATGTATGTCATATTTATTGCCCATGTTCAACCAGGAAGTATCATTATAAACATCACAAAATCTTTCAAGCTGGGGACAAATAGGCAAAATGTTAAGTAAAATCTTAAATATAATAACTTTCACTACGTTTTAGTGAAATGTGTTATCTAATCTGTCCGATAGACTTTAAGCCTTTGATCGGGACTGTATGTAGGACACATAGAAGGCTTGTGCTATCCTTGCATTTGCATAAAGAATTAGTTATTGTCAAGAGGTTGATATGTGCTATCATTTTAAAAGCCAAATAAGTCAATCATAACCACTACATTTTGCACCCTAAGGAATGTAAGGTAAGGTGCACTTTATGGGAAATTTGTCCTCGCATTTGGAGGAAAGTCAAGTTTCAAGGTCTAAAATTGGGTTGCACAGATATTATTTATTTCAACATTTAACATATTTTGTAGTTTTAGAGTAATTATTTTATGACCAGTGAGTGGGGAATATTAACTACACAAGTGTCATATTTATTATCCATTCATCTATTGTTTTCTTTTTCATTTCCTTTTAGATTCTTTCTCATTGCAAACCTTCTCTTACTGACAATATCATACATCCCTATCATTAACCCTGTCTGCATCTTATTATTGAGTATTGAGAATATATTGATCCCAATTAAGGCTGGGTACAATTAAAACATACCAGGACAATATAAATACAAAGTTTAGGTACTGCTGTTACTCAAAAAAACTGGTCCCAAAAACAAAGCCTTGTGCCTTGTGGGAGAGCACCATAAAATAAGTCAGTTTCACCACACACAAATGTGTAAACTGTACAGTAACTGTAATTGGATTAATGAATATCAGTTTTGTTTTGTAATTCCACATAATTCTCAATATATTCTCAGCAACAGGTACCGATACTGTAAACCTGGTATCGATCATGTACTGGTACCAAAAAAATTTAATTCAAACCCTGTAGAAAGAGACACATTCTGAGAGAGGATTGGCTGAGTGATGTGGTCAACCCCTGCTTTCCTTTGCTTTCTGAAAAAAGCTGTTTCAGAACTCTGCATGCGCCTGAATATTCTTCACATTATTAAAATTATTCTATGTTGTATTATTTATATGACTCAAACTTCAACAATGGTAAATGGTGATGAAATAAAAACGTAGTGTGACTTTCGGAGCCACAGTATGGACTTGGTATGGAAATTGTTTATTATCCCTTATGCCTTTATTATACACTACATTCTGGCTGCTTCTGTGCCATTATAAATATTTATGCACAGAACCATTATTCACATCGTCGACATTTTATTCTAGATTAGCACTGACACCAATGCTATTCTCTTTGATAACATGTTATTACCCTCACTCTCATTGGAATGCACTATTAAAGACATTAGTACACAGCTCACTGGTTACACAGACTCTAATTAATGTTGTACACACTCCAACTGATCCACCACTTTCTCGCATTTTTTCTCCCCTTCGTCCTGCTCGACTCTCCTCGTCTCTGTGCCCCCTCCCCCTGGCTGTGTCGCTCCCCACCTCCCAGTTTGGCACATTACCCTTGAGATCAGCCCCACAATCCTCTGTCCTCTCATATTCAAATGCTCGAAGGCTTTTTTTTGCCCTTTTTCCCTCTTCTCTTCTCTCTGCCCCTGACATGGCTGCTGACATTTCCACATTTTGCTGACCGTCTCTTCGCCTCTGTTCTGTGGATGTGTGCCGCGATAGACTGCGCGCGCATGTGTGTGCTTGTCTAAACGGGCAAAGAGGTTGAGAGATGCCGGCACGGAGCGTAACCACTGCCTCTTGACTGCCTGTCTGTGCGTGTGTGCATGTGTATTCAGTCAGCTGCTTCATCTGCCAGCACTGCCTCCGCTGCTAACATGTTTCGACGCACAAAAAGGTAAATGGTAACAGTCTGTGTCTATGACCGCTGCAGTGCCCTGCTGTTGTTTTGATGTGGATTCTTTCAAAGGTGTGTGGATGGACCCTGTGTTTTTCCTATAATGTTTCCATTGTCCCTGCCAGCCTCCATGCAGTCTCTCAGCTGTCTCCCTGTCTCCATTTAGCTCCAAAAATATGTTGTTGAGCGTGCCAGTTTTTACTCAATGTCAACACATGTTATTTATTTACATATTATGCCTGTACGCACTTGTGTACAGCCAGTGTTTGCCTATAGTCTCTTAGTGCATATGTTTTGTCATTGCTGCTCATGCATGTCTATGTTTAGGCTTTGTGTTAAGTCTAAATATATGGTGGTTGTTAATCAACTACATTACTCACCTTTAGGGGACAGATACTCTTTATGGCTCGACATTTTGAAGGGTGACATAAGGCTTGTGGCACTCGTGATTGTGACTTGCAATGGATGCCAAATTTAGCTGCTTAAAACGTATATACTACTACATGCTTTGCTCAAGACTCCAGTGTCTAAAAAGGGGCAAACAGCTTATACTTAACCCTTTGAGAGGTTTGATTTGGTAGTGGGAGGGTTTTGACATTTTCAGACTTGACAACTGTGCAGTGAATAGACCCATGATGAATGAAATGAAATGTGCAATTCATATGCTATATTATGCATTGATGTATCTTGGTATAATATTTTGCAATGCAGCCATAATGCAAGCCTATCTTAGTGGTAATGTTGTGTATTTCCTTGAAAGACATTTCGGTTTATTTTGTGCACAAGGATTTAGAATATTGCCTGCTTTAGATTATGGATTATGAGCTAGTGGTGATGTGTCCCCCTACACACAAAAGCAAATGGGAGATAGTATCATACAGTGAATGTGGCATTACTGTCAGTGTCCAGGGAGGGCTTGTGTTGTCCTCTGGGTAATGAGCTGCACGTTGGGGCAAGAGTCCCTCCTGTGGAGCCTCTGAGCAGTTCTCGTCTCATCTGATCACATGGGATTAGTGCGGGTCTTCACTGCGTCTCCTGCTGTACGGAATAAACATAATACACATCAACAAATCTGTAGTGTAGACTGTGATTTGGAGAACTGATAAAGTGTTCAATGTGTTGATTTTGATAAATAATGGTGCTGATCTTTGGTAAATACTAGCAATTTGAATCGATTTCCTATTTTTTTCCCGTGAATTTTCCCAGTATATTTTTGTTTGCTCAAAGCTTGAACTTGAACTTAAACTCAACACCTTTATGAAGAATGTCACTATGAAAGTGCAATTATTCCTCAAATCATGTGGACCATACTTTCTACTTTTCAGTCCAGTTAAAAATGTTGTGGAGTAGAAAGTACAGATTTCTGCTCTCAAATATGGAGTAAAAATAAAAAGTATCCACTGTAAAAAAATACTTAGGTGAAGTACAGATGCCTAAAAAGTTTACTTAAGTACAGTACTTTTACTTTTGTACTTTGTTACTTTCGACCACTGCTACTCTATATATTGCTCTGCTCAGCATAATAAATCAGAATCAGAAACGGTTTATTGCCATTGTCAGTGATCAAAAATTCACAAACATAGGAACTTGCTTTAGCGTAAGGTGCAACATAAAACAATGAATAAAAATATAATAAAATATATAAAAGAGGCATGCATAAAATTAAGAATAAAATAGACTAAGATAGATAGACTAAGACTATATAAAAGGACAATAAAGAAAAATAATGCCAATGAAAATCAATTTTAGACATCAACCGCCCTATTTTATTACTAACCCAAAAGGAAGCACTGCAGTGTTGTCACATTTTGTGAAGTGCCCTCTTTGCACTTACGTGTTGAAATAAAGCTATATGTCTTTCCTTTAAACAGTCATCCCGACAAAATAGCATATGGCGTATGCTGGAGATTTAGGGCTGCTAGCTGAAAAGTATAAATACAACAACAACACTATTATCAACATCCAAATATTTCAGTATTTGGATGTTGATAATAGTGTTAACATTTAACCCAGCATTGCAGTATAAGTCACTGTTTACATTTTCATTGTATTTAAAGTGGCTGTCATTTCCTCAGTTTATCTCAGAGTCCTTGGCACATTCTGTTTCTCTCCGCACCAAGTGTCAATATCAGGTCAAAGCCTTCCTCATATTACTCACTGTAAAATATAGTGTTTTCAAATACTCATAATGACTTAACTGTTTGTACAAAGTAACGTAAAGGTCCTGAATTACTTTTACTTGCTTCACATATTATGAATTCGTTAAAGTTATAAAATGTGAAATACGTATATCAATATGGCTTGAGTATTCTTTGCTATTGATAAATTATTAAGTGTATGTTACATAAGCTACTGCAAATGTTGTTTTTGCTAAAACTAAGAGAATGCTAAAGCATACTCTTCTATTCTATTTGAATTAGTTTTTCACTTTGGTTCTTCTGTGTGAAAGTGCCTTGAGTCCTGCATGTGTTCTTATCATACTAGGCTGCCGCAATTAAAACTGCTACTACTTTGTGCTTACTGCCAAACAGATTGTGCTAAAAGTAGTAAAAATAATAGGGAGGAGATAAAATGTGTGGCACGAGACAAACAGAGCATCACTGCTAGAGGCAGAAGGAGTGGGCATAGATAAAAGTAGTGATTGAGGTTAGAGTTAAGACGCGCTCCTGTGGGTTCACACCACCATGTGCCAGTCCCACAAGTCGACTTCATCTATGAACATAAAAGCCAATTCTGCTGCTTTTTGCTATCAGTGCCTCCCAAAAAGTGAAAAGGCATTTTGCTTCGAGGTTTAACTTGATTGATGTAATTCATAGTTTAGCTTGGTTTTAGTTTAGTAGGACTTAAAGGAGTAGCAACAATTAATCAACTAATTTGTGACTAGTCGACCATAAAAAATCATAATCATAGTTTGATAATCATATTTGCAATGTAGACTATAATACATTTTTAAAAAGTCTATATATACTATAGAAATAATCATTTGCTTAGTCAGCTTGAGTCGATTAAATAATTGTCAGTGCCAGCCCTAAAGTTGAGTTCCATCCAGTTTTCATAATAATTCATTAATAATAAATGGTGTTAGTAGTGGTAGCAGTGATAGTTATTAGGAATAGTAGTTATTGTATAGAAGTATTAAGTCTATTTTAATAATATGTTTGATTACAAGTAATTAGGATTATCACTATATTAAGTTGGCAGTCTTTCTAAAATCACCAGTGCAGGTTTACAAAGACCTACTGTATCATTTGTATTATATGCTATGTACCAATTCAGCTCCAGATGGCCATAACCAACACGTTCTTGCCCCAGTCCAGCTGCTAGTCACTGTTGTTGTAGCTTAAATTTCTGCTGCTTCATTGCCCAGCAGTGTGTGTCATAACGGACCTGTGTAACGAGGTACAGTAGAGCGGCGTTCCTGCTCCTCTCCTGTTGTTTGTGCCACGGCAGCACCATCTGCCACTGACTGCTCTTCAGGCTGGTCCCAACCACAACACACAGACTGTTGGTGTTTTCTCTTCGACGTACCCATAACATTATGACCCTTATATTAAGTTGAACCTGCATTTAAATGTAACCCTTTAACTTATTGTTTCTTGTTGCATCTAAATCAAGTAATGTTGTGTTTTTTATGTTTGTGGAAGCTGCCAATACCATTAATAAATTAGATCATTATGAATGGAATCGGAGCCAGTTTGTGGCATATGTAGAGAATATGTTTATGGAAATTAGTAAAGCATGTTATATGGCAGCATTTCAAACAAACAGCTGTATTGAATTAGGTTGTATTAGTCACAAATACTGATTGCAAAAAGACGAATAGAAAAGCTAAACTCGTGGTAGGAAGGAAGCACGATATATTAGTAGGAATATTTAAAATTGAAGAAAACAAATAAGACATTCTAACAAGTTATTGATTTGTAAATCAGGGTTGCAACAATTCATCAACTATTTGTGACAAGTCAACTATAAATTTAATGTACAAAAGAAATAATCCTTTGACTAGTTGATTAATCGAAGAAATAATTGCTGACTAGTAGGTCTGTCACGATAATTACTATATTGACTAATCGTTCAATAAATATTAGATGGAACAATATTTTTTGGGCTGAATATTTATCCGGTGTATATTTTATTTGCACTTGTGGTGAATCTTTTGTTATTTTTATTTATGACAAGATGATTTGAGCTGTATAGAATTGAAAGAGTAACTTCTATGACAAACTATAGATACGAACTAACGACAAAAGTGTATCATTTGGCTTTGTATCTGTGGCAGTTCAAGATATTGTATATTTACAAAAGGTTTTATTTGGATTCTGTGACTTAAGAGTTATTCTGTCAATGTCTGCCATTAAATACTTTTAATATTGTTGGAGCAATAATATCGCATCACAATGTGTTATTGTGACAGGTCCACTGACTGCTCAACTGCTAAAATAGTTGATAGATGCAGCTCTATTGTTAATACTACATTTTAATCCTTAGTTTTGCTTCGTGGTCAGGCTTTCTTTAACACATTTAACATAATTCCTTTAAGCAGTTGGGTCTACTTACTACTGTTGCTGGTGCAGCGTTAAACCGGTGCCGTCTGGTCTACATCCATTATCATATGTAAATGTTTTAATGTCTATTAGTCATGCTGCAAGACTAATGAGTACGAGCAAGTGCTGTTTATGGTAGCTTCACATAATGTATTGACGAGAAGGTCACTGTCACGATCACAGGGATGTTTGTAAGTATAGACTGTATACAAACATGTGCATCTGGTGAAGACTGAGACATCCTGTGCTCTGCCACCTCTTCCTGCTGCATCACCGGCCTGAGGGTCCACTTTCACGCCTTTAGAGGACATCTGACAACACCCTCCGCTCAGACAGGCACTGGAATAGATGTCTCAGCTCTGTTTGTGCTGCTGGCTTCTCCGTGTGCTGCTTGAGAACGATATAATGCTCATAGGCAGTGGAGCGTCTTTAAAAACAGGGTTGTATTGTTTAGGAAAGGCTGACTTTTAGTTCAGTTAGTCACTTGCACTGAAGAAACACATACTTTTGTTATACCCTTGATCATTATCAGTGTGACCCTCCATGAATAACTTGTATGTTTGATATCTATACAGTACATTTTACTCTAATAATCTTCATTGGATTTTATTTTTAACCTGCAAACATACCTTTATATTTTTACTTTTTAAATGTCACCATTGAAAGCTGTAACAAGTAAATTTCCCCCTTTGAGATTAATAATATTTAGTCTGTCTTGAAATAATTTGTAATTTTGTTGTTCCTGGTTTGCGCAAATGTTTTCATCAGAAGGAAAACATGCAGCAATTTTATTTCCTGCTTAATCATTTCTTGACCTGACGCCATTTCTGATATTTGATCTCGTTTTCATATTATCTATCTCCTCTGCGTTGTCATCCTTTTTCCTCTGTCAGGCTCCATTCACGGGGAATAACTGCAAACACCTCTATTTATGTCTCTCTAGTCTGTATTCGATTGCTTAGCAACAACAGCATCATGTGACTAACCCCAGTTGTACCCCTCACTCACAGTCCTGCTGCACACTGTTATCCTGCTACTTTCAACATTGGACTTATCTATTCTTCGTCACTGCTCTTGCTTTTCTCATCAAGTTCACCTTTAGGAGTCCATCTGCTGCCTGTCAGCATCACTCATCCATCCTCTCTATCTCTGTCGAAACTCTTTACACTTGATAAATCTGCCCACATGGCTTCATTTGGTCACTTTCCCAAATTTAGGATCTATTTAGATCCCTGAAGAGGTCTTGATGCCGCTGCAGTCATAACAGTTATATTGCCTCTCAGGAAGCCCGAAGCTGTTGATTCCAAAAGCAATTTATAGAACCATTATGTCATCCCGTCCATTTCCTTTCCATTTCTCCAAGTTGTAAACATGCGCTCACCTTTAGGACGTCCCAGAGGAAGCCGAGAAGAGGCAGACCTGTCACTTGTCAGGAAGTCTGCCTAGACAGATCAATGGAGTCGCCATCAGGCAGGTCTGGTGTCCCATGTGCCCCGTGAGTCAGCACTCAGGCCAGAGGAGCGCACCACCGATACTAAGTTAGCACCGTCTTTCAGAGTTCATAAAATCACATGGACTCACACCTGTCACTTCGCACACACTCGGGCAATTGGAATAGACTGTTCTGCTCCTGCGGCCCATGAAGCTGAGGAAACTCGCATATAGGCGCCTCACCAGGGACGGGCAACTTATCGCCATATATCGGTCTAAATGGGGACACGTATCGGTATTGTTACATTTTTGTTGTTATCTCCTTCCCCTTTTCCCTTCCACTTCCAAAGCCCTTGGGCATTATGTAACTACACATTGTCCTGTTAAATAAATAAATTAAAAAAATATACTGGGCAAATATTTAAGCTGAATCGTGAAGTGCAACTTTTCTTCAATATGTGGGCCTTGAATTGTCATATATTGAGAGATATTGGCAGATATCTGTTATTAGCCACAACAACAAGACAAATATTGTATCAGCTGAAAAAAATCCATATCTGAGCTAGAGCTGGGCCATATTATATCGTCATTTGCTGTAGGGGCAATGTAAAATTTGGAACATTATGATATAACTCCACGTTCAATGCAAATGATTTTCCTTGCAGTTGAAGCAGACAGAGTGGCAAATTGTGAGCGCTGATGCCTCTGACGCTGAACATAAAAACACAAATCATGAAAGTAGATAAGGTGTTAAGAGTGGAAGCCGAACTTATAACTATCATGAAAATATTAGTTAGTTATTAAAAGTTATTACAAATATTGTAGATGTCACAGTTATTTGTCTAGCGTCAGTTTTGCTGTCAATTATATCGGTTTCAGCAAATTTTCTTTTTTTATATTATGATCACAATTTTATGACATAGCACTCTGCCCTAAACAGCCCATCCCTACTGTTTTTGGTGTTGATTTTGTGCTACACAGACACTGCTTTTATTTAAATAGTTTCTTGTTCATAAGTCAATGATTGTGTCGGTGCAAAGAGGCTTTTATTTGGGCACTGAACCCAAGTGCCCCTTTGTGCGCCCCTTTGTGCACAGTCATTAGGAGCAATTACAAAAGACCTAAGACACTTAATGGAGTTAAATGCTGTCCTAACATGGGGCAAGCTCAGTCCTTGACCTATAGATTTATCTACACTCACTATATTTAGATGGTACTTCATGTAGCTTGTGCTGACATTGGCAAAGGCAGAGAAATGTAAGTGTATAACATTATTTACAGAGTGGTTTTGACTCTTGTTGGATGGTATTTGATGTTGTTTGATTTTGTTTTGTGTCAAATTTCTATAATTTGATATCTTAAAACGTAAAATAGATGGAGAAATACTTAACTGCTAGGAGAACTTCAGGTGCCCAGTAACAAACACAAACATGTCAAAACCCACACAACGTTGTTTGACACGGTTTAATCAGTTTCTTTTTACTGCAACAAATATTAACCGGTAGTTGATTTTTTTTATAATCACGATCATATGTAATCAAATGAAAACAAATAAAAGTGACCGATGCTAATTAGCCAGTAGTGATGTGGTTAGAATTGCAATATTATATCAAATATGTTCCTATTTGTATCTTTGCAGTTGCCCATATGTGCGCAGGTCAGCTTTATTGCACAATGCCACAGGTTGTTGACATTTATAGCGGTTTGTGTGTTGCTTGTTGCTTTTCATGACAGATGTGTTTATTTTGTAAAGTGTTTGTGGGAGACGTGGCCAAGTGCCCAAGCAGCTGCAGAGAGGATAATTGCTCGTCAAAGCTTCTGCACAAGTCATTACCACAGAGTTAACCTTTGACCTTTCCACAGCGGGGTAACAGTTGTCGCAGCCAATGACAACCCTGGGTGCATTACTCTGGCTCCAAAAGTGTAGCTCACATTTGCCAACTCTGTGCTGCATAGAATGATGCCAAAAAGTTCAAAGTTCAAAAACAATGTTTTTAGAACCTTGATCACAAGGCTCTAAAAAGATTACAATTAAATCTCAATTAATGTGCATTTATGTAATGCCTGTTAAGGAGGTTAGTAATTCTCATTGCTTCTTTTTAGAGTTCACGCTTCACTGAGCTTGAAGGAGGCTGACCAAAGAAATGAAGATTTCAGCTAATTATCAAATCTTCACAGGAATCTGATCACAATTTGAATTTTATCACCAATTTGCTTTGATACAATTTGGTGTGACAAGGTAGTCATCCTTTAATATGAAAAAAATTACTACATGTGCATGTGTTTATGACATCAGTAGTTATAAAAGATGAATCACTGAGAGGAGTTTTGCGACTCAGCACACCTGGGTAACACCTGTGTGAAGCTTGTGAAAAAGAAGGTTTTGGTATATTTGGTGCAGTTTATTATTACTGATTTTAGAAAGTGTGGGATTGGTGTTGTAAGTGATTTTCTCGTTTTACATTTAGTTAGAGTTCACCGTGAGATGCTGTTGTTACCTTCCCTGAAACGACACATGTTATTAACAGCAGAAAGGAGAAGGTAGTGAGTTATCTTGAGATTTGGGTGTGAATCGTGGGTTTAATCCTCCTTTTTACTGAAATACAATGTTTACTAGTAATTTTCTGGGTAAATATTTGTGTTTAATTTATCGCATGTATTCTCGAGGTCTTTTCAATGAACTTTGGGCCTAAAACATGGTCAACCCATATGTCATGTTTCCATTAGCACAGTATGGTCGGGAGTGGGACAGTCCGAGGTGTTTCCACTGAACAAAAGTGAACTGTACCGCTCCATTTGAGTGGTTTGACAGGGGCCATGAGAGCTATTAGCTCCCAGAGGGTGCTGACTCGCTTTAGAGTGTGGACCAGTTAAGAGCGAGATAATTGGACGAGAAAAAGAATAAAAGAGAACGCAGACTCAGGTGAGAACTAAAAAGCAGATAAAGACAAAATAATAATTCCTCACCAGACGCTGACTTGATCTTGTGAAAAAAACTGCATATTTCCAGAGATGATAACTTAGTTAGTTGAGCTGGACGGTGTTAGCAAAACAAAGCTATCATACGTTAGCATGTTGTCAGCTGTTTCTTGTTTACAATGCACAGCCCTAGCATCTAGACTGGAAAATATTTTTTCCAGTGCCTACGGCAGCCAACTCTGTCCAAACCAGTTGTGTCAAGTCGTGTAATTACTAAACATATTTTTATGAGTCAGGAAGATTGGCCGCATGAAGAAAAAGTGTAATTTAGGTACAATTTAGATTTTGTTTATGAAGAAAACATTAGTTATGTTTTGGTAACATCAGCGGCTCACGTAGCAGGCCCCTGCGAGCTGGAGCTCTGCATGGAAACGCAGTCCTCCATTAACCGAAGAGGTCCAAGCCGGCCCAGGTCTAGTCGAAACGCAGTTAGAGACAACTTATGCAAAAACATCTTTAATGAACATTTAACCATATTACAGTGATGTTTCCTAATAATTTCTTTACTCAAAGTTTTATTTTGATGCCTGTTTGAGTAATCCTGTATTGTCCTGCAACTGATGTGCAAAAGCTCAGAAAATCCCTGTGTTCACATACCCCCTATCCCTGCCCACATCCCTGTACTTAGTTTTGATTATTTGAAAAATGAAGACTCCGAGTGCTACATAAAGTGTTCTAAATTGTCACATAGACACTTTTCAAAAATGAAAACATGTAAATGAGGCAGGGCTAATCAGTTCTGGAGTTTTGAACAGGAATTTGTTTCTATTATTAAGATGTTTTAGATCAAAATTGCTGTTTTCATTAACAAAATGTAAAATAATGATCTACTTATGTTTTGCTTTAATTTGAAGTACTAGAAAAAAGCATAATATGTCTAACAGGTTTGAGAGCATTTGCCAGTGCCACATCATGACCTTTTAGTCGACTAAACGATGCAAAGGGAATTTCTTTAGTCGTCTACAGCTCAAGAAATACCCCTCCAGAACTTGCTGGGGGCTTCATTGGAGTTCATGATATAAATTTTATGAAAAGACATTAGTTCGTTTTGATAACATTAGTAAATCACAATTGTACAGACTGGTACTTTCTGTCAACAAAATGATCTCTTCTACCTCAACTCTGCCTGTTGTCAGTTGTAGACAGCTCAGCCAGTCATAAGCTATGATTTGCGCACCTTTTTGACAGTCTCTGCCCGACACGTCCGACACTCTTGCACACATTTTCTCTCACTGTCACATTTTAACTAGTTTCCCAGTGGCAGCTGGCTCCTCATCAGTGGTGGCCATCGACTGTGGCCCACCCAACGGCAGCACGCCCCACTGACCCTCATGAATCACACTATGTTTGAATGACAACCTCCTGCCACACACAGGCGTTATGATGAATAGTCTCTAAATTATGACTGATTGTGAGATTTATATGGTGACATGCCACAAGTTGGGAGGGGGGGTGTTTTTTATTGAGTATATTAAACATCAAATGATGCTGAAAGAGAAAGCCAGACCAAAATATTGGCCAACAGCCAAGAAATACTGATTATTGATATGTACGGCCAAATTATTGCAATATCTGGTGGCCTCATGTCTGCTTTGCTTGTAGGTTACAGCACACATGTACTTACTATGTAATGTTGCCACAATACTAAAAACTCAAACTCGACACTTTCATTACGTGGTTTCACCATTTGGTCTAATACTAGTTTGGATCAAGCTCAAGATTCTTCTAAAACTGTCGGATTTTTGAAACTTTTGACAACCCTAGTTTGTGACATTCAAAATGTCTATAGAGACACATTAGCAAAGACAATATATAGAAGTAAACAAAAGAGCTGTGGAACAACCCAATAAACTGCTGGATCGCCAGTAAATACTTTTGAATATTTACTTAAAGGGAAAAAAAAAATGTTCATAAAACTATAACATTTTCATTGGTTTAAGGCTAACTGAAATGTTATAATCTTGAGCTCTATACAGTTTACAAAATATAGATATCATTCACCAGATTTCAGATTTGAGGAGAGTGAATTTTTAGAGAATTGCCATGTGTCGGCCTCGCAGCAGGTGGCTCATATTTGTGTAGGCTGCAAATAGCTTTCTTTCTATTTATTTAACACAATGGTTTGTTTTATTCTGCGTTCTTGTGAAAATTCATATATTTTAAAAACACATTTGGAGATGCCACTGTTTGCTCTCTCGTAAAATGTGACTCAAATGTGTTTCCATGGTAACAGTGTACATTGGTCTTGGTGTACTACTTGTTCCACTCCTGCTGTTTTCAAATTTTTTCTTGGTCATTTTGTTAAAGAGAGAGAGAATTTGTCCATGGTGTATTCCTAATTTGGATAATTGGACGTGAATGGGTTTGAATATTTAAAAAGAATGAGTCTCTCTTTCACTCGAGCCGCAGGTCTTTGTTCACAGTTAATTTATGCATAAAAAACCCCAGATATCACGATCAAAAGAACTTGCATTATTTAACTGAAAACTTTGCATGATTGTATTAAGAGCAAAGGAGATATATTTTAAAACGTATTTCACAATTTTCTATAAACATTTGATCATGATATACACTGTGTTATTATATGTGGCTTTATATATTAATTGTGCCTTTGGGGACAAAGTGTGTGCCCAGTTGTATGTCTGACGGATTTACACTCAACAGATTCAACATACGGTCTTTTGTGTCATTTCTGATATGCTTTGGCAGTCAAGTGAATCTCCAACATGGGGGGCTTAAGCTGCTGCAGCCCCCTATAGCTCCTGTCCTGTACTTTCACTGACTGCCACTGCTGTTGCTGCTAATTATCTGGAAGGGATTTGTGGTCAAGATGGGAACAAGGCAGATTTAATTTGAATCTGTTCTTAAATAAGGTTTCTGTCAGAAGAATACAGCAGAGAAGAACCATCTGTTCCTGTAAGACCAGATAACATGTACAACCAAAACTGTCTCCATACCAGGGGTGGAAGAAGTATGAATTTTAATACAGTAAAAGTACAGATAGAGGAGCAAACAAACTACTCAAGTAAAAATAAAAGTAGAACATAAAAATTATGTACTTGAGAAAAAGTTTTGAAATATCTGTAAAAATAAAAAGTATCATAGTTCCTACAGTTTTGAGAACTGTTGATGACCTTTGATCAACAGTAGCAAATCAAGTCAATTTCTTATTTGTGCAGAATGTTACCAGGAACGTGCAAAAAAATAACTCAAACTATACGGAAAGTACTTTTCTTACATTTCAATACAGTTAAAATACAGATACCTGCTCTCAAATGGTGTGAAGTAAAAGAAAAAATCGTCCACTCTTAAAATTACTTGAGTAAAGTACAGATACCTAACGTAATAGTACGTTGTTACCTCTAAAATATAATGCATTCATAAATGGGGAATAATCTGGATCAAAAGACAAAGGAGCCCAAAAATTACCCTTGTATCAGCTAACACCTCGAGTATTAAGCCATAGAAGTAAAAAACAACAACAATAAATTTAAAGTCATCTCTGGATATCTTCAAAATATAGCATCTCCATCATCGTAATTATCCAAATATCAGATTTCTTTTTTGTTTCTCTGTAATTCAGTCTATCTATCTTCAACATGGATGCACCTCCTGAACACAGCTTTTGGTGTTGCGTATCACGTTCCAGCCTTTTCCCATGTTTTCTCCCCATCAAAGATACACAAGTAACAGAACTCCAAAGTGACCTTTTCCTCACGATAAACACTTGTGGCTGGCTGCAGGATTATAGAGGGCACTTGCCTCTGTGCTGCATCATGCATTTAAGATAACACTGGAGACTTCTGCTTTTATGGACAAATCAGATTGCTTTTCTTTTATTCCAGTTTTCTACCTGTTAATAGTATATTCAGTGGTGTAACGCTGGAATGAGAGATTAAATAGCATGAGGATGTAGTGAAATGAGTCAACTCAGTACTGCAGTTTATCTGGAGGAAATGTTACGTAGATGAAGTTATCAAAACAGATAATCAAGTAAAAGGGCTTCTACTACAGTATATAACATTGCCAATAATGTAAAATAAAATAAAATAAATGTATGACTTGGGGATTGAAAGTTACAAGCAAATAAGTTCCTAGCACTGGTACTTGTTATTTTCATACAAGAACCTGAGACCAATGGTTTTGCTTGTCAACCTTAAACATGTACAATTAGATGCAGTATAACTTCCACTTTCTTCTTCAAAACTGTCATAAGACTGTTCTGTGCGATTTTATCAGCTGATCCTAAATGTGGCCAGTGACAGGTCTGCCAGAGTGACTATAACATGTTCACTATAACATGTTAAAAGAAATACTTACATCTATATCTTACAAAAGAATAATAAAAATTGATGTGCAAAATCCTTCTGATACTCCTCACCAGGATCAGGCTCAGAAGATTTCTCAGGTACATCAAAAGTATCTGAACCTCATGTTTTTAAAGTTGCCCTAAATGTATTTTGTCACTATATATTCAGTGTATGAATGCATCAACCTAAAATTGTCTTAGAATTGCAATGTAACAAGCAGGCACAATTCATTATGTACATTCATGCATGTTCATTCATAACTGATTCGCAGTCACTAGAATGCCTTGTAGTAGTCTCTTACTGGACAAAGTGCTGCGTACAAGCAGGTACAATATTATAACATTAAATATCTCATCTTCAAGCAATGACTCAGATCCAGCGCTTTAGTTGTGATGAATCATGAATCAAGAGCTAAGAATAAGCCAGAGAGAGTGAGGTGCATGCTGCTAAGTGAGGCAAATATATTCCTGTGTGCCTTTTTACACTCATGCTAATTACAAGACAAAAATATGGAGGAACAGGAAGCAAAGAGAATTATCCATCTGTACTTTTCAGATACAAGTTTAGCACCCTCCCCCTCTTTCTCTCATCTCGTGCAACTCGCTGTAAAAGACTTCTGTGCCACCATCCAAAGCTAATGCATTTCTCTTAAATATTTCAATAAGTTCCTCCTCTGTTCTGCAAGGTTGAGTACAAGCTCTCTTCGGCTGGTGCTTGCAATGTCACCGAATAAATCTATTGAGAGGTTTGATTTCTCACAGCGCAGGCAAAAGACAACTGGTGGTGACTGGCAAAAAAAACAAAACAAGAACAGGGTGGCAGGATGTGGGAGGAAGAAAAGATAGAAATATAGATCAGGGAGAGAGATATTCATTGTTCATCAAATATGCACTGTGTCCTCATTTCTCTGTGTGCCTGTTATAAGATTCCACATGTCCTTCACGCACAGATGCAGATGGAGAGTTGGAGATGATGCAATGTGCTGGAAACTTGTACAATCAGATGGTTTTGTTCTGCTCAATCTGGACCGACAAACACTAAAGGAACCAGAAACTATGAGCAATCCACATATCAAACAAAGCATGAAATAGAGAGTATTTAAATGTGTGTTATGAGTGCCCTTAAGGCGAGACACTACAAGCAAAGCTCATTTTATTACTTTTTTTTTTGTTTTTTTGGTCAGTGTGCTCTCTCAACGTATTGGCTTTCATGTGGAAACAACAAACTGCCCCTTAAGATGTTTTATTCTTCCATTTAATCCACTTCATCCATAGATTTCTCTGGGACATTATAACTTCAAAGGCTGTTTTCTTAAAATGCATTTTTCTCCCCTGGGGACATAAGGATCACCACTTAAAGTAGATTCCACACACACCAAACTTTACAATCTTGGACTCGACAAGATTTTGACGAAACGTATCGAAGGATTTTTTAATAGTTTTATGTTTTTTTTGTTGGTTTTTTTTTCAGTCCAATCTAGTTTACTTAAAAACGAAATAAGAAATCCCAAATCCTCTCTGTAAGTTTTGTTTTTTTTAACTAATATATGTGCAAAATGTACAAGAAATTTAAACCTGGTTCTGTCCATTTTTCAGATTTAAATGTCCCAATGTGTATTTTTGGCCTTTTTTACGCATGAAATGTCTTATTTCTACATGAAAACATTACATGAAAAACTTGTAATACATTTTTTCTTACATTTATGTGAGTAAACTACAGGAGAAGTTTAACATTGATATCTTTAAATTTGAGATTTTTTCCTGCAAGTCACCTGTAGTGTCTTGCCTTAAAGTGGAGTATTATCAGAGCAGAATCTGGGATCTTTATTAACACTTCAACCTGGAGAGACTCAAATGAAGTTGATATGCATTGGAACATAATGACAGAAATAATTTAATGATATAGTGATAAATAAATTGGGTTTGGCGCTCAGACCTCAGCAGGGAGTGATGAGCGATGTGCAGGAGGTGTAGAAAAGGAGGAGCAATCTTTCCCCCAGATTCTAGACACTGGTGGTGGATAAAATAAAAACCTGAGAGGAGGTTTAAGCATAAAACAAATAAAATGGTTTCCAATAGTAATTTCCCTAACCTAAATAATACAGACTTTTTGCCATTTAACACAAAAAATATTAATCATATTGGATTCTTTAAAACCTGCACTCTGCTCCAAACTACATTTTGATTAACTGTAGACCTCTCAATTAAAAAGAACCAAACGTATCACAATCTGGAAAATTTGATCAAGTTCACAGCCCTATAAAAAACCTTTTCTTGATTAAACTGTAAAAGGCCAGGTGTTGTAACATCCTCTCATGAGAGCCTGTGTTGAGAGAAGCCTTTTAGACTGATATTGTTTATGGGATACACCTGCCTTTTCTGTTCACTTCAGGGCGTTTGCCATTTTATGAGACAGGAACTGGAGGAAATTAAAAATCTGTGTTGTGTTTCCAGTGTTCCCTGTGGGTGGCCCAGTGTCAATAAAGCCCTGTATAATGACACACGTATGCACATAAAGACAAACTGTTCTTAACAATAAAAGACTTTGAACACAAACAGGTTCACACTGTACAATACATGCAGTGTTTGCATTAACTTAGGGATCAGTGAGTCTGCTATTAATGAAAATAGATGTAACGTTGATAAATACTGACTGTTATTTATGGTGTTTTTGTATTCCAGTTGCAGGACCAGTAACCGAAAAAGCCTCATCCTGAGTACGTCCCCGACTCTGCCTCGGCCGCACTCTCCACTGCCGGGACACATCGGTCAGTACTACTTTGTCTGTCATGGGTTCATGGGCAAAACAATGTAAAAATAAATTTTATATATATATATATATATATATATATATATATATATATATATATATATATATATATATATATATATATATATATATAATTTATTATTATTTTTTAATAATAATGTAGCTCATTGTTTTACATTTTGTTCATTGTAAATCACAATATTGATCTAAAACAGCTTAATAATAGGGTCTATTGACTCCTGTAGCAAGCATCGGATTTTCATTCACACATTTTATTGTTGAAAAATGACTGAATGAATACATGTTTGACGTAGAGCCTGATTCGCATGTAATATCTCCGCAGTGGGCGGAGTTGATTGGGTAGTTGAAAACAGAAGTGTTCTGAACACTGCCTCGATTGCAGGACAACAGAGGATTACTCAACCATGCAATTACTCAAAATAAAACTCTAAATAGACGTAGGATAATGGAACCCTATAACACGATTAAAAGATCATTAAAGCCAATTTTCCATAATATTTTCCTTTTAAAATCAAACAAAACCTAATATCTTAAATTGAACAGTATTTGTTACAGCTTTTAAACAGTTTGTGACACATTTTGTTGAAGACTTTTTTACTATCATAGGAATATTAGTATTCTGTGCACTGCAAAATAAATGTGCCTTTATGTTATATTTCTTCTCTTCTGTTCCTCTGTGTTTCTCAGGAAGCAGTCCCCTGGACAGCCCGCGAAACTTCTCACCCAGTGGGCCTGCTCACTTTTGCTTCGCCTCCTCCAGAAGGTTTGGCACACTCAAACAACAAACGACTGTAACATCACAAGAGCGTGTCAAGTGCTGTAGAGAAAGTGGAATATTTCACACACGCAAAGTCTAACTCAGCAGGAGGCCCACCTACTCCAATGAATAAATATGAGGCAAATACCAAGTTGACAGAGGCAAGATAAATGAGAATGGTGCCTAAACATCGTCTCATCACTTACTCATCTGTTTTTTGGGGAAAATAACAAACTTGATTATACTACCTCACTCTGACAACAGTTACACATATTGGGATATAGATTGGAATGGTTGAAGAGCGAACAACACTTCACGGGTTTTAATTACACCACATTTCCTCCTGGGTCTGTTTTCAGAGCCGATGGCCGTAGATGGTCCCTGGCCTCTCTGCCCTCCTCAGGATATGGCACCAACACGCCCAGCTCAACGGTATGAAATTAGAATCACCACATGTACTGTATCGTTGTTTTACTTTGAAACAATTACACAATTACAACTAAACACCACCTATTTACTGCTAATTTTATTTCATCTCTATAAGAATATTACTCTAAACCTTCTTCGTCACATAAGCATAACTTCTAGTCCCTCAACATCATTTGATTTTTCTTTTTTTTATCTTGAACATTATGGGTCCTGCCCCTGGCAGTAGCGCGTTGGCCAGGGGGCGGGTCCAGGTCCGGCTTTTGCTACCTTCACAGTGGTAACACTAGCACACTAGCTAAGAGGCTGTTCTGGAGGGGGATGTGCAAGCACATATATGGTGAACGTGTTTGAACCAATGACTGAGAACTGTGGCATTCAACAGGCCATCAGTGAAGGAGATGTTTATATCCATGGTATGTCTAGGCAAAGAAAGAAGCCAACGCTTCACAGCGGAGGTCAAAGAACAAGAGGGACTCATATACGTGGACAATGAAACAGCTCCGAAGCCCCACGATGTAAATAGTGTTGTTCAGTAGCCGTTGTGATCAAAACAGCGGTGTGTCCTGAAGCCAGAGCGACCACTGCAGTGACCAGCCGCTCAAGCGCTCAGACCAGCCGCTTTGAAGATTATCTGACCACTCCCTCCCAGTTCCGAGGTATTTTTGTCTGACAGCCGATCAATTCATAATTTAATGGAAACTGGTTCAAGGCGATGTTTTTTTGACATTTTAACCACATCGATACAGTTTTGCGCTAAAGCACATTGGAAACTCAGCTACAGCCATTTAAGGCAGACAGATTGTCTTAATATTAATAATATTAATTAATTAATATTCATTATTCTGTGATGTTTTGGTTATTTGTGCCCATCATGGTTTTTGTATTAGGATTATCTGGTCCATATGAGGATAGTAATCGACTCCAGGAAATGTGTCCTGTATTATGTTTTTCGCCGCACTAGTTTTGAAATTCATTACGATACGTTACGATTCTGGCCATTCACAGAATGCATCACACCACACCCTACATTTGCTTCACTCCACCTCATATTTTGGTGTGATCACACCTCTTGTTTAGAGCTCCACACCCCACGACGTCGCCGTTTGCACTGGCTGCAAAATGTCATCATTAACGCCAGCACCACGCTACCACCAGGGGCAAAATACGGCCCTATGGTTGTTATAAAATGTATAGGCATCAAACACTAGATTTGGCCATTTTGTCCATAACTTGTAGCATTTTCTGAAGAAGACGTATTGTATTCTTTAGGGTGGTTGATGTTAAAGGACATAGATTGTTATTTTACATTTTTTTCATTGAAGAAAGCAAAATTGATCAAAATGGCTTAATAATAGAAACAAGGCCATTGACTTCATGTTGAAAACTGCAAAACTGCACCTCTTCATAGTGGCATTCCACCGTAACAGTGGATTTTCATTTATGCATGTTCATTGTTGAAAAATTTGGACGTGAGTCATGTGACAAATTTTAACCCTACATGCATGATCCCTCGAATGCAAAACAATACATGATTACTCAAACAGGCATGAATCAATTCAAATACAACAGCACAATGGTTAAGCTCATATGTCGATTTTCATAATATGTCTCCTTTCATCTACTCACCTCCTTCAAACAATTGTTCTTTTGCTTCTCCTTTCTGATTAGTTACACTGTAAGCCTTGTATACTGAATAGAAAACACAAATTTGATTTTGTGCTGCGGTTTTCTGCTTCACATAGTCAAGATAAGAAAAAACTGTAGGCAGAAGAGATGCAGGAATGACTTGATAATGGAAAGACACTAAATCGAAGGGTTATGAGGAAGAAGAAAACTGTTGCAAGTTTTTGCCCCACAATATTTAATGATGTTCTCTCAGACTTGTGTCCTCTCATGGGAAATGCCTAATTGATTCTCTTGACTGGACTGGGTGAATTTACAGCATCATTATATTGCTGTCTGCAGAAGCTCAGATTGAGTTTGTAATAGATTTTTATTACACAAATAGTAGAGGCTCATTAAGCATCTCATTGATCCAGGCTACACTGTTGAAGAAACATGTTATACTAGCTGAGTGTGGACAGCATTACCCTGAGTTACCTGACTCCTGACCTGTCAAGCAGATTTAGGTTTTCTCCCAGTTTGAACTAGCTCTCGCCTTTACACCAACAACATTCATTTTGTCCTCTTTTGTTTATTCCATAAAATAGGTTTCTCTTTAATAATAATTTGATAATAGGTTTTGACATATATTTTTTCCTTGTCCACATGTTGCGGCTGCTCTCTGCGATGTTACCGGTCTTGGTGGTGACGTGTCACTTATCAGCTGTTGTTACTTCCTGAGTCGTGGTCAGCCTCACGGACCTGGCAGTTCGCACAGACTGAGCGCGCATCCTGTTGCCTGATGGTCTCTGGAGTAGGGTGTCCCATGTGCATGACAGAAGGAAGGCTTAGTTGTCACGGTTGATGCATTTAGTCCCTCGTGAGAGGTATCACAGAAGACATGAAAAAATTTTACATTAGCACAGTAGTCAAGCCATACGAAAACTCCAAAGGACAGAAAACCTCTAGAACAAAAGTTCAACTTTGGTTCTGAAGACTCACAGATTGCAACCGAAACATGTCAAGGTTAAAATGCATGTTAAAACCCATTCGCTTTACAAAGAAACCTACTTTATAGATTAGCTCTCACCTTTGATATACCTATCAATTACCAAAATGGTGAAATTTCCCTTACAAAATTCTAAATAAACAACAATTTAATTCTGTTCTAAATGATATTCTGCACCTCAAAACTCTCATTAAATCTACCATGACGTAACTATATTAAACAAAATCGTTAGTAATAAATAATAAAAGATCAATTTTTCTCTACATTAACTTTAAACTGCACATTATACAATAGTTTCACTTATTGTTGTCCATAATTGAGCAATTCTTTTCTCAGTTTGGAACACATTTGTTATTTTCTTAATCGTAGTGCTTTTCACATTCTCAGTTTTTTGTCATACTCCTTGTGCCCTGCTCCTTTTGTTTTAACTTGACTTTGTGATATCCCTGCAGTCGTCGAGCTCGTCACAGGAGCGCCTGCACCAGTTGCCCTTTCAGCCAACAATGGACGAGCTGCATTTCCTGTCCAAGCATTTTGGCAGCACCGAGAGCATCACTGACGACGACGGACGCCGCTCACCACACGTCCGGCCGCGCTCTCGAAGCCTCAGGTAAAATCAACTAACCTAATACTCTATACTCACTGTCATTAGTAAAATAAAAGATAGTTACGGGCACACCAGCCATTTATTCTCAGCTTTTATCCTTCAAGCAGCTGATGGAGCTAAAACATGTCAATGGGAGAAAGCTGTATAAAGTATAAAAGTAAAAGATTAAACTTAGCTAGTAAACAGTTGACAGTTTTTGCTGGATGAATTGTGAATTGGGGTGGATGATGGCAAAAATGTATATCACAATTCAAATTGATCTCACTCGGACTGTGACAGAGGCTGCATAGAGCTGCAGAGACAGATACATACAACTATCTCTCCAAATTGTAATATCACAATATAATTCAATATACCACGATTTGATTTTAAATTGTCATATTGCTCATCCTTAAATGTTAGAAAAAATAAAAACACTCAATGATTTTGTTGATGTTAAGGGAATCACATTATGATAACTCAGTGGCTAAGTGCACACCAAAATCAGACTATTATCTGATTTCTGGACCTTTACAATTTTTTAAATTACATGAAACTCTAAAATCTAATGTGAGTAATCATAGGGACCATGATCAGAAGGATTTTTTTCATTTACATAAAATTTTAATAATCTCCAAAAATGTTATAATTTTGAGTGCAAAAGTAAGCACAGCCAGTGTTGGGAACAAATATTCATGATTCTTTCATAATACTATTGTATTATTGTACTTGTGTACAGTTGTGCCATCATCAGTGCACGCACTTTATATAGCCTCCCCTCTGGATGCAGCGGCTCAGGCTGTGTACGACATGACAGTACTTATCAGTATGCAGTTTTCATATGAAGCTTCTTTGCAGTCAGTGGCCTAGATAACATCCCCTCCTGTGCTTTTCCAATATAAATGCTCTCTGCCTAGACATGCCTTATTTGTTCTCTCAATCACATTTTTGTATCAGATGTAAAATACAGTGCGCTTATTCAGTGTGGATTAGTCACATTGATTTTTTCCGTATCTTAGCATAAAAAGTGACAGGTTGAAGAAATGGCTCAATTAGACCCTTATAGATCGGATGTTCAGTGACTTCAGTGGCTGTGGGAGTTGTTGGTTCAAATCCAGGTCTATCCATTTTGTTGGGCCTTTGGCAAAGCCTTTTCTCTCATCATGTGTAATCGTAATTGTGATGGTGAAGTCAGTAGAACATGTATGAGCCAAAGGCTATATTAAATTAATATCGGATAATAATTCATATAAAATCTCAGCTGTGCCAATGTTAGCATAACTTCGACCCATAGCTTCCTTGAAAAAGAAGATCCATGGAAGGAATTTCTGACAAATCTGCTGAAAAGAAATGCACGCCTCTGATGAGAGAGATTCCAGCAGGAAAATAAGGTTGACAGGAATCCCATTAGGATGCTGTTTTCTTGTAAACTGTCTGCCTTTTGAGTCTTACATAGCGGAGGAAGTGTAGGGTGCTGCGCTTTTGGGGCCCGTTTTTGACATGTGTAAAATGTCTTACAGTTTGATATAGAGAATAGGCCCAGATTCTTGGAAAATAGACTGTTCTGAATCTCAAATAGAGTGTATTAGCATAAAATACAGACAGGATGACCATGTACACTATACATTATTCCTTCCTTCTTATATAAAGAACAAAATTGCTTATTTTCCCTCCTTGTTGTTGACTGTCCTCTGTTTCCTCTCTGTCTCTCATCCTTTGATTCTCACAGTCTGTGGTATATTACTGCCCTTTCCTCCATGTTTGTGTCTCTTTAGCCCGGGGCGCTCTCCTTCCTGCTATGACAATGAAATAGTGATGATGAACCATGTCTACAAGGAGCGCTTCCCTAAGGTCAGTCTCACACAAAAACTACAGGTTAAACACAAAAATAACATTGTATACTCAGTTAGTTGTATTTAAAGTCAAACTTGCCTTTTGTTTTTTTTTTCCATTTAAACATTATATTTTATAACACCACACTGTTTTACTGTTGTGTGCTGTTGAAACCTGTTTAATCTCCATTTACTAAGATGACACATTTTCTCATTATCATCGCCAACAACAAGAAAATAATTTATATGAATAAAGTCTGATTGCATTGATTAGACATTGAATAATAATACAGCAAAATCCACCTTCAAATGCATTTTTCTGCTTTTGAATCTGTTTTCCAAAGGATTATACACTGTAGACAGAGGCTTTCCAGTTCTGAGAGATCACATTTACACTCAAAGATCAATAAAAGTGCCACTCTAAGAAGACTAGTCTGTGGTCAAGTTAAAGAAAAAGAAACCACTCTGCGTTTGTTATATATTTACATTGATTTGTAAAATCACTCAACTGGCAGATAACACATAATAAGTGATGAGAATTTACAAGGAAAAGGGTGACTAAGGCAAATTTAGATCTATTTGTAATAGAAATAAAACATTCAAAGTGTGTCCAAATCAGATGAATTTGATTGATTTAACACCTGAAGAAGCAGACCCTCCGTCGGTAGCAGGAGCTACTTTTCCCTATTGATAACATTGGAATTTGCCATAAAATATTTTAAAGGTAAATTCTCAAATGTTGAACCTAATGATTTCTAGACCTAAGAGCCAATCATTATACAACAAAAATCTTGAGGAGAAGTGCATGTATGTATAGGAACGTATTATTTAGGTCCACAGTAAATATTTATCGACAATAACTAAGTTAAACTATCTTGTATAATACAAAACAAACAAACAAAATCAAAACAAACTGAACACACAGAAACTGAAGACACAGAGAGTGAAAAGACAAAGTCTGTATAAAGTCAGTCTATCATATGCCCCCTTTTGTAACTGTCCCATTTGTTCCAATGTCCAGCAAATTTGTCCATTTTCAAATTCACTGTAAAAGTAAGTGTTTCCATTTTATAAATGTCCGATGTTATTTCAGTCCAATCCTTGACAGTTTTGTCCCCATCATCCATTTACTGCTGCCAAAAATACTTTCCACATATATACAATAATTATTTTGGGAGTTTTACATCAGAGATGCATTGTTTTAAAGTAGGTATTGAAGACAGACTGCAGTGTCTTGTTAATCTCAGTCCATTATTTATGAATAATAGGGCAGTCCCAGAACGCATATTGATGAGCTACTTGACAGCCAGTTTCTCCAACAATCAGTACTTCCCTGTGAATAATGTACACTTTGACATGGTGTTACAAAATATTGCAATACATTTTTCCAGCAGAATTCCTTTCAAACATTACATTTATGTTCCCATTCTTCCTCAGTTACAACACCATTTTCCTTATTTTGTTGTACCTACTAGAATTATTGTTAAGATCAGTCATACATTTATATAGTTTTGAGATCATTCCCCTTTTAGAGTTGTGATTGTTGTGTTTTGAATTTTTTCTTTTTTTTTTTCAATGGTAATTCTTCTATACTATGACATTTGAACCAGGCCACAGCTCAGATGGAGGAGAGACTGGCAGAGTTTATCAACAACTACTCTCCAGAGAACACCCTTCCTTTGGCCGATGGGATCCTCAGCTTCATCCACCACCAGATCGCAGAGATGTCCCGGGACTGTCTGACCAAGTCTCGCGATGGCCTCATCACCAGTGTGTACTTCTGCGAGCTGCAGGAGAACCTGGAGAGGCTGCTGAACGATGTGCGTTTGACCTCTGACCTGTGGGAGAATGATACATGGATTTAATTAACCACCTGCCTCTGCGTCCACAGGCCCACGAGCGCTCCGAGAGTTCAGAGCTCACTTTTGTAACAGAGCTGGTGAAAAAGCTTTTTATCATCATTTCCAGACCAGCCAGACTCCTGGAGTGTCTAGTAAGTTTTTTAATCTCTTATCAAGTGAAATGTTAACTTTGCGCAAAGGTTAGATAATGCAGTACCCAATGTGATTTGATGCATTCTGTTTTGCTTCATACAGTATCTATACCGCAGCATACAGCTTGTCAGTAGGAGTAGGAATATCTCAATATTTTAGCGTTATCTCAATAACAATATACAGTATTTTAACACAGCATCAAGAATGTGTGTGTTATTAACTACAAAAATGAAGATATACAGTATTGCTTTATACCATTGTTTTGGAGATTTCACTAGTCATTTCTGTCTTTTTTTATTCTAATTCTAAATAATACACTTGACATGCTAATTTTGTATATGTCCACAACAACAGTTATGATATTATCAATTTTTCGATATATCTCCTAACCTACCTCTAGTTGCCAGACATGTTTTTGCATTTTTTTGAGATAGGGTACTAAGCAGGGTGAAATGGGATAAAGAATAGACAGAGCAGAGCCTACCTGCAACAAAATCGCACAGCAATTTTCCAACCAGACTAAATGCTTTTGACTTTCAAAGGAACACAACAAATCAACTGAGAGACTGTGTCCTTGGCATGTCAATACAGACGGTGCATAACTCACTTCACTTAAAAATAACAGGCTAGAGAGCCTCACAATGGAGACTTAGCCAAACATGCATTAGCTGCTGATTGATAGCATCACATATTCAACTCTTCAGCCCCAGCTCATCTTTCTGTTGCCACAGCGACCAAGAGAAAGGTCGATGGGGTCATGCAGCGTGTGTGAAAGATCCTTTTGGTTTTCTTATTTTGCGAGGACAACACACAAGTACAGTTTTGCATTCAAGTCAGTCTGGTTTGGTGGAAATGTCGTACTGTTGTAATTTGTTAGCGGCAAGAATATTATCCTTGAGCAGAGCAAACTATCAGAAAGGTTGGTTAATTCCCACCTTTAAGCACCTTTTTCCTTTGACAGACCTGGAAGGTTTGAGAAGAGGAGGAAATGATGTTGGCAACCTCAGGCACTGCTTTCTAATCAAAATGTTATTTCAGCAACAGGAATAAAACTGTATCCTACTGGACTTTACAAAGACTGTTACATGGCTGAAAGTGATGGTTTTAGGAATGTAATTTAAAGTTGTGTTAGAAGTGGTTGTCCTAGTGATTGAAATACCTATTTTAACCAACTATTTTGGTTAGAGAGCAAATCAAATTCTTAATGTTCATAAAAATAAAGCTTATAATTTAATTGCAGATGTTTGGCACATCACATACTGTAGTGATGAAGTGATGATAATCGTATTTACCTAATTATAAAACTTATTTACTGTTGTGTGATATTTTTAGGAGTTTAATCCAGAGGAGTTCTACCATCTGCTGGAGGCAGCGGAGGATCACGCCAAAGAGGGACAGCTGATGAAGGAAGACATTCCCCGATATATCATCAGCCAATTGGGCCTGACCAGAGATCCCCTGGAGGGTGAGCCAAGCAAATTTCACTTTTTATAACAACACTCCTTTATATTGTTATAGTTAATTACTTTAAAGATATGACTGAAACACATAAAAATGGTAATTGTGAGCGCTAATAACATCAAATGATAAAATAATTAAGTTCATAAGCTTGTATTTATCAGCAGTTTGATCTAGTGGAAAGTAATCATTAAGAGCTAACATAATGATGTCCTCTCTGCAGTCGGTCAGTTAATCAGCATGGTTTAAATTCAGGTCCAGCTCAAATTCACATTGGAAGTCTAATCCATTAGGAGCTGTTCAACGGCAAGAATGTTTCAATAGCAATAAGTCTCTGCAAACAATTAACTAACTTTTCAGAAATATCTCGGTATTTGTCTTATGTCTTATACATGTGCTGTACACCCACACACAGAGCTGCGAGCACAACACCCACAAGTATTTTAATTTCTGTCATTTTGAGACTTGTACTCACCGTTTGTGTGCAGCTCAACTGTGTTACAAAAGTTAATAACTACAAAATGGCACTGTAAATTCATGTCAATAATAAGATGTCAATAATAATTATCAGTCAGTTATTTCCTCGCAGTCTTTAAGCAATGTATTGAAGCAGCTGTCAAATACAAAAGCGCAAGAAGCACTGTCTGCCAAATCTGCTGCAGAACTTGTGTAAATTATGGGGGATGGAGAGAATAAAAGACAAAGAAATTAATAAGAAGATTTTTCATTCTTTTGTTTTCATTCTTTGCTGTTTCAAAACCTGAATACATGTTTTGTTGAATCTTACCGGCTTCAGTGTGACAACGTGGGAGGCTAGTGTTTCGGCACAGATTGTTTTTCTTTTCATCGTGACAGTGGGCTTACATGTTCGCTAACATTTTGCCACAGAAATTGTAAGTCTCGACAGCTATGACAGTGAAGGACCGCACACTCCAGAGACGGATGATTCAACAGAGGTGAACACACATACTCAAATTCATAGAGCAAAATTTAAAATATATACAAAACATGCTAAAAATAATGTAAATTATTCTATTGTCTTTAGGGAAAACCACGAGCCATCAAGCCTCCATCTGAAGAGGACTTTCAAACCATCAAACTCATCAGCAATGGGGCATATGGGTAAACCTGGAAGTTTATATTTTACCATCCTTGTTCTACTATCTTGAGTGATTGAAATCATCTGAATTTTGTTTTAGTTCTTCATAAAATGTCATTAGATCCATAGAGTAAATAGTAAAATCAGTTTAATCCCTCAGTTGTTCAGGTTGGGTCCATAGCAAAAGAAGGTTGTATACTGTCATATGAATACATTTCACCACTCATCCAAGTAGCTTTTTTGGCTCAAGACACACAGCGCAAGAACTGAACTTAACAGAATTCAACTTTCTTTGACTGTGTAAATAAAAATTTTGGTCAGCTCATTGAAATGCAACCCTGACCCCAAATTTCCCTGTTTTATATCACCCCTTAAGTGCTGTTTACCTTGTGCGCCATCGGGAAACACGTCAGCGCTTTGCCATGAAGAAAATCAACAAACAGAATCTGATCTTAAGGAACCAGATCCAACAGGCGTTTGTCGAGAGGGACATTTTAACCTTTGCCGAAAATCCCTTTGTCGTGTCCATGTTCTGCTCATTTGAAACACGCAGACACCTGTGCATGGTCATGGAGTATGTTGAGGGTAAACAATTTAAACATATTTCATATTGAACTGAAGTATGGTTTCTGTTTTAAAATACTTGTTTGTATTTTGTAGGTGGTGATTGTGCTACTCTGCTGAAGAACATTGGGGCGTTGCCAGTGGAACTTGCACGGATGTACTTTGCTGAGACCGTTTTAGCTCTCGAATACATCCACAACTATGGCATTGTGCACCGAGATCTTAAACCTGACAAGTGAGTGCTTGCAACCGATCTACTTTGATCTTTAGGGGTGGGATGAGACATAATTCTCACAAGACAATGCAAAACACAAAACATAAACCATATTTAAAGGCATTGGTTCCATGGCAAATTATTATTAGGATTATTGCATTGTTCAGCTGTCCAGTGCAATCAAACTTATATTGGTTGCTGATTGGTGGCAAAAAAAATAAATAAATCTGAAGATCCGCCTCCATAGGGACTATAATGTTGTGGAATTGTGATGTTGCATAATCTTATGGCTCAAGATCTTCCCGTCCCATCTCTAGTGATCTAAATTATAGTTACTGCTTTATAATTTAACCATTTCCTTTATGTACTTGTTTTCTTGCTTCTGAACAGTCTGTTAATCACCTCTATGGGCCACATCAAGCTCACTGACTTTGGATTATCGAAGATGGGTCTAATGAGTCTAACCACCAACTTGTATGAAGGGCACATAGAGAAAGATGCTAGAGAGTTTCTGGATAAACAGGTTTGTTTGTATACATTACATTATAGTATTATAGATATAATCAGCAATAATCAGAAATAATATAATCAGAAATAATATGGTCTTGTTTTGAGTGCAGCAGTGGCTAGTTGATGGACAAGCTCAACTACTAAAATATGACTCACTTTTCATGCTTGTCAAGTGCTATTTCTACTGATTATAGAGATTGTTGCTATCAAAATGAAATAGCCAGGCTGAAATCCAGTGCTGCGTGTTTTCTTGAATCAGGTGTGTGGCACTCCAGAGTACATTGCGCCGGAGGTGATCCTTCGACAAGGTTATGGGAAACCTGTCGACTGGTGGGCCATGGGGATTATCCTTTATGAGTTCTTGGTGGGATGCGTGCCCTTTTTTGGTGACACCCCCGAGGACCTGTTTGGGCAGGTAATCACAGGTAAGACGCTTTATTTTATTGTGTTATGTCTGTAGGTCTCATGCCATTCTGACCTTTCTGTTTCTCTGACTGTTGCAGATGATATTGTTTGGCCCAATGGGGACGATGCGCTGCCTGCAGACGCTCAGTCTCTCATCTCTGCCCTTTTACAGACCAATCCACTTGTGAGATTAGGGACAGGTATGCCAATTGACCAGTGTGTAAAACTCTATAAACTACATCAATGAGCATAATTTGCCTTATTAATTGATGCTGTGGACTGTGTTAGGCGGGGCTATTGAAGTGAAGGAGCATTCATTCTTCAATGGTTTGGATTGGAACAGTTTACTAAGACAGAAGGCTGAATTTGTCCCTCATCTTGAGTCAGAGGAGGACACCAGCTACTTTGACAGTATGTATAACTCAATGTTTATTTTACTACTTCTTTTCCACTAAACAGGTTTATGGGATGAGCAATAATATTGTGAAAGGCTGAGCGTTGTTTTATTTTCTCTCCAGCACGCTCAGACCGCTATCACCACATCAACACGTATGACGAAGATGACACCAACGATGACGAGCCTGTGGAGCTCAGACAGTTCTCGTCCTGCAGTCCCCGATTCAGCAAGGTCTGACCCTGCTCTTCTATCCCTCTGTTCTCAGCTCCCTTAATCTTTCTGCCTTTGGCATTTACGCAGAGGCACACACTCCAGCGTGTTGGCCTAAAAGTACTTTGATGAGACTCAATGAAAATGGGTCAGGATTTCAACACCTGGTGTGAAGTCCAGGTCGCATGCTTGGAATTTGCTCAGGCTCTGTTCAAACACATTTTCTCAGATGATCTTCTGTTTGTTCAATTTGAAGTGTTGGTTGCTTTTTTCAGTGTTTTCAGATAGATTGTCTGTGAAAATTCCACTTGATTATTATCATCACTCACCTTTATGCTATTTTCTTAAGTGCCTTTTTTCTTTGCTGTCCTAATGAGACTTAGAGTTGAAAGGAGAGGCAGGAGACTCAAAAGGGACCTAGGGACCCAGGCACTCAACACATTTTGCTAGTATCAGCTATTCAAGCCTGACTATGCTTCTACACAAGGAGGTTTAACTAGTAGCTATGAAGACCAGCTTGTTTACACATTCCAAGAAATAGTGATAAAAATTCTATAAGACGAGTTGACTAAGGAAACTGATCAGATAAGGACACATTCTGTAACAGCTGGATGGTGCCCATCATAGATAGAGCTAACCACATGGAAATATCAAAAATGTTATGACTATGCATGAGAGGGGAAATTCTACAACACGGTTTGTGACAATCCAAATTCTGACATCTTTAATATTATGTCCTGTGGGGATCGAACATAATCATATTTATTGTGATTTATTTGTTATGTTGACACATAACACAATCAAAGTATATTGTTTTATACAAAATAATCTCTTCTGTTTTACCATTTTGTTGTTTTCTATCTTCTTAATCTTACTTAATGTGAGTAAGACACAGCTGCAGTAGTTACCATGGTGCACTATTCTCTAGACTTTAACTATTGTCCTCCCCCACACAGCTGTGTAAAAGTGACCATAGCTCTGTCTCCTTAATTACAAAATGCATGTTGGTAGCTGATGGTCTTCTGTGTTAACATTTGAACCACTTCTTGTGACTAATCCAGAATTAATCCATATTATTTATTGAACATCTCAGTTTTATGCTGTTCAGTCAAAAACTAAAAATCAGGTTGATTATTATCTAATGAATTATTCTCCATATATTGTACATAAGTAGTAGATTTTTTAGCATGCAGATGGCATGGAATAGACACCTTCTGCAGACTAATGTGTGTTTGAAATCCTGCCTCAGGTATACAGCAGTATGGAGCATCTTGCTCAGTTGGAGCAAAAAGCCACCAACTCCGTCTCCCGTCGCGAGCACAGGAGCCCACGAGAGGACCGGGTGACCAAGAGAGAGAGTCTGGGCAGCTTTAGCATGAGAGACAAAGGCTGGAGGACTGGATCGCCAGAGATGTTAGTTATTTGTAAAGTCTTAAAAAATATGTTGTGAATATGTATTTATAGGAAAAAAGTGTGTTGTCATATCTGACACCTGAGAGTAATTGTACACTCTAGTTTTTATTTGTTTTGTAAGACATTTGTTTGATGTGGTGTTTATACTTCTAGGAAGCGTTTGTCCTATTCAGAGTCTGTTTACATGGAAGGCGATGCCAGCCCTCCTCTTGCAGCTCGACGACGCTTCTCCGCTCTGATGGACACCCACCGTTTTGCCTCTGCTCTGGAGGGTGAGTCTGAATTAGTGACTCGCCCCAACCCCATCAGGGTTCGCGGGACTTCTTTGGATGGATCCTGTGTCCCGTCACCAAGCATCCTGGAGCAGAGGAACAACATGAAGGAGATCAATGGTGCAGGTATGTGCATTTTGTTGTATAACCCTTGTGCTCTCTTTGTTTGAGCACTGCGCATTTGGTCAAAGAGCAATATACGTTTTCATATCAGGAAAAAAATACTTATTTTATTAAAAAAAAAAAAAGAATTGTATGTTAGGTGACGTTTTAGACCACCCATGAAAGTTTCCTAACGATGAAAAAAATTTAGATGGGATCAAATGGACCCGAAGATAGCATGAGAAAAATATAAAAAAGGGGAGAATCTGACTGTAGGTGGAGAAACATCTGTGACTGACACCTAATTAGCTTGTTGCTGCTGAGTGTGGGTAGCAGACTTTTGTAAACACTTTCAAAAGCTATATTTAATGACATGTTTATCAACAATTTTCAGACAAAACCTGTAAACAAGGAGAACTTTCAGCAGCAACTACAAGTATCAGCACGCTGTCCCCTGGCCTCAGTGCACCCGGTCGGGATGTGATCACCCCTCTATATGATCCTCTTGGCCCGCGAGTCACCAATGATCTAGTGCTCCGCAGAGCACGCCAAAAGCCATTACCAGCTGATAGTGAAAAACGCAATTCAAGAACTGGAAACAAAGTCATCAAGTCAGCTTCTGCAACCGCTCTCTCTGTTATTATACCATCAGGTAAAACAAGATAATAAATAATTTTTGAGAAACATGTACGTGGCACTAATATTAATATGTTCTGTCTTCAGTGGATCAACACGGGGGCTTCTCTCCTTTGGCAAGTCCTATGTCCCCACACTCATTCTCCTCGAACCCTTCGTCCCGGGACTCGTCTCCTAGCAGAGATTTCTTCCCAGCTGTGAGCGTACTGCGCTCCCCCATCACTATTCACCGGTCGGGGAAGAAATATGGCTTCACCCTTAGGGCTATCAGAGTCTACATTGGAGACAGTGACATCTACAGTGTCCACCACATTGTTTGGGTAAGAACAAAGACATGTCTAATGTTTTGTGCAACTTCTGGCCCAGCATGATTTCACATTATACTGTATTTTCTGTTCAGAGCACGGTTTACTTTTGATTTTAAGTTTGTGGGAGCTCTTAACCATCTTTGAATGGACAATGATTTGTATTTGTTTTGTATTTAATGTGTGTTGCTAGCATGTGGAGGATGGTGGCCCTGCTCAGGAAGCTGGCCTGTGCTCTGGTGACCTCATCACTCATGTCAATGGAGAGCCTGTCCATGGTCTGGTCCACACTGAAGTGGTTGAACTTATTCTCAAGGTACATACAAATGTCAGCACTAGTAATATTGCCGCTTCCCTTATTGATAATTACTGATGAAGACATTTATCTTTTCTATAAAGTTCCCTCATCTAAATGTGACCATAAAGCTAAAGAGTTTAGATAATCCAACATATTCAAACATGAACAGTGGTTACTATTATTAAATTACTATTATTAAAATTATTATGTAATGCATTCCACTGTCATAGGTACTAATAGAATAATCCTTTTCAACTATATGTGTACATTTACTGTATTTACTGAACGTTATACACCTGATGAATATTAAATGTTTCTACTTCACAGAGTGGTAACAAAGTGACTGTGACAACTACACCATTTGAAAACACCTCTATTAAAGTGGGTCCTGCCCGTAAAGCCAGTTATAAATGTAAAATGGCCCGACGAAATAAAAAGACTATGGGAAAAGATAGTCAAGACAGGTAATACAGTGCAATACATTTGTTACTGTTATTGTTATTGTTATTGTTGTTATTTACTTTAGACGCACGTACAGAAATATGTTCAGTATTTAAAAAAATCAATGGTCATACTCTTACTCATACTCTTTGTCAATGTATTTCAGTAAAAAGCGCAGCTCTCTGTTTCGTAAGATCACAAAACAGTCTAATCTGTTGCACACGAGCCGCAGCCTGTCGTCTTTGAACCGCTCCTTGTCCTCGAGTGAAAGTCTTCCAGGCTCTCCGACACACAGCTTGTCCGCGCGGTCACCCACTCAGGGATACCGTTCCACACCTGAGCCTTCCTATCTAGGTATAAACAATCAAATAAAAATATACAGAACCTTAGTAGGCATGACATAAGAGAATAACCAAAATGTAATGCATATTTTCTTTATTTAAGGTGCATCATCCCAAAGCAGTTCTTCATCATCCAGCACTCCAAATTCCCCCGCTCCCTCGCAGCACATGAGACCAAGCTCTCTGCATGGCCTGTCCCCTAAACTGCACCGTCAGTATCGATCTGCCCGGTGCAAATCTGCCGGTAATATTCCTCTCTCTCCTCTGGCTCACACCCCGTCTCCTACGCAGTCGTCTCCCCCTCCTCTGCCTGGCCACACTGTTGGCAGCTCCAACACTACGCAGTCATTTCCTGTCAAACTCCACTCCTCTCCACCAGTGGTCCGCCCCAGACCTAAGAGCGCGGAGCCCCCACGATCACCTCTTCTTAAGCGGGTACAGTCTGCAGAGAAACTGGGCTCACCTTTGACCCAGTCCAGTTCAACAGGGGGGCTGGGTGGTCCACTGAGGAAGCACAGTCTAGAAGTGCAGCACTCTGAATACCGGAAGGATGCCTTTCTCTGTGAGCTCGGCCTACAGAGTTTACTTGAGACAGATGGAGAAAATTTACCACCAAATCATCCTACTATGCCCTCATCATCATCATCATCATCACTTCCTGAGACTGGAGTGCTCAAGCCTGTGAGGAGACTAGGCAGGCAGGAATCCCCTCTTAGCAGAGAGACACTCCTAGCTGAGAGTGAGAGAGGACGAGAAAGGGCGACAGAGAGGGAATCTGAGCCTGTTTTGGAAAGACCAAGCAGACTTGGACCAGCAGGCCAAAGAAGATCTCAGCATGAACTTTTTTTTATTGAGCCGAACACACGAGGACATGTAGATGCTTCTAAAACTCCCGGCACCCCAACCAAACCAATGGACAGTGTAGATGGACAGAAAGGACCTGTTAAAGCCCACCAGAATCAGACAGATTTTATTTCGAAACTGGAACAGAAAAAAGTGTCTTATAATAGTGACCAGAAGGAGCACCTAAAGCAAGATGTTAACAACAAAAGCCACTCTGGATTAGGCTGTGCTGCCACCAACAAAGGGTCTGCTTCTTCTGTGGATAAAAACAAGCTAGGAATGAACAAAACTTTTAAATCATCAGGAATGGGTGAGAGTTTACGAAAGGAAAGTAATGATATCGGTTCCAAAAGCCCCAAGCTCCAGCCAAGAGTACTGGCTCCTGTGGTCCCTCCACATGGACAGCCCCTCTCTCTCGGAAAGGTCCGCCAGGGGCTGGGGTCTGTCAACTGCTACAGGGGCACCCTTGACTGGGAGGACAAGTGTCGCCTGGAGGTGGTAGAAGAGCACTCACCTTCGCCCTCACCATCACCCACTGCTGTCACCCCCTCCCTCTGTGGACCCTCCCTTTGTAAATCCCGACCTGTTTCCCCTGGTGACAAGACAAGCTTTGTAAGCCAGCTGACTACTGTAGCCAAAAATGTCCTTGCACCCATCAAACTCGGGTCCCAGGAAGGGACTAAAGGCAAAGAGCAGCAGAGTAAAGGAGCAGAAGAGAAGCAGGTGGGCATAGGGGGGAAATGTGACACTTCTTCAGGGGGTCGAGTCACTGTCATGCCGACAGCAGTAGTGACCCAAAGTCCTGCCAGTTCACCTCTAGAAAAAGCTGCCACAGGTAGCAGCCCACCTAAAATTTGAACACATGGGTCTGTAAACCTTGTTTCAACAAATGCCTTTTTTGAACTGATGTGAAAGCACTTATTACGCTGTACATTCCAGTTTGAAAATACTATATAAATATGTTATTTAATTAATCACTGGAGGAACTTAAAACCAGGGCACTAATGTGTTCTTAGGTGCACTAACTGTACCATTTTTATCACAAATGATGAAACGTGAGGACTCCTCCAATGTAACAAGGGACACTTTATCCGATGTTTATGTGTGTGTCTGTGAATGCATGACTATGATACTGTACATTTACTGATGAATTCAAATGGTCAAAAGTGCTTTACTAATCAAAACATGCTGAATACTGTGAACACCAAATCCAGTGTCTCATTTCTTTCAGCCAGACCTTTCCCTCTGACTACTGAATAAAAACAAAAAAGTGATGCAGTGTTAAAAAAAAAAAAAAAAAAAAAACTCCAAATCTCAGTTAGTGGACAAGTGCATCCACAGTGTGTATGTGCGTTACCTCAGGCCTTTTCTCTTGGTTGCTGAAGACTGTCCTGCTTCTGTGGAAGAGCTGAGTACAGAGCTTATCTGCTCTTTGCAGGAGGGCCACTAAAGCCTCTTCCCCCTTTGCCTAAATGACTTCAGCCTCATGCTCACACTAATATCCACTTAACCACAGTGCTACAGTAGGCAGCAGTGTCAGCAAACGATTTTGATGCATTTGAATCCTTTTCCTGTGTGAGCATGACATGTTAGCATAACATTTCCTCATATATATATTTTAAGGTTTCTTTTGGAAATATTAAATATGTACTAACTACAAACAGATTGCTTCTGATGGTATTGAAATATAAAGCAGAAATTATACAAGCACATAAACAGTGAAAAAATTCTGGAATGAAAGAGGGCATTTCTGAATGTAGCATATACAGTATACAAAGGGCTTTTGGTAGACTTTATGGCCTCAAGACTTTGATGACCTATAGGTACAGAGTCAGACTTAGACTTGGCTATGTAACGTATGTTAAGTGGACAGCACTGGAAAGACATTTAAACACAAACTACTCTACAATGTCTAGCATATGGTATTCCAGTTTAATTTGTCAATCACACAAACTATATAAGATTTTATAACTCACATATTTTCTAACTTAATGTACAGTTATTTTAAAACTGTATTGGCATAAACTTGGCATAAAGTCCTCAAAATCTTGTTTCTGTAGGGATTGTCTGAATAACCTTAAAGTTGTTGCCTTCATTTCCCCTATTGTTCACGTAGTAATAATCAGTCATTACTGGAATGTGTGTAAATACATAGAAACAGCTGTTTTTTGTTTTTTTTTAACAACTGCAACTATGGCAGCAGCAGCAGGAAGGGTTGTTCTTATTTTTTATTATATCTATAGCCAAGTGAATATTGAGTCTATTGAAACTGGCTGGTTGATTAGTGGGGAAAACCTACAGTAATTGGTACTATTGACCCTTTAAAATCCTATGTCATCAGAATGTTAAAAAGCCAGAATGGAGGCAAAATTAAGCAGACTGAACACACTTTCAGTATTTAACTGACATTGGATCAAAATTCTCATGGTTTTTCTAACATAAAATATGCAACAATTTTGAAGTTCCAGGGTAGAAATATCTGTTAGTTAGCTTCTTTAGTACAAAAGATAGAAAAAATATAATTGTTTAGCCTCAAAATTGTATTTGAGCTTCACAACAAGTATAATTTGTGGCAAAGTATGTAATAAATTTGTAGATAAAATTTAAAAACTACTGCGCGCTCAAAATGTGAGTATTTGTCCAGTAAAATCTTAAAATTTAGAGGTTTCCGTCATCAAAATGCAAAACGTTTCTTGTAATCTCTTCAATTAAATAAACAAGTAAAGTAAAAATCGGGATCTAATATTTCTAGCAAGTGTCTGATTGGTTTTCCTTTCCCAAAATTACCTGAAATTTTCTTTTCTTTTTTTTTTTAAATTCAGTGGTAAATCACAGTTTCCCCCATTGAAATTACTTATGTTCTACTCCACTTTTGCCTCTATTCCGGAATTTAAAACATTTTTGTTTACAAACTTTTAAAGGGTCTATACTGCCCTCCAGTGTCCATTGTAGAGTGTAAACGTCGATGAAACGGCACGCACCCCAAACCTCTACAAAGTTTATCTAGGGTCCAATGGGAAAGTTAAAGTTGGCATTTGAACACGTGTTTCTTTCTTTCTTTTTTGTTTTTTACAATGTTGATGTGACTGTTAACGGTGATTATTTGCATAATTCCTTTTGTATTTTTTGTAAACTGTTTCATCTTTAATCTGACAAAGCAAACAGTACCATGTTCACTTTAAGGCCTTTTGAGGCCTCTGTGCTCTATTCTAGTGCTAGATGTGAAAATATTGTGCTTGTTAGAACAATTGCACTTTATTTGAGAAATACTTAATTGTAATATGATTATTTAAAATATAAAATATGGAGAAAGAAACACGAATGTCGATTGAAAAACATTCCATGTTTCTTATTCACTGAAAATGTATTTATTTGTATCATGGGGCATTTTTGTTTGTGATAGATGTGATTTAAAACAAACACCTTTACTGAAGTATATGTAATAAAATTAAGAAATAGACTCTTGTCCAGACCACATTTTTATTGTTGTGCTAATGCATAATCATTATATCAGTCTCAGATAGTTAATGGCTACAATTCCGTTCTCAGTGACTGTGGTTTAAAGGAACATTGATAACATAATTTATATTGCGGTCCAGGCCGCTTCCTTTGAACCAATGAGAGTGCAGCAGTAAAGGACAACAGGAAGTGACAATCTTCAGACGTGAGCGACGCTTGGTCGAAGGAAAGCGGAGATAGTGCTATCTCTGTACACATGGGTTCTTCTTTCGCCTTAAAAAAATATTTAACCGGTTTTATTCGTCTGTTTTCAACGTGAAGCCACTAGTGTCTCTGGTGAGTGCGCTTTTTTCTAGCTTGGTAATCAACCCATGGATCAAAGCCGGGCTGGTACAGAAGTAGAGACTAGGCTAGCAAGTTAGCATTAGCATCCTATGTCTTTGCTAGATTTCCCAGGGAAGAATTGGGACAGCATATGCGGACATATGCGGTCTTTGAGCAAGTGAGTCCATTAACATTTAAGTTATTTTTTAAAATCGTTTTCCCTTTTCACGAAAAGATGGTGCAAGCACAATGTATAGTTATACATTATGTACAGCATATTAACATATCAAAATATGATTAACATAGACTGCCAAACATCACTGTACCAATAACTAGGGTCCATTGGCATTGACAGATTTTGCTGATAACATTTAAACAGTTGTATGTTCAATTGTCGAATAGCAGTCTTGTCTACTGAGGGTGAATACGACAGACACAGTGAACTAATGCTCATCACATGATGTATTTTCCCACATTGCAAGAATATGTATTCTTGTTCCCTGTTGAAACTGCTACTCATGTGATCCAGGTACGAGTAAAACAGAAAGACTTTGTAGTTTCCTTTTTTCAGATATTATGCAATGGCTGAACAGGATTGACTAGAATAGATGACTGTCTGCATTTATTTTTATTGCATTAGTCATCACTTATTTCCGCCTTGCACGACATAAATTGAATATTAAAGTCAGGTCACCATTTGTATTTTATGTTTGATTCTTGAAATATTTGATTTCATTATTAGGTTTTTTTTGTAAATTACTGATACTTAATAGGCAATATTACTTTTATTTAATGTAAGTATCCTTGTTGTATTGCCTCTCTGCAGTTTTGATTTACAATGATGGAGTCCGGTCTGCAGTTCTGAGCCATGAACTCTGTGTCCCCCAGTGCAGCGCAGTACGTGGGGGGTGTGATGCAGGATGAGCTTGTGGACATGCGCAGGCAACAGGGCAGTTATGGACCCAAGCCGCCTCAGGTTCCTGACCCCACCAGAGACCCAACAGAAGAGCCAGATGAAGTGGATAAACTGAAAGCTAAATTTATTTCAGCCTGGAATAACGTAAAATATGGTCAGTTTTTAACAATGCTTTTTGCTTTACAATGAAAGTTTAAAATGTGTTCTTGTTAATTATTTTCAAGGTTGGACAATAAAGACTAAAACATCATTCAACAAAATCTCACCAGTCCACATCTTGGGACAGTCATTTCTCCTCAACAGTGAGGGTAAGGTTTTACACACAAACCTCTGATAAAACACTGTAAAACAAGAGTTAAGAGCAAGGATGCACCCATAGCAATACTGCTGTCTAATACCAGTGTCGATACGGAAACATTTTTTGAATCGGAAATCGCCTTCAGAGTATCGGTTCAGCCGATACCCTGGTTGGGCTTTTAAATTGTTTCATCATTCACTATTTACAGGCCCTTGTTGGTTCAGAACATCTCATGATATTTGAGGTTTCGTTTACATAAAGCTGTTAGTCGTTAGTTGAAGGTTAAAGAATAGTTGCACAACTAATTTGGATTAGTTTTGCCATATGTTATTCATGTTTTAAGAAAATAAATGCAATTTACAGCTTTTGCAAAGGTATTGGTTGATATTGGGTATCGGCAGATAATTAAAGCCATTGTATCGAAATCGGAATTGGATTTAAAAAAGTGGTGCATCCCTAGTTATTAGTATAACTACAGTTCTTTGACTGGATGATTGCAAAAGGGCGAGACTGAAAGCTGTGAATGATTCCCAAAACTGTTGACAAATGTGATTCACACCTTATGTTGATGTTTTGACTCTGCAGATGAGGTGGAGCGATTCCGTCTGGCCTTTGCATCTCGAATTTGGATGACGTATAGAAAGGAGTTTCCTCAACTAGAAGGCACCTCTTGGACAACCGATTGTGGCTGGGGCTGCATGCTGCGTAGTGGCCAGATGATGCTGGCGCAGGGGCTTTTGGTCCATTTGATGCCCAGAGGTTGGTTTTAAATGCTAATGCATTATTTTCTTATTAATAACAGATAATAATATATTTTGCCTGTCTGAACTTGAATAATTTAGATTGGATTTGGCCAGATGCTCATCAGCTAACTGATGTGGATTTTGAGGTTTTTCGTCCTCGGTCTCCAGTTCGAGCTGTTGGTATTCCCATTCCCTCATTTGCCTCTCCTCGAATGCATAACACCCCGGAGAAAACTCTTACAAGTGACAATATGGCCCGAATGAGCCAGAGAAAAAGACCAGAGTATACCAGAGATATGCAGGCGGAGCCCATCCACCATAACCTCCTCGCATGGTTTGAGGACCAGCCACATGCACCCTTTGGAGTTCATCAATTGGTGGAAATTGGCAAAAGTTCAGGGAAAAAAGCAGGTGACTGGTATGGTCCCTCCATAGTGGCACATATACTTCGGTAAGAAAAAAGTGTTCTGTAGCAAAATCCAAAATATATGTTTCAGATGTTTCAGTTTTTTTTTTGTTTTTTTTTTAGGAAAGCTGTGGCTAAAACCTCAGTAGTTCACAACCTGGCTGTATATGTGGCTCAGGATTGTACAGGTGAGTTCTTGTTTGAAATTAATGCTGTAATTATGGTAAAAGTGATATATATTTGTTTTTTTTTAGTGTACAAAGGGGATGTGGTCCAACAATGTGATTTGTCACAAAGTCGACCACCGGGTGATCAGTCCAACCACTCATGGAAGTCAGTAATCATACTTGTGCCTGTTCGTTTGGGGGGTGAGGCCCTAAACCCTTCCTACATTGAATGTGTAAAGGTTTGTTAATTTACTTTTATTTATAATGTTAGATTGTTGTTGCAGCTTTACTTTATGTGTACCGTGTTTATTTTCTTATTCATCCAGAACATCCTACAACTGGAGTGTTGTATTGGTATCATTGGAGGCAAACCAAAACACTCACTCTACTTCATCGGTTATCAAGGTGAGATGCCACTGTTACTACTCATTTCAAAGCGTTTGATAGATTAGGAGTTAGTCATTATTGATCTTCATTTTCAGCTACTATGATGTAAGATAATAAAAAAAAAAAAAAACACACAGCAATTAAATGTATTACTCAATATAATAAATACTCAAGACAAGACGTTTTTTAACTTGTGACTTGGATCAGGATCTACCTTTTGGGGTCTTCTTCCTCCAATAAATATTGTATTATGTTGTTGTCCACATGACATACAGTCAATAATTGCTGAGAAATTGTTTCTCATTGACTCCCTGGTTTCTGGCAGATGAACAACTGCTTTATCTGGATCCTCATTATTGTCAACCTGTGGTAGATGTCACTGAAGTTAACTTTTCGCCAGAGGTTTGTTTATTTTTCTAGATTTGTTTTTAATTTTTAGATTCTTATAAGTAAATTTGCACAACTTAAATAAATACCTTTCTCCTCTGCAGTCATTCCACTGTAATTCGCCTAAAAAGATGCCATTCAATCGTATGGACCCTAGCTGCACTATTGGTTTCTATGCCAAAACCAGAAAGGACTTTGAATCACTCTGTTCTGCTGTTAGTGTGGTGAGTTTTTAGTATTTTACTTGAAGAATTTTCTTTCACATGAATGGCTTGACCAATTGGCCAATATAATCAAAGCTGATGTTTCTTCTTATCCTACACTGCTAGGCTCTTTCATCATCTAAGGAGAAATATCCCATCTTCACATTTGTGGAAGGACAGGGCCAGGACTATGGACTGGAGGGCAACAGCAGCAACCACAGTATTCCTACAGCCCACATTTTACCCCCATGTACTGTTGAAAACTACAATAGAAGAAACAGTGATGAGTTCGTCTTTCTGTAAAGCACTGCGGACACTGGCTCTTTCCTTAAGATGATGCTATAAACCTACTTTTTATTTAGAAGAAAAGAGGCTCTTCTGGACTGGAGCCTCTAGGTATCATGAACAGTATGTTGTGTGTGGACAGGTTGACATTGTGTGTGGTAACCTTACTTGCTGTTATATAAAGAATTGTGCTGTCACTGTCCAAATATTTTTAAATATTTAAAATGTTTATTTAAGTTAAGTTTTTCTTCTGGTCTAATTAATCTTGACTGTGAGAGGCTGGATAGTTGTAAATATTATCTACTGTACATTAGTGTATATTTATTTATTATAGGTGTGTTTGAGAATGTATGCATTAACCACCTTTTGCTTTCGTGTGTTTAGGGTATTTCAAAGACTTAATTTACTGTCTCAAAGATTTTTCTGCTAGTTCAGTCCTGAGGATCACAGTAAATTTAAAAATCATTCATGCCTCAGTTCTCTCATGATTTGTTATCATTTTAATTTATTTCTGTTTGTCAAATCTACTGATAATATCTGAAAAATGGCGCAATGATGCGATTGCACACTTAAAATCATTTGCATTTAATTGTGTTAAGTTTTCTCTGATTAAAGTTACACTCTGGAATAATTTGTACACTATCTTGTGTCTTATAGTAAGTTGCAGAACATAGTTTAATAGGCCATCAATACTTTTTATTAGTAGAATATGCATGTTTAATTTACCTGAATAGATGATGTGTAACACTGAATACTGAGATTTTTTTGAAAATGATATTTTGCTCACTTTTCACAATGCATTGGGTTCATAAAGCAAATTTGCCATTTTATTAATTATATATCCGAGTTAAGTCATCTAAATATTGATTGATGCAAACAGAATTGTCATATTTGAGAATAGTTCAGATAAAACAATTTTGTGCGGTCCCTTTGTGAATACAATTCTCTCTGTCGCACACGCATGCGCATTTGCTGACCGCTGTGACTAGACATTCGGTCATAAGCGGTGCAGGGGGGCGCTCGAGCCACGTCGTTGGAACAAATCAAAGCTTGAAGGCAGATTACAAAGCGGGTGAGTAGTCTAATTGCAACTACTGCTGTGTCTCCGTTTAGTAGGCCCAAACGTAAACTCGTCAGTGCTCAATTTACGCAGGACTGCTTGTCCCAGGGATGCGGTAGGTCAGTCGCACAAGCACAGTCCGCCATTCCTCTTTTATATTTAAGAAGGCAAACCCTCTTGGTTTTGGGGAGAGACATATGAGCAGTGCCGCGCCGGTGCATATTTCATTCTGGTTGACCATCTCCAGCTCAAGCTTACATTTGAACCTGCAAAACATCTGCAGATGCGCGTGTCGGGGTCGGTGCAGCGCATCAGAATGATGACTTGATATCTCAGAAGACTCACCCATTTGCTGCAAAAGGAGCCACTGTCCATTACTTCATTGTAATAAACTAAAGACATTTAATTAAACTTGCTGTTTAAGTTACAACAGAACAATAATGCTTTGGCATTTTCCTTATTATTAACAGGCCTATATTTTAACAACTCACCTTCTTCCCCCTGCCTTCAGGCTCCTGTTGAAACAGGAGCAGGTGTTCCAGGGCAATGTCTACACCAGAACCTCCCATGGGAGGGAGCTCCCGCCCTGGGCCCTCCCCTGGTCCGGGGCCTTCACCTGGGGCTATGCTAGGGCCCAGTCCTGGGCCCTCACCTGGCTCCTCCTCTGGTCATTCCCAACCTGGACCATCTGGATACAGCCAGGACAACATGCACTCACTACATAAAGTGAGCTTTTGAGCCACATCATTGCACGATCCTTTGTCATTGCTAATTACATTTTCATTAGTAACCTTAATGGTGACACAAAATTGCATTAAATCAGCTAACTTCAAAATAAGAATTTATTAAAAAGCCAAGTGTTTATTACATGGTCTAACTATTGAAATAAAACTATTTATATTGGTAGAATATACCATAATTGTGTTTTATATCAACAATGAAAGTATACTCTATTCATTATCTGTCTGATGAAGTTTTGAATAGTAATATTTGAACTTTTTTCCCCTACAGCCCGTGGAAGGAATGCACGACAAGAATACAAATGAGGACGGACGTTACGGTCAGATGAAGGGACTGTCTATGAGGCAGGGTGGACACAGTGGCATGGGCCCCCCACCCAGTCCCCTGGACCAACACTCTCAAGGTACTCATGCTTCAACTGCGTAGCCAATGTGATCCAGCCTAGCTTTGTGTGTGTTTGTAATTGTACTCATCGCCTGTTAAGCTTTGAGAGTGTGTTGCACCTGGTCTAAAATCAAGACTCATTGGGTCTTTACAATCGACAGATACTACATAATATACATTTATTAAAGCTGCACTGAATAACTTTTCAGATGGTTGCTTCTCCTCATGGAGACATTATTGTTTTGCCTAGGATTTTTGAGAGTATTATATAAAATTTGTCTATTTCCAAGGAGATAGACAATGCACCAGAAAAGTTACATAGTGCACCTTTAAATCTATGTGTAAGATACATCTGTCGATTTAACTTTTTAGTTATTATCTAAGTGAATCTTTATTGTAATCAGGCCTGTCTTCCAGGTTATCATTCTCCTTTAGGTGGTTCAGACCACTCCAGCCCCATCCCATCCAATGGGCCGCCCTCTGGTCCTCTGATGGCATCATCATCATCTTCCTCTTCGGGAGGGCCCAGTACAGCATCTACTCCTCTAGATAGTGCGAGTGGAGAACAACACTCTCTGGGCCCTAATAATCGTCCTGGGCCTCCAGTCAGCTCCGGACCAGGTCCCAGTCCTGGTCCAAGTATTGGGTCCCTGGGATCAGGATTGGAGCCTGGTGGTCCTACTGGCCCCGGGGGTCCAGGTGGGCCTGGGGGTCCTACTCCCTTCAACCAGAACCAACTTCACCAGCTGCGAGCACAGATCATGGCGTACAAAATGTTGGCGCGGGGCCAGCCTCTGTCTGAACACCTACAAATGGCTGTACAGGGCAAACGACCAATGCCCAGCCTGCCCCCTGGTGCAGGAGGGGGGCCTGGAGGACCTGGACCTATGGGCCCAAGTTTCAGTCGGACCCATGGTGAGAAATAAATAAGAGATTGATGCTGAGTATCTGATAAGTATAATATTAAATGTATTAATATTAATAAATGTATATACTTTTATGTTTTTGTTTTAAAATAGTATTGTCCACATTATAACTCACTTAGGCCTAACTTGTGGTTCCTTAGGAATGATGGGCCCCAACATGCCTCCCCCAGGCCCTTCAGGAGCGCCATCTGGGATGCAGGGGCAAAACATGAATGGACCTCCAAAATCCTGGCCTGAAGGTTTGTATGTTTTAAAGTATATATTTTAAAATGGGCAAATGCACTGTTACAAGAATTAGTGCTCATGTTGATGATTTCGTTTGCTCAACAATTCACAGGCCCCATGGCAAATGCAGCTGCACCCTCCAATGCACCTCAGAAGTTGATCCCACCGCAACCTACAGGCCGCCCCTCTCCTGCTCCCCCTTCTGTTCCCCCCGCTGCCTCCCCTGTGATGCCCCCACAGACCCAGTCCCCTGGCCAGCCAGCTCAGCCGATCCCAATGATGCCTTACCATGCCAAGCAGAACCGCATTACACCCATTCAGAAACCTTGTGGCCTGGATCCAGTTGAGATTCTCCAGGAGAGAGAGTACAGGTACCCTCCCAATTACACTGTCTTACTGCCTTCTACACACTTTTACACACTATTGAATTTATTTTCTATTTCATCAATTATGAAATTGCACAGTAAACATATTCTCTGTTTTTTGTAGATTACAGGCTCGTATTACACATCGAATTACTGAACTAGAGAATCTGCCAGGATCTCTAGCTGGTGATCTTCGTACCAAAGCTACTATTGAACTCAAAGCCCTTCGTCTGCTTAACTTCCAGAGACAGGTACAGTTTTTTTTGTTTCGTTTTTTTGTTAAATATTTCGACATATTCCACATATGTATTACAACACAGCTGCGTCAAGAAGTGGTGGTCTGCATGCGCCGCGACACTGCTCTGGAGACTGCACTTGATGCTAAAGCCTATAAGCGGAGCAAGCGTCAGTCTCTGCGAGAAGCCCGCATCACTGAGAAGCTGGAGAAACAGCAAAAAATTGAGCAGGAGCGCAAACGGAGGCAGAAACATCAGGTAGAACAACACAAGAGGATAATGTTTTACTTCAAGATTTTTAAAAATAAAATATTTGAATGTGCAGTTGTCTATTTTCTTATTCTGTTTTAGGAGTACCTCAACAGCATCCTACAACATGCCAAAGACTTCAAAGAGTATCATCGTTCAATCACAGGCAAAATTCAGAAGCTAACCAAAGCTGTGGCCACTTACCATGCTAACACTGAACGAGAGCAGAAGAAGGAGAACGAGCGCATTGAGAAGGAGAGAATGAGGAGACTCATGGTAAGAGCCAAGCTTGAATACCTTTCACACAAGTTGTCCCATATTTAAATGTGCATATTTGCTTAGGCAGAGGATGAGGAGGGCTATCGAAAACTGATTGACCAGAAGAAAGACAAGCGCCTGGCCTACCTCCTCCAGCAGACTGATGAGTACGTGGCCAACCTCACAGAGCTGGTCCGAGCACACAAGGCTGCACAGGCCCTCAAGGAAAAAAAGAAGAGGAGAAAGAAGAAGAAGAAGGTATGATGCAAAGTAGAGTTTATTACATTTTATTTATTTATATTAGTTTTGCAGAGAAAAATAAAATATGTCAAGCAAAGAAAAAACTTAACTTAAAGCACACATATATTACACATATATGAATACAATTATTTCATTCAAGTTTGGTAAAAAAAAATCTATATATTATTTGAAGTCCCTAGGTAAAAATATTTAGCTCGAAAAAAAAAGTCTCATGGACAAATGAATCTTGGCACTCACATCCTCCTTGATATATTGAAAAAAAAAGCCAATGAGGACATTTATTTGCTACCGTGTTACCGTAGCAACGACCCATTGTTCCATTTTGGAAACCCCTCATTGTTGTCTGCAAAATAGATGTGTTGAACTAATGTAACCATGATCTACTATTTACGCTGCCCAAAACAAGAATTATTAAAAAATGACTCAAAATTCAAAATACATTATATATGAGGTCACCTTGATTTTGTTTTCACTTAAAAAAAACTACACTTTTTGGAAACATAGCCTGTGTCAGAACAAGCAAAAAAAAAAAAACCTAAGACCCTAAGACCTACAGGAAGTCGACCATATTGGATGGAACTCGGTTTTCACAAATGTACTTTTCATATCTATGCCTTGGATATTCACTCAAAATGCTTGGGAATTTGTCAAAATCACTTAGATCCATCTGCATTTTAATTGTTATTGTTTAGATTTCTGATGAATTCTAAAATGGGGGGTATTGGGGTGAACACAATGATCTACAATTTACAGGGCCATGATATAAAATTGCACGGTGGCAGAGCAGCCAGAGCTTCTGCTTTCCAATAAGGAGATCGTGGGTTCGAATCCCGGACCACCCCAACATCACACGATCTCTCTGGGTGGAGTCTGCATGTCCTCCCTGTGTTACTGTGGGTTCTCTCCGGGTTCTCCGGCTTCCTCCCACCGTCCAAAGACATGACTGTGTAGGTTAATTGACAACTCTAAATTGCTCGTAGTGTATAAATGTGAGAGTGAATGGTTGTCTGTCCTTGTCTGTGTTGCTGTGTTAACCCTGCGACGAGTTGGCCACTGTCCAGGGTGTACCCTGCCTAAGGCCCAAAGTTACTGGGATAGGCTCCAGTCACCCGTGACCCCGGGAACAGGAATAAGCGGTAGAAAATGAATGAATGAATAATTTTATTTTGGCTATATGTTTCATATATGGTGTAAAAATGACCGTGTTTCTACATAGTATATGTTTTAATAATGTTTAATATAGTCTTGTGCATTATTTTGTTAATTTGTTTGCCCGTTGCATGCGCTGGATCCCTGCGCACTGAATAGGTGTATATGTGAAAGCCTCAAGTTTTGACCAAATTTTGCGTCACTGAGGTTAAGTTTCTGTTTTCAGTTTTTTTTTTAATTGATGTATTATAATGGCGCACCCCTAAAAAAATATACCACCAGCCGCCACTGACTGTGACAACAGCGTGGTAGAAGTTAACGCCAGGTTTGACACAGTTGGCTGGTATTCCGAGCTCAATCTGAGTCACCTGGTTGTTGAGGGGAGTGACGTTTGGGTCTGACTTGAGACAGCGGAGGGGTCTTCGATGTCAATATAAATGCAAGGCTTTTTCCGCTCTTTGAGCAGTTTTAATGGGAGCTGCTCCCTGAGCCTCCACTCCTGAGTAGCTTTAGCAAACTCCACCTGCTGCTGTTCATATAGGAGTATCCACTTCAAGGATCCTCTTCTCCTCGGCCCACTGCTGGACCTGCTGCTGCTGGAACAGCTTTGTGGACAAATACCTCAGCCTGAAAGGCCTTGGTGAAAGTGCTCATTTTGTGTCAGGTTTGTTCAAAGCAAATGCAGCTCAATTTCAAACTAATAACGTGATCGTAAGTGAGTGTCTTAGCTGTTGACTGTTTTGGTAAAAATGAATGCTTGACTAAATGCATATTTCATAAAGGAGGTGTTTATAATGCCACAGTGCCAGATGGGTGGCAAGAGCTATATTTCCCTATTGATATCATTATGTTTTATGCCATGAAATATCTAAAAGGTAAATTTACAAATCTTTAAACTGATGGTTTCTGTTAGTGACTAGACCCATTCATTTGTATTCACTTGTATAACAGCAACTGCATTCTAACAATGTTCATTTTAGTCTGTATTAAATTTTATTGGCCTATTGTGATGTCATTTGAAATCCAGCAAAAGGTTATTAGTTGACATCTTACAATGAAACTCTTATTATTTATTTAATATTAAATCAACATTAGACACAGGTAATACGGCTCGAGATTGACCATCAAATTAAATGTTCCAGCCAGATATACATACTTTTGGTTAAAAAAAAAAGTATAAACTAAACTGCCTTTGACAGTTTGAACTACTCATTTTTACTAAAACACAGTTAAGATAATTATATTATATTTAAGAGTTAAGGGTTTTGGATGACAGAAATTTTAAATGGGTTTAAAATAAAAAGAGTTCCCATATCATATTGAGCAAAGGTGATAACTTTATTTTCAGCCGTGCGACCATGACAATGTCAGAAAGTGTCTCATTGCAATGAGGGATGAGAGGCGGCTCTTTGCGGTGACGTGTTTTTCGTGGTCGCAAGGGAGGATGAGGGCCTTTTATGCAGCGCACAGCTTTTATTATTATTATATAGGACTATAAAAAATATTTTTTGTGATATTCAGCAGATGGAAAATGCTGAGGCTGGCCAAGCTCCTCCTCCTTCGCTTGGACCAGATGGCGAGGTAAACTGAATTCTTTGATTATATTTATATTTTATTACTATCATTATTTGAATTGTCAAACATAACCTGTCCTGGGTCTTTCCTTTACAGCCTCTGGATGAGACAAGTCAGATGAGCGACCTACCAGTCAAAGTCATTCATGTGGACAGTGGAAATATTCTGACTGGAGTGGATGCACCAAAAGCTGGACAGCTGGAGACGTGGCTGGAGATGAACCCGGGGTTAGTTTTGTTTACAATACTTAACAGCAGATCCTTTATGTTACATATACTGTCCCAATCAAAAGTTTAAGACCAGTTGAATAAATGGCAAAAGTAATATTTTGCATGGTTGGATCTTAACAAGGTTCCATGTAGAGCTTCATTAAGCACCAAGAAATGGGAATGAGACAAAAAAAAAGTTTGAGTAAACATTTAATTGAAAACAACAGGCAGATCAACTTTTGATCTGCAGCTGATCAAAAGTTTAGGACCACACCTCAAAAACAACCCCAAAATCCTGTCAAAACAGAAATCAGAAGTCCACAAACAACTTGACTTTTTTGTTCCGTAACACTCGAAATTCCAAATGACTGTTTTACTGTGTCCCACCTCAGCAATGATGGCGCACTGCTAGAGGCCCTGCTCAATAACACAGCCACGTTCAAAAAGAGAATTTTTTTTGCCTTTGTCATCAGAACGTCATGACAGTGTGAATATCTGACAGAAAATGACACTGAATCTGCATTTTTGCACAGATTTGGGCTTTCAAAAGCATGTGGTCCTAAACTTTTGATCAGCTGCAGCACAGCCTATTTCTGTTTAAGTGTTGTTTTTAATAAAAAGTTCACTGAAACTTTTACCTTTTTTATATCTCACTCCCATTTCTTGTTGCTTATTGAAGCTCCACTCGGAACCTTGTTAAGATCCAATCATGCAAATGTGACTTTTGCCATTTACTCAACTGGTCTTAAACTTTTAATCGGGACTGTACTTCATGTGTTTATAACAGATATAATTAGATTATAAAGAATATATACATAAATGTACCTCATATTTTGTTTGTGATTCCACACCCTAAGTTATGAAGTGGCCCCACGCTCAGACAGTGAAGATAGTGAGGAGGAAGAAGAAGAGGAGGTGCTACTATTATTTAGAAGAATACTGTATTTTCGGTAGAAGTGCAAACTGACACTTTTCTTGCACTGTTACAGGAAGAAGAAGAAGAGGCACAGACCTCGACAACAACAGTGGAGGAGAAAAAAAAAATCTCAGACCCAGACAGTGAAGATGTATCTGAGGTGGATGTCCGGCACATCATTGAGTGAGTACAACTGAACAAAAAGAGAGCAAAATAAAATTGTCAATTTTGAAATTAAGTTTGAATGTCATTTATTTTCCTCATTTTTCTAGTGCCTTAAATTATGTCAGTCCAGTCCATGATCAGTTGATGTTTTTCATTTTTTCTGAAAATATATTCCGTTACAGAATACTGAATACATAGCCAGTGGTGAACCGTGCTCATGGGACCTGGGCCATTATATTGCGCTGGAGGCAGGGTTTGTTCACCTGCGTGGAACATGCACTATGCTGTCCACAACCGCTGTTGTACAGGCCCAGAAGTTAAACGACGCTGACAATCTTATGATTCACTGTAGTCTGTCCACACACTTCTGCGCACAGAGCATCAGCCGATCAACATAGTCAGACTTGTGCACACAAGCTGAGTTTCAATTGCGCAAGACTGTACTGATCTGCTCCAAATGTCGGAAAAACACAATTTCACATTGACGTGTTTCCATTAAATTATGAATATGATCAGGCGGTCAGACCAAAACATGCGCAGCCAAAGTGCAATGGAAACAGCAGATACACAGAGCAGAGCTTACCTCGTGTGTGTGTGTGTGTGTGTGTGTGTGTGTGTGTGTGTGTGTGTGTGTGTGTGTGTGTGTGTGTGTGTGTGTGTGTGTGTGTGTGTGTGTGTGTGTGTGTGTGTGTGTGTGTGTGTGTGTGTGTGTGTGTGTGTGCGTGCGTGCGTGCGCGTGCGTGCGTGTGTGAAATGTGCGTGTCTGATCGTGCTCACTGCATGAAGGACAGAGGTGGTGGAGACGCGAGGAGCAGAGCTCTGGGCGTCAGGTGGATGTATCACAGGACAGTGTCGTGACAGTGTCGTGAGTAAAACTGAGCAAACGCTGGTGAATGGAGTGTTGAACTAAGGTGGTGGTCAGAGGTGGTCAATGTGTGAGACGTTTGTCCCTTTGAACAGTTTCAAGTTCCAATGCATTATTACAGTCCTATTCAAGTGACGCAAATGAGAGTTTATTAAAGATAAAGGCTGGCTCTGCACTAAAACAGCCAGAGCCTTCATAAGGCACTGCTCATATCTGAGGACAGCCTTTGGCCATGGCGTATTGAAAAAAATTACCCATTTGGATCTCTCAGGAGGGCACCGGTCAGAGAAGTTTCAAGATCAGGTGGGAGTGAGTTGAAAAGTCAGTCCCGTTCAGTTCTCTTCAAGACAGTCGACATTTGACCCTTTTATATCAAAATAATCATTTAAAATGCAATTAAAAAATAAGGAAAAAAAATGTATTCCAATCACTTTGTCCATGGCAGGAGTTTTGGGACCTAAATATATAGCTCTGATTATTCCGTTTGTTAATCTCAGTCCAATATTTATGGATGCGTAAGATACTTTTCATTAGCTAAACTACACCTTGATTTTAACTAATACAAAACAAAAAACAAATGATCTTTTTGTATATCTTTTTGTACATTTCTCTAAAAAAAAAAATGTTTTGTCTACAGGAATGCTAAACAGGATGTGGACGATGAGTACAGCGGTGCAGCTTTTGCGCGTGGTCTTCAGTCCTACTACTCTGTTGCTCATGCTGTCACAGAGAAGGTAGAAAAACAATCCTCCCTTTTGGTCAATGGTCAACTCAAACAATATCAGGTATTAACTGCAAATGAATGTAAAACTCATGCTAATTTCTTTAATTAAGATTGAAAGTTTTTTTTTTTTTCTTTCAGATTAAAGGATTGGAATGGTTGGTGTCTCTCTACAATAACAATCTGAATGGGATCTTGGCAGATGAGATGGGTTTGGGAAAAACTATCCAGACCATTGCACTCATTACGTACCTCATGGAGCACAAGAGGCTCAATGGACCCTACCTCATCATTGTACCCCTCTCGTGAGTTTAAAACATATAATCAAAGCATTAGTCTGCTACTGATTTTTTTTAATTGACATGGCTCTTTGACAGAACTCTTTCTAACTGGGTGTATGAGTTTGACAAGTGGGCACCAACAGTAGTCAAAGTGTCTTATAAGGTATATAAATTATACACTTAAAAAAAAAGTGTATTATTCATTGCGATTTCTGACATATTACCAATTTTAGGGGTCACCTGCCGCCAGAAGAGCCTTTGTTCCTCAACTTCGGAGTGGAAAGTTTAACGTTTTACTCACAACCTATGAGTACATCATCAAAGACAAGCAAGTACTGGCAAAAGTAAGATTTCAAAATATAAAAAAAATTGAACATTTCACGGCAAAGGTTCATTGCTCGCTTTTTCATTTTTTTCTTTTTGGTATCCACCCCTAAAACCTCTCAAAACATAGTCTGACTGCCTCGTGTGCTGCGTCTCAGTGTTTCTTCTAGGTGCTGCCTCACATTGATGTGCCCTCTCTGTCTTCTTTGGCCCAATGTAGTCATGTATTCTCCCTGACTGAAGTGCAAGGTGCGTATTGTAGTGTAGGAAGGACCACCCCCATGGTTCCTGGAGGCTTTTGTTTGGGACAAAGCCATGAGGCCAATGTGGACGAGAGCTCCCAAAATGCTGTATGCTACAAACCATGTATCTCATGAGTTACTTTAGCAAATGATCACTTTTGGAAGTGCCTTGATTCAAATAATCTGCACCACTGACAACAAAAGTATATTGGTTTCTCAGTGTCTGGTAATTAACAGTAAATTGTAAAAACAAAAACTAATCTTACACTCAAAAGTTTTTTCAAATCTGTTGAGATACAAGGTTTCTGGCAAACAGCATCTGGTAGTAGTTTATAAATGAATTTGTTAGATTCCTTTTCGTCTTTGTTCTTTTTTTTAGATCCGATGGAAGTACATGGTTGTGGATGAGGGACACCGTATGAAGAACCACCACTGTAAACTGACCCAGGTCCTGAACACCCACTACCTGGCCCCACGCCGTGTCCTGCTCACCGGTACGCCGCTGCAAAACAAACTGCCGGAGCTCTGGGCGCTGCTCAACTTCCTGCTGCCCACCATCTTCAAGAGTTGCAGCACTTTTGAGCAGTGGTTCAATGCCCCCTTTGCTATGACTGGAGAGAAAGTAAATGACTATTCATTAATTCATGTTCCACTTTGTGACATTTATTTTGAATTGATCTTAAATTGTTTTCACCTCAAGGTTGACCTGAATGAAGAGGAAACTATTTTGATTATTCGTCGTCTCCACAAAGTTCTTCGTCCGTTCTTATTGCGCAGATTAAAGAAAGAAGTGGAGGCACAGCTTCCAGAGAAGGCATTTTTTAAATTTAAATTACTTACTTACGGTGTGTATGTATTGATTCATAAATGGTTAAAGTTTCAATCTCGTCCAGGTGGAATATGTCATCAAGTGTGACATGTCATCCCTCCAGAGGGTGCTGTATAGGCACATGCAGGCCAAAGGTGTCCTGCTGACGGACGGATCTGAAAAAGACAAGAAAGTGAGTATGAAAAATATAAATACATTTTTACATTGATAAGTTAATTAAATTTGGTTAAATTAATCAAATTTATCTGTGCACTCATTGTGCTGTACAGGGCAAAGGGGGAACAAAGACCCTGATGAATACTATAATGCAACTGCGAAAGATTTGTAACCATCCATATATGTTCCAGCAGATAGAGGTAAGGCAGAAACTGATTGATTTCACCTTGTTTGACTGAAGTATTAGTTAAGTAATTTGAATGATTTATTTAATAGGCATTAATGTTATGTTGTTGTGTTTATAATTAATACATGCTACTTTATTTGAATAACATTTGTTGAGCTCTTTTAAAGTGTGTAGTAATTAGCTACTATGTTATAGGAGTCCTTTTCTGAACATTTAGGATTCTCAGGTGGGATAGTCCAGGGGTAAGTTTTGAAGGAGCATTGTCCTTATTTCAAATTTTAACATATAAACAAAGTTTTAACTCTATTTCCTGTTTAATCACTAGACCTGACCTCTACCGAGCGTCAGGAAAGTTTGAGGTGTTGGATCGAATCCTGCCAAAACTTAGAGCCACTAACCACAAAGTGCTGCTCTTCTGTCAGATGACCTCTTTAATGACTATCATGGAAGACTACTTTGCTTATCGCACCTTCAAGTATCTACGCCTTGATGGTGGAGTGACTTTACTGATATTGCATTCTTTGTTTAATAATTTACATTCTTCTGACAAATACACTTTTATGCACTGGCATTGCAGGAACCACAAAGGCTGAAGACAGGGGGATGTTGTTGAAGACATTTAATGACCCAGAATCTGAGTACTTTATCTTCCTCCTGAGTACCAGAGCTGGAGGCCTGGGCCTCAACCTGCAGTCTGCCGATACTGTCATTATATTTGACTCTGACTGGAACCCACACCAGGTTCAACTTAACCTAAAAATTGACAGGTTATTGTATTCATTCTAGTTCTGCCAAATATTTGTTTCAAAATATTTGATTTTGGCAGGACCTGCAGGCCCAAGACAGGGCCCACAGAATTGGTCAGCAAAATGAGGTGCGTGTTCTGCGCCTCTGCACTGTGAACAGTGTGGAGGAAAAGATTTTAGCTGCTGCCAAATACAAACTGAACGTGGACCAGAAAGTGATCCAAGCTGGCATGTTCGATCAGAAGTCCTCTAGCCACGAACGCAGGGCCTTCCTCCAGGCCATTCTGGAGCATGAGGAACAAGACGAGGTCTGGGGTCAGGAACAGTGTCTCCGCATGAATGTGTGTGCGTGCACCCACGATACACACCAATTTAAACGGTGCTTTCTTATACTCTGCTGCCAATGTGTGTTTATTGTATTCAGGAGGAGGATGAAGTGCCAGATGATGAGACTGTCAACCAGATGATTGCTAGGAGCGAGGAGGAATTCGACCTGTTTATGGTGAGCCAGAGCAAAAGCACCTACTATAAATGTAGTCTACGACAACCATACACATAAAAAAATGTATTATCATGTTTATGTCTTGTATGTCAATGACCATTCCCTCAATGTTATACTCATTGGTCTGTTCTTATATCAGCGCATGGACCTTGACCGGCGCAGAGAGGAAGCCCGTAACCCTCGCCGTAAACCGCGGCTGATGGAGGAAGACGAGCTCCCCACCTGGATCATGAAGGACGATGCTGAGGTGGAGCGCCTCACCTATGAGGAAGAAGAGGAGAAAATGTTTGGACGTGGGTCAAGGCAGCGAAAAGAAGTTGACTACAGTGACTCACTCACAGAAAAACAGTGGCTCAAGGTTATTAGTCAACATATACGTATGAAATTCCCCCGTTTTCTCTTTTTAAAGGGACATTTTGATCACAGGCAATAGAGGAGGGCACCTTAGATGAGGTGGAAGAGGAGGTCAAACATAAAAAAACAACACGCAAAAGGAAGAGGGACCATGACCCTGATCTGTCTGGACCCTCTTCTTCTGGGAGCCGCGGGCGAGGGGACAAGGATGATGACTGTAAAAGGCAGAGGAAGAGAGGGAGACCACCTGTTGAGAAGCTCTCTCCGAATCCACCCACTCTCACCAAGAAGATGAAGAAGATTGTGGATGCTGTCATCAAGTACAAAGACAGGTAGTAAATGTAATTCTCTTTCTTAATAAGACTCAAGCACTTTTTGGTAAAGGCCTTTAAATCGGTATAATGTCACTTCCTGCAGTGCAAGTGGGCGCCAGCTGAGTGAAGTCTTCATCCAACTTCCCTCTCGGAAAGAGTTGCCAGAGTACTACGAACTTATTCGTAAACCTGTTGACTTCAGGAAGATCAAGGTACATTTTTACATAATTTACATTGAACCTTGATTTATTGATTAGTTTATAATTTTTCAAACTGTAGGAGAGGATCAAGAGCCATCGCTACCGCACTCTGGGCGACCTGGAGAGAGATGTCATGCTCCTGTTTCAAAATGCTCAAACCTTCAATCTGGAAGGCTCACTTGTGAGAACCACCTACACAATTATTTTAATGAACAATAAGTGCTAGTCATACGAGTTCACTTGTCTCCTCAATAACCCTAATTGGAAAGGTGTTTCCAAACCTTTTGGCTAGTGTTTGTAAATGACATAGGTTCTAGTGAGAGGAAGCCAGTCCATCTCTGTTTTGCTAGATTCAGAATATTCAAACTAGCGTACCCATTTTTAAAGGTCATTATGAGTAATTCACCAAAAGCTGTCTTGCTTGATGATTACATCTTTGTGAGCAACTTTCTTAATCAATTTTGCTTCCTTTGCATTTGTTTTCCTATTGTGAGAACAGATCTATGAAGACTCGATTGTACTTCAGTCAGTGTTCACGAGCTTGAGGCAGAAGATTGAGAAAGAGGAAGAGAGCGAGGGAGAGGATAGTGAGGAAGATGAGGATGACCAGGATGAGGGATCAGAATCTGAATGTAAGATACATCATCAAACATCACATAATAAAACATCAAAAGTTATTGGTGTAACTTTAACAATTTGTTTTCTTGTGTTTCCAATCGCTATGTTATTAATATCCAGCTCGTTCAGTCAAGGTGAAGATCCGTCTGGGAAGAAAAGACAAAGGAGGAGACAAAGGAAAGGGACGCAGTCGGCGACCTGGGCGAACTCGAGCCAAGCCTGTGGTTAGTGATGATGACTCTGATGAAGAGCCTGAAGAGGTACATTCAAACCACAGGATTTTAAGTTGAGAAGGTCAGGTTTTTACGACATTAACAAAAAAATGTCTTTAATTTTAAAGGAGCGGACCCCCAGTGCTACTGATGATGAGGCCTAAACTCTACTGTGAAGTGCGAAAGGGGCAAAACGATAGGCTTCTGTGTTTCATATCAGAATAGCTTGGATTCAGATTGTCATAAAGTAGAGTGTCCAACTGTTAAACATCTTAGAACAATCACTTAATTGACACAGTGATGATAATTGCACTTTGAATTAGTTAATTATTGCTGTACAAAAGAATTGCCATTTGGAGAAATTTAAAATACTTACGTACAAATGTCCATCAATGCTGCTAATGCTGTTACTAATTGTATAAAAGACTAATTTAATTGGTGTTTACTCCATAAATGATTGCAAGTAAGTTTTTCCTGTTTTTAGGTTGGAGTATTAAAATTTTTGTCTTTAGTAGTTCTTTGCACACTTTCTAACACATCTAACAAAATATGAAGGGATAATCCAGACTGGATAGTGTTCATTTTCAGCTTTTACCACAGACTTTATGTTACTTTGACATCAACAGCGCTGGTGTTTTTTTCTCCCGTCCACCGCAGGGGCAGTCTGTTGCAACTGTATCGTCTATAGTCTGGCCCCTGGGAGCTGCTGTAATTACTGAAGTGTGTGTACATCACATGTTTGTGACCGGTCTGTTTGACTTGGAAATGTGGCCTGTGGTTTCTCTGATACTAAGAAGCAGTTGAGCAACAAGATTTGACTGAATGTGTTTGGGGATAATCCTTAATTATGTACTGTATATAGAGTATAGACTTGTTTAAGACTTGTCCACTTTGCTGCTGCTTCTATAACTGCTGATTGTAGAAATAACAAATTTCATTACTGAGTGATGTAATTTTAATTGCTTCTCTGTTGTTTGGTGATTTAGGGTTTCAAAATTGTTTGGTGTACATGAGCACTTTTTTTTATTATTTATTAATTTCCAAGAAAAGGACCAGAGGGACAGTGGCTCCTCTCTGTTGAGAAAGCCTCATGGCTGTATGGTGTTGGATATTTTGTTGTCATTTTCAGAAAATGTCATTGCACGTGTGTGCAGCGCTACTTTGGCACTGTACTTTTGTCATTATGGTAGACATTTAGAGAAAAGAGCATACAACCAAAGCATACACTTTTTTCTCCAAATACTTATATCTGTCTGTTATGTATTAGTGTGTTAATGTTGCAGTATTAAAGCATAACAATTTAGTAAACAGTTTACTTTGTTTGATGTACATTTATCCAATACATTTTGTCTTGAATCTGTAATACCTTTCTTCACCACTGAGAGGTGGCATGACACAAGCTCTGCTGGCATATAATGGCCTTCTATTTTTAATCTACTAAGCAATAAGCAATAAACTTTTTCCCCCTTTAAATCATTGACATACTTATACATACACTTAATATGCATGTATCTATTCACAGTAGCTAACAGTGGTAAACATTTGGACAGACTGAATGTTGTTGCCAATTTTTGACCTTAATTTTATGAAACTTCTGTGGATGTAAACAGTCGCTTAGTTTACTCAGTAAGGGCATATGCGGACATAGAGGGAACCTGTGCGGGCTGGAGAGTATGTGGTAGTTGACATTGAGGCCTGTGTTGATGCTGGGGTAGTTTTCACATAGACACTTGGAGTGAGGTCTGGCCAGAGTTTCCTGACTTCTAAGAACACCTACATGAGTTTGAGCCACTCCATGCAACCGACTCCCAAGAACCTAAAGCCATAAATACACATCTGTGTTGGAGCAGTAGCATATAATGTAATGTACTTTTTTCATTGCACAAACTTATTTACGAGTTTAGGAAAGTAAAAGGGGGAATTAACAAAATAAATGTATATTTTAAATGGCTGAAATATTTGAAAATACCTTTATCATCACATTTTATTTTTCATCTATGCTTGATATAGTTCCCTGTAAACTATCACAATAGTTGTCAACATAACATCCTTGGACCATTTAGTATCGATTGATAAAGCGCAACATTGGCATACTGTTTACAGCACGAACAACAATATCGGGCAAATGTTTCATACATAGTGTTTCAGCCAAGAGACTTCTGTGACTCATTGTACACCAGGTAACAGATGTAGGTGTCTTTGACTCACTATTGAACTATTCAATCACGTTAAAGTCTACATCTTTGCTCAACACACGCTCATACAAAGAAGGCTATGTGTGTCTGATACCAGTGACATGTGCTGATCAATATGCACCCCTGCCACATCAGGATTCTCCAAATACCTAGAACAGTATGCTGTGCCTTTTCTTTACACACCATTGCGTGAAGAGTTTTCTGGACTTCATAAATGTTTTGTTTTTTATTGAAACTTTACCCATGAGTATTTTGTCATTGAATAACCCCAATGGTGCATTCATCCAGCAGTGTAGCACTAATCCATACTGTCAGAAACAAATGACCAAGTATAATACAAGCAGATATAATAGAATGTAGACAAGAAAAATACTTCACATAGACATGAAATGGTCAAAACAATCCCATCAGCATTTATTTTCATATTAATTTATTTTAAATCCTTCTCTCCTTTTCTCTAAAATCCCCATTCTAAAAAGCTTGAAATACATATTGTTTAAATACAAAATTGGTCAAAGGGATGTGAAAACATGACTTGATATAAGATGTGCTGCTATTTAAATACTATTTAATTTTAAATTTCTAACAGTTTCCGATACCACAGCATCTACTATTACTATTATCAAACAAGGCTCTTAATATTTATAACCGGTTTAGTCCATAATTAATATTAATCCAAGAATGATGCATCAATTTGTTTCAATAGAAAGCCTAACCTTTACGCACGTCAACTTAACACCTCCCCTTGACCAACCAGGGCCTTCATCTCATTTAAAACATCAGACCACTGTTTTAGCACCGCCCTCTTGCAGCCTCCAAGTAGAAAACTCTCTCCGTGTCCGCAATATTGTGTTGTCATTCCGCTGTGAAACATCGTGGAGCTGTGGTGGTGTTTTTCCCTCATCCAGTCTGATCTCTGCGGACTTTTTGGCACCGAAAGGACGATGTTTGGGACACGGAGAGGACTTGGCACGCTGTCCCTGTGTTGCTGCCTGGTGATGATGCTGCTGAGTGTGGCAGGTAAGAAATATTAAGCTTTTCTTGAACACTTTGATGCTACACTGTTAATAATGGCGATAATGGATCCCAGCTTTTTGAATTTGAATGAATAAGCTATTAGTCATACAATGAGGAAATCCCAGTATTGCGACGCAGGGTAGAAGAACAGCATGTTAAAAATTCAATAGAAAATAAAGATAAGTAATAATAAATAAATTTCAAAGTTTTCAGTCTAGCCATTTTACTTGAATCTTAGAATACAGGCCTGCACAATTTATACATCTATGCATTACTAAAAATATCTAGTTTTCTAAATGTATTTATTAATTTTACAAATTGATATTTACATTATGTACATTAAAATAGCTGTCAAACAAGTTTTATAGCTGCGTGGTTTTGACGTTTCCTGGATGTATGAATGGAACTACGCACAGCACTGTGATTGGCTGGTTGCTTTTCCGGGAGAAGGCTGAGCAGCCAATCATATCCTCGCGTTTTACAAGCGGCGTCTAGTTTCGTTTGGTGAAAGTGAAGTAAGACGGCTGTCAGTAATGGGCGCGGCTAAGCATCTTACACGAGGCTGGAGCACGAGTGATAACGATTTTAACTAGTTAGTTTAACAACCATACAGCTAATCTTTAATTTCATAATTGACACTCAACAAAATGGTTGCATCTTCACAAAAATGTGAAGACACACACACACAAATGAGGGTTGTTTAGCTGCAGCAATAAAAACAGTGTTATTTTATTGTGCCATAACTAACCAACCCCTCAGCATCTTGGTTATAGATTAACAGGAGCGTATGTTTGAGTCAATAAACACTCCCTGACTGTATGCACGGTGGATGAAAGATTATTGTTGGTGAGCAGCAATGAGTAGAACGCCGGATAATGTTAATAATATAATAAAATGATTATTTAATGTACTGACAGCTGATTGTAATAAAAGACTAAATCTGTAACGTCCCTGTCTTTGCCGGGGCCTAAGCACCGAATTTATCCTTCTAGTTCACATAGAGGGTGTAAATGTAAGTAGGTTCACACATTATAACAGCAATAAGGGAGGACTCATTGTACTTTCTGGATCAGTGCATGGGATACCAGACATTCTTGACTAATAGGTGTGGTTAGAACAAAGATTAAGAGTGCTTCAGTGTCCAGTAATAAACATGGGGGGTGGGGTGGGGGGGTGCTCTTCGAACATGTGCAATATTACAATATATTACAGATTAAAAACAAAAAACAAAAAAAACTTCAATGCACTTTGGAAGAGGGTAAGAGTCCGAGGCCTTTAGTTAAAAGTCCAGCACCAATAGGTGTGGCTGACTGATTCACACCCTGAAGTCTTACGATGGATAGATTTAGTCAAGATTTATTAATCAAACAAATCAAAGCAAAGTAAAGGTAAAAGTTCAAGTCAGTGCAATACTGTATAAAACAGATCACGAGCCTATGGAGGGGATAATCCTTCGCTCATTCGTGTACTATGTGGTGAGTTTGACCCATTTACGAATTCCGCCTTAGACTTTAGCTCAGGACTTTAAAGGTCACTAAATTATAAGGAATTTACACACTTTCTACTGTATCTTGCCTGTTGGAAATGGAAAATAAACACTCATTCAAAGAAAATGGGGCTACTCTTGAAAGGATACATTGCTGATTTCAAACCACTTCAGAAGTGACTGGGAGCCAGCTTTGGAAATTCTCATTGAGCAAACTCTGTGTCATCGAATGTGCTCACAACTCAACTGGGAATTTCTGGGTTTACATAAACCCAAATGTACGGTTGTATTTCAGGCGTCATCGTTTTATGAAATCCTTGTTACTATCATGGTCAGGCAGATGTCAGTATCTTTCACAATGCTTGCACACTTTACTTGTCTGTGGTGTACCTTTTGGTCTCTGTGGTGATGCTTTGACAAGGAAATGCCTCCCTGGGACCAATCAGAAACTAGTGGTGTGATTGTACAACTCCTCCCTGTCTATTGTCTTAAAGAGATACTCTGTCATCTCCCTGGGCCCTGGGTCATACATTACAAAGAACAATGCTCAGGTGTTGGCACTCGCTTGTGATGTCATCACCTGCAAAGCCGGTCCTGGGAGCTTTTAGCTTTTTGCTCGCATGGAGTTGATTTCAAGTCTCTTTCACTTAAGCTAATGTGATCTCTAAGGTGCAACCATGCACCTGGTCATGGATCAGACCCTAAAATGTCTAAATACATTTTTTTTAAAAGTCACTTCCACTCCAACTGAACCTATTTTGTCTCTCTGAAAAATATTTACTGGTGTAGCGCTTGTAACTAAAATTGCACATTTCAATCTATGAATATGCATTTTCAGTAACTCCCAGTAACTTTGGGCCTTACACCCTGGACAGTGGCCAACTCGTCGCAGTTACTGGGATAGGCTCCAGTCACCCGCGACCCCGGGAACGGGAATAAGCGGCAGAAAATGAATGAATGAATGAATGAATGAACAAATATGCATTTTCCTCATTATGCTTGAAAGATAATGCTATTACTGACCAGTACAGATACTACTATATATTATCTAGTTTTGATTAAAACAGAACCTAGTTTTGTTCATGCAGGGAAGCAAATATTGTTATCTATCTATTTCACACTCATTCCAGTAGCTTGAATGTACCTGATTGATATAATCCTAAATGTATGTGTAGTTTTCAGTAGAATATTAACCCCTCAAGGCCATTAGGTTTGTGTGTCGACTGTGTTCTGTGTTACTAGAGCCCATTCATCAATAGTAAAGTGTAACCTGATTACTAGAAAAAAGCAATATGATTGAAACCCTGTTATGTTACATCAGTGCGCAAAAAGATGTATTAAATCAGCAATAAACAGTTGTCATTTCTGTCTACTTTTAATGTTCACAGACGCTGCAAACACCTGTCGTGCTAATCAGCTGCGTTGTGGTAATGGGAGGTGTGTCACGCTCAGGTGGATTTGTGACGGAAGAGACGATTGTGGAGATGGCACTGACGAGCTGCCGGCCACATGTGGTCTGTATTTCACTTGTATACGTAAAACTGAAACTATAACACCCCATTCACCTTTATGTTGTATTTTGTACATTTCAAAATTACTTCTTAACATGTGCACTTAGTTAATGATTGCTTAGCTTTATGATACTGATTTGTTAGTTATGACTCACATTTACTTTTTATGATTACAGCAAACAAGAACTGCTCACAATCGGAGTTTAACTGTGGCCTTCCGATGAACCAGTGTATACCAGGAAGTTGGCATTGTGATGGTAAAGCTGACTGCAAGAACGGAGCTGATGAGAAAAACTGCAGTAAGTTTAGTAATGCATTTTCTTTATTTTTCAGTATTACTATAGTATACCTGTAAGTCAAAGTATTGTAAATTTCTTTCTTTCTTCTTTTTTATTCTTTGTACACAGTGGCCAAACAATGCAAGGACAATGAGTTCAAGTGTGCAAACGGCCAGTGCATATCCCACTCATTTGTGTGTGACAAAGATGCAGATTGCACTGACGGTTCAGATGAGGTGTCCTGTCCCAAACCCACATGTGGCCCAAACTCCTTCCAGTGTAACAACACAGTGTGCGTCCCGGTGCTATGGCGCTGTGATGGGGATGCAGACTGCGCCGATGGGTCTGACGAGTGGCCCGAAGCATGCGCCGGAAAAGAAACTGACAAGAAGCCGGTGCAATGTGGTCCACACCAGTTCCAGTGTGATGATGGGAAGTGTATTCACAGGATTTGGCGCTGTGACAGTAGCCCAGACTGTGAGGACGAGTCTGATGAGGTCAACTGCAGTAAGTATTTTAATTCATACAGACATGAAACACAAACATCTGACATTTTGAATATTTAAGACTAGGGGTGGGCAATACTGACAAAAAGTAATAGATGGATATTTTGTTGTAGTATCCTGATAGAATAGAATGTGTTATGTCCTTAAATGTATTAGTTGAAGTTTAAATATCAGGCAAATGTGAAATATCTATAAATCACAAAAGTTAAAAATATGACCATATTCCCTTATTTGAAAGTATTACAATTTATTTTAAATCAGCTCTTTTTGTAGCATATTTTCCTATAATCGTCATACATACTGCATATCTTCCAAACCACATTCAAAATATTATCTCAAATTTTGTATATTATAAGATGTAGTTAACAACTTCATAAAAGTATTTCTCTTTCACTTTCTATATACCTATTTATTTCCCAATATTTTTAGATCACTGAAATCTAATTTGAGTCATTAAGTGTGACATTTTTTTTTTAGTAATCCATCCTTCCAAAAACGTGCCTCTAAATGTCTTTTTGAGGTTGTACAAAAAAAAAAGCTTGGAAGATTATTCTTTTCAAGTTGTTTTTATTTATAATTTGTATTAGCTCTTTTTGTAGCATTTTATTATATATTAGTATTTATAATTTTTCTCTTTTCCTTTACTAATTAATCCCAAGTTAAACGTTTATGTTATACGTAGTTTGAAAAGTATTTGATCTATATGTTTTAACGTCCCATTTTTCCATTACCTTCTTGTAGCTCGGCCCACTTGCCGCCCGGATGAGTTCCAGTGTGGCGATGGCATGTGTGTCCATGGCAGCCGTCAGTGTGACAAAATGTTTGACTGCAGGGACCAAAGTGATGAAGCTGGCTGTGAATTAGGTGATTACTTCTTCAGCTGTTTTGTGACAGATTTGTTTTGTATGTATTTTGTGACTAATGTTGTACTTCTGTCTGTAGTAAATGACTGTGAGGGACCCACCAAGTTTAAATGTAAAAGCGGGGAGTGTATCAGTGCAGATAAAGTGTGTGACTCAAACACTGACTGCAAGGACAGATCCGATGAACCAGCGGAGTGTGGTATGTATCTTTAATAACAATGAATTTGTCACGGTTTATTAGTTGTATATTTAAAAGTGCCTTCAATACATATTTCTTTATTAATTTTACAAATACACACTGTTAATTACATACTGTTAATTAAAATGTAACTAGACAGATTGCTATTTGAGAGTTTACAAAGATTAATAATGTGGGTGCTGTATTGCACAGGTATAAATGCGTGTGCAACTGGAAATGGTGGCTGTTCTCACATATGCAACAATTTGACACTTGGATTCACCTGCTCCTGTGTCGAAGGATACAGTCTTCAGGCAGACAAGAAGACATGTAAAGGTAAAGAGTGTTAGAGTAATGATTTCAATATGAGAAAAAAATCTTTGTCTAACCAATTGTTTATGCTTTCATTGCAGATATTGATGAATGTGCTATGCCTGACACTTGTAGCCAAATCTGCATAAACTTTGAGGGTGGCTACAGATGTGACTGTAAGGCTGGCTACGAGATTGACCCTGCGACGAACACATGCAAAGCTGCGTCAGGTAGTGCTTGACTAGTTTGCCTATGTTAAACAATATCTCTGTGAAAAACTCACAAACCTGCTTTGCTGCTGTTTCCAGGACCTGCCCCCATGTTGTACTTTACCAGCAGACATGAGCTGAGAGTGATGACAGTGGACCGCAGTGAATACATCCGCCTCATCCCGGATCTGAAGAATGCAGTCGCGCTGGATGTGAACATACCAACAAAGACTATTTTTTGGTCAGATCTCTCTCTGAAGAAAATATTCAGGTAAACACATTTCAGCTATATCTATCAGTTGTCTTGTACAAACCTTAGTGCACACAGAAAGTGAGGTGTGGACAAGGCCAGTGCCCCCCAATGTATTTATTTATGGCCAAGTACCCAAAACTAACAATTTGTTTTTTTTGGGGGGAAATGCATTATAACATTTGAGAAAAACAAGAGGGAATACACAGAGAAAAAAAGTTGTATTACCATTTTATTATATTTATATTGTATTATATATCATTTTTTGTTGTTATTAATGCATTTTTTCATATTTTTGATACTAATAAAATGTATGTGTCCTAAAATGTTTCAAGTACCCCTTAGAACCGGTCCAAATTGAAAAATGGGGGACTGTGTGTGGGGGGGATTTATACAAGCAACCACTCAGCAATTTGTTATATTAAAATCTGGAAAATTGGCATTTAATTTCAAGCACCAAATCTACTGTTATTACTAATGGTCATCATTTCATACCTAATCTTTGGCATTCTTCATTATAACACCTCTTTTAAAATATCTTTTCATCCCACAGCACAAATGTAGATACCGCAGGTAGCTCCTCAAGCCACACTGTAGTGATCGGCAGTGGTATTGAAGCCCCAGAGGGAATCGCAGTGGACTGGATCCACGGCAACATTTACTGGACAGACAGTAACTTAAAAACTATTTCTGTGGCGTCAACCGATGGAAGTAAAAGAAAGACCCTGATCTCTGAACATTTGGAGAAGCCCAGAGCCATCACAGTGGACCCGGTCAAAAAGTAAGTACAAAAACATTAGCGTGTACATTGTATGTGTGGTATTTATTTAAACAGAGTTAATTATATGTGTGGATTTTGTTTAGCTTCATGTACTGGACAGACTGGGGAGAGGACGCTAAGATCGAGAAGAGCGGGTTGAATGGAGCTGACCGCGTTGCCATAGTGACTGACAATATTGTGTGGCCCAATGGCATCACTCTTGGTAAATACAACCGCATTAGCTGGAAATGGCTATTATCAAATTGACATGCATAATGAGCACATAACCAAATATACCCCTTTCAATCTTGTCTCTCTATCTCTAAACAGACATGGTTAATCAGCGTTTGTATTGGGTCGACTCCAAGATGCACACTCTCTCCAGTGTAGATGTCAACGGAGGGTCCCGGCATACCCTTATTTTCAACGAGAAGCACCTTGCACATCCTGTTTCTCTTGCAGTTTTTGAGGTTTGTATTATATTTTAATTAAGCTCTTGTATTATACTTCACTTAAAATATTTTTTATATACCAGGATATGTAGTATTGAAAGAAACAATGCTTTTATTTTTTAGGAGAAAGTGTTCTGGACTGACATTACAAACAGTGCTATCTACAGTGCCAATCGCTTGACTGGTGGAGACATCAAAGAGCTGGCAAAGGATCTGGACCATCCTGAAGACATTGTCGTTTATCACAATCTCAAGCAGTCCAATGGTATATTCCTCCTTCTACAAAATCGCTCAAATGAAAGGCCTAAATTAGCAGATTCCAGCTTCTCCCCTGTCCACAGACGCATCAATTTCCTATGCCTATTTTCTATTTCAATTTATAGAACGTATTTTACCTAATATTTGTATAACTTAAGCCAGCCCCTAGGTTGGGAACAGCTGAACTATATTTTTGTTATAGTCAAGAAAGATTATTATCAGTTGCAATTTACTGAACAGGAAATTTCATGGCACCTTGTGTTCTTTACGACGGAGTATAAGGGCCATTTGGGGGAAAAAAATAAAAATGCGGACATTACGAGAATAAACTCGTAAAATTTCGACATTAAACTCGTAATTGTATGACTTTTTCTGGATTCGACTTTATTCTCATACATTTACGAGAATAAAGTCGTAATATTACGAGAAAAAAAGTCGTAATATTACGAGAATAAAGTCGTAATATTACGAGATAAAAAGTCGTAATATTACGAGATTAAAAATTGTAATATTACGAGATAAAAGTCGTAATATTACGAGATTAAAAATTGTAATATTACGAGATTAAAAGTCGTAATATTACGAGAATACAGTCGAAAATGTGTATGAAGCCAGTACCTGTGTTATGGAGATGTGGAGCATTTTGTGCGGTTATACTTTGAACTAGGGTTTACACACGAAGAAATACTGTGTCTTTTAGCACAGCATCACCACATTATCATTAGTTTAAGGACTTTGAAGCGACAATGCAGACGTTTGGGTTTGTTTCGTCGGAAGAACCAAACAGATTTGGAAGAAATAGCTTCTTTAATCTCGTAATATTACGACTTTATTCTCGTAATATTACGACTTTTAATCTCGTAATATTAAGAGATTAAAAGTCGTAATATTACGACTTTATTCTCGTAATATTACGACTTTTAATCTCGTAAATGTATGAGAATAAAGTCGAAGCCAGAAAAAGTCATACAATTACGAGTTTAATGTCGAAATGTTACGAGTTTATTCTCGTAATGTCCGCATTTTTTTTTTTCAGTTGGTCCTTATACTCCGTCGTAGTTCTTAGCGACACAGTGATTTTATAGCTTCTGACATGCCTGTACAGTATATGTCATGGCCTTTGTGGGTTAATTTACAGCCAGTTGCTATGTACGCTGTAAAATTTTAACTAAAATGTTTGATATCTTTGTTTGAATGTTTCATTGCATCAGTAACGTCATACTGTGTCTGTGCCTCTTTTTGTAGGTACAAACTGGTGCCAAGCAAACAACCGTAACAATGGAGGCTGTGAGTTCCTCTGCCTCCCTGCTCCTCACATTAACGATCACTCTCCCCTGTACACATGTGCCTGTCCTGATCACATGACCATGGCTGCTGATAACAGGAAGTGTATCAGAGGAGGTACAGTATACAACTCTGTTAATGATAAAACAGTCAAAATGCAAACCTCTAATTTGTAATGTTTCACATTTTACATGTTCAGTTAACCCTCCTGCACCTCCACCAAAAGTTCCCACCACTCAAGCGCCTAAGCAGCCAACTACTACTACAACTACTACTACAACTACCACTACCACTCCTACAACCACTGCTTCACCAAAACCTACAACTTCAACACCTGAACCAATCGGTACAAGATACTTTTCATATTCAGTGATATAGTGAAATATTTTTTTAATTTCTTTGGTTAATTTTGCATTTTCTGCTTGGTCAGTGAATAACAAATTGTCTGGAACTCCCATTGAAGATGAGTCGTCCCATCCCATTGCTGTATACGTTGTTGTACCCATATGTAAGTTACAATAGCAAAAAAAAAAACTGCTATACAATCAGATAAAACCACCCATCTAACATTTGTGTTGTATTGTAGTGATCATGTCACTGCTAATCTTTGGTGCTGTGATGCTATGGAGAAACTGGCGCCTAAAGAACACAAACACCATCCATTTTGTCAACCCAGTGTACCAGAAAACTACTGAGGACGAGGTACACATCTGCCAAAACTCCTCACAGGGCTATGTCTATCCCGAGGTAAAGTTCCCTGATTTCTTTATCAAGAAATGTTTTACATTTTCGAACTGCCTCACATTTTCTTGTACTTTTTGGTGCAGAGGACAATGCTAAGTATGGAGGACATGGACATTGCATGATTGAAACAAGTGAAGTGTAACAAGGTCTCAGTGGATACAAATGAAGAAGCCAAGCCATTTTCTTCCTGTGCTGCTTGAAAGAAGAGAAAACAAAATATTCCATGCACAATGACCTCATTTTGTGGCTTATGCTTTTGATGTCAATACTGTGCTGTTCAAGTCTAAACCAAAACAAACTGAAGAAAAGATGCAGGCTTGTTTGAAGGGGAAGATGTGCAATTCTGTTCCACAATGAAGGCATCAGAAACTGTTCTCATAGCCTGTTCGAAAGTTTCAGATATTTGTTTAAAATAATGTTATTCTTGTTCTAGTTTCACTCAAAAAGCCTTATGTAAGTCTCACTCTTATGTGCCTTCCTCACTGCACTCCACAATACATGCCTTATTGAGCCGACCTGCTACTACCTTTAATATCGCGGAACAGGAGCAAGCCATTTTGAGTGACTTTGTTATGTCTGTATAATTTTGGTGGAGGTAAACCCCAGTTGTATACTTTGGGGCTGGCTGCTGCTTGGACCAAAATGAAGAATAACTCATATTTGAAGAAAATGTACTGAATTTATATTGAACATATTTGCAATTCTGTATAACACTGTAAATACTGTACGTGTGTGTATTATTTGTAAACTTGCTTTGAGATGTGGACTTTTATATTTGTAATCAAAAAAAGATGTAAATAGTTTTGTTATTTATTGAGATTGGTTTTGTTTACAGTGGTACATGAAGATGCTACTTCTGCAGACACACAGTTCATTTCAGTACATTGATACGCTATTTATTTTGTATAAAGTTTTTAGATGCCCAAGCTACATGCTCACAAGTCACTGCTGTTTTACGCTGCATCTTTTATTGAAATAAAATGTTGTATTGCATTTGAGCCCCCATTATTTGGTTGGTTTGACTAATAGGATTTCAATATATGCTGTGAATAATTTACATCTACAGCACACCACAAGTCACTCTCACTCAATTATTAATTAACTTTAGTTAGGAATTTTAGTTATTCTGACAAAACAAGAAGATTTTGGACATGCCAGAAACTAGAATGCAGATTTGTACATTTTTTTAATTAGTGACCCAGTGTTGCTCAATCTAGGCTCTTTCAGCTGAGGCATGCTGTTGGGCAGGAATTGGCACATTCCATTAAGATGCTTTCCACGCCCCACGTGCATGTCTAACATTTGTCTTGTTCAAAATACTGTTTACTATCCTGTGTACCATTGTGTGCTTAAGACCTACCCCCCATGAGGCAACGGATGATACTCTAAAGACCTGAGTGATACAAGACACCTGTTGCAATGCTGCCTCCTCTGCTCACCTCACAATTTACATTTGCACATCCGCCTCATCCCATTGGCCAGATGGCAACCGAAAGGTGGAGTTGCACCTCACACCACTGAGACGTAAGCAAAAAGGAGTGGCCGTACCAAATTGTCAAAGGAGATGATGGATATAGGATAAATATTCCCTCGTCAGGTTACCAAACTGCGCGCATGATAAAGCAAAAACAATTGGTTGTTTGTCTGATGACATGAGACCAAACAGACTGAACAAGTGTCCCAGAACTCAACTGTTGTGTAGAGGGCCAAGGGATGCAGAAGATTCTCATTGCATTGTTGTTAAGGAATATTTCTTTACATTTCTTGAGTAAATTACAAGATTTACAACGGAAAGGGAATAGCTTTCTATTGCGGATGTCATATGTCAGAAATTCACTAAAGGTCTCATCTGTTTCTCTGAATGCAGCATCGTGAGCTTGGCCTTTGTGACCCTGAAACCATAAAGTCACTCAGTCACATCCATGAGGGTGAGTGAACCAGCCATACAAGGTTGAAAGACATAATTTCTGACCAATGATTTAGTTAAAAAAAAAAAAAAAAAAAAGTCTACGGTCATGAATAAAAGATGTATATGGCAAAAAGTTTGTAAAATGTAATGTAAGAACAGTTTCAAATCTTTCAAATACAGTGCTTATTAGTGTTGTAGTGGAGAAAAAGAGAAAATAAAAAGCTTGGTTTGAACCTATTATTAATGCAATAATATGTATAAAACTATACAACTGAATAAACTACATGTTAAAATAAAGGTGTAATTGTATTATAACATTAAAAACCCTTGCTGGGGCATACACCTGTTGTATCTGGGTTATTGTAATCAGTTTTATCTCTCCACATGGCTGATAAGAAGCTGCATAAGTGAGATCAGAGCAACAGGGGCCTAGCTGGGTTATGCTCATGTGACACAAAAGCATGTGCCCAGTGATTTAGACCACAGTTCTGGACAAAGAGCAGGGTAAAAAAAATACAAATGAATATTGAATGAATAGGCATACCCACATAAATAAGGTAAAGTTGTTAAAAATACATAGGCTAATTGTGATTGGAAGTAATTGGATCAAGTTTGTTTGTTCTATCTAAAAGTAGGTTAAATTAGCTTTTTTTTAATCCCAATTTTAATTTTGCAAATAGAGGCCTGGACTGTCACAACCAAGAGCCACCAGTTGCCTCGATCCTATCTGTATCTCTGCTGCCCCTTTGTGGGTGAACTGAGTATTACACCACTTTGTTCAGGTGAGCTGTTCCTCTGGTGAATGTTTTACCTGGCCGTCATGACGTCACAGCTGCTACAGGAAAAGACGTCCTGGACCTGCACGATCACCTTACGCCCGTGAATTCCTCATTCTGAATGGATAACAAAATACATTATTACTGAAAGTTCGGGGTGAAGGTTTATTCATCGCTTTCTAAACTTTCAGACACTTTCAGAAAACACAATGTCCGCCTCAGCTATTTTCGTGCTGGACCTGAAGGGGAAGGTAAAACGCACTTTCCACCTTACGACGCACGGTGAATGTTTAGCTTTTATTTTCGTGTAGTTCGTGTCTTTTTTGGAAAGTTTGTTTTTATTGTTTGGTTGTAACATTTAAACTATTGATTTAACCTTAAAACTTTAATTACTCCACTGTCTGCCTGTTAAAGATTAATCAACTTGGTGCGTCAGTTTCATTCATTGGTCCTTTTCAATGCCTATACTTCCGGTAGTAACAAGAAACGTTTGTTTTTAATGGATCTTAATACAGCCTTCTGTGTTCTAATTCAACCAGTGACTAATTTCCCAGTTACAATTTATTACATGTCCATAAACCTACATAACACAAGAGAATAAGATACAATAACCTATTTGTCTGTTGTTCTTATGTCATTGATGTTCATTTTATCTTCAGATTAATCTAGGTCCTAGAAGATCATTTTTTGTCAACTTGGCTTTCATTTGATCATATCGTTGGCATTTTTCAGCAGGTAGTCATTCTCTGGGAGGATATAATTTAGGATCACTAAGAAGATCACTAAGGCACTGTTTGACAAAGGAGTGTGTCTTGGACTAAAGAAGATTTTGTGATTGTTGTAAACAGGAACTGTTGACTCCATCTGTATCGTGTATTAGCTGGAGTAATTGTAGTCGTGCCCTTAGGCAAGACACTTCACCCTTTGTTTTGAATTGCCTTGTTTGAATTTAGTGTGTGATTGGCGATGGCTCAGATGATCAGCCTTGCTTTATTATTATTATTATTATTAGTAGTAGTAGTAGTAGTAGTAGTAGCAGTAGTTAGTGTAGTAGTAGTAGTAGTAGTAGTAGTAGTAGTATACTACTTATAATGCTATTGTGTAGTCTGTAAATATTTTTGTTCTCTGTGGACAGGTGCTGATCTGTAGAAACTACAAAGGAGATGTTGATATGGCAGAGATTGATCACTTCATGCCATTACTCATGCAGCATGAAGAGGAGGGGCTCCTCTGTCCAGTGCTGTCACATGGAAACGTTCACTTTATGTGGATCAAACACACCAACCTCTATTGTATCCTCTTTTGTAAACATATTTTTACATTTAAGGACATTTAATTTTACATTGTTCAAAATACACCTTAACATGGTCTGTCAGTGGTGGCCACAACAAATAAAAACTCCAATGCCTCCCTCGTGTACTCATTTCTCTACAAACTTGTTGAGGTTGGTAATGCTGTTAAATTTGACTACTAGTGTGACTATTTTTAGAAATAATTTTCTGACTCTTTATTGTGCAATCTGTAGGTGTTCACTGAATACTTTAAAGAACTAGAGGAGGAGAGCATTCAGGACAATTTTGTGGTTGTGTACGAGCTTCTGGATGAGCTGATGGATTTTGGTTTCCCACAGACGACTGACAGCAAAATCCTACAGGAGTGAGTAAGACTGTGATTAACATGGATAAAAACAAATCACGAATTACATGTAAAATTTGAAATTACATGCATTCCTCATTCCTTTATTTCTTTTGTGTCACCATTGCAGATACATTACACAGGAAGGTGCAAAGCTCGAGGTTGCAAAGAGCAAAGTGCCTACCACTGTCACTAATGCAGTGTCCTGGAGGTCGGAGGGTATAAAATACAAGAAGAACGAGGTCTTTATTGACGTTATTGAATCCATCAACGTTCTTGTGAGTAATACAAAAATAAACCACTACATACACACAAACACCACTATGCATCTTTTCATGTGAGGGTTCCACCACCTTTTTGTCTCTGTGGATAATGCTATTGCTTTATCTGAAATGCTTCACTATGTGGCATTGAACATACCTATCTTGCATATGTTCAATTATAGGTATTTTTCTTTCATAAAAACATATGAAACATGCATTGTTACTGAGAGTGGAGTCTGACATATAACACTCACCTGGTGATGTCATCTACTCCCTGGAGCTATATCATTTTAATGCCATACCTTGGTGAATTCTAGCCAAAGCAACAACATCTCCATGAACACAAGCAAGAGCCCACCGTCAGAAATTGTGCACCTTTAACATTGCCACATTAAGGCCTATAGCCCTATTGCCAGTTAATGCACTATTCATAGGTGACTGTTGTCCAATTTTGAGGATTTTTGTTTACCATTCAAAAGGTAGAAAAGGGTTTGTGGCAACAGTTTTCAATTTGAATTTGTAGCCACAGCTGCCCTAGGGCAGACTGACAGAAGCAAGGCTGCCAGTTTGCCCCATCGATCAATCACGCACACACCACTTCCATAGGCAATGTGGGTGAAGTGTCTTGCCTAATGATACAACGACATTTCTGTCAGCTGCCCCATTTTCATCTCTCTGAATCAAGCACGCAACTATTTTAAAATCTAATTTGTTAACATTTTATTACATGTTGTAGGTGAATGCAAATGGTAGTGTGATGAGCAGTGACATTGTGGGCAGCATTAAACTAAAGACCATGTTGTCTGGAATGCCTGAGCTACGACTGGGCCTCAATGACAGAGTGCTTTTTTCCTTGACTGGACGTAAGTTGGTATTATTTTTGCCATCTTGAATGCAGTATTAATTACAATGTAATGCTTTCTTTGTGTACAGGAGACAAGGGGAAGACCGTGATGATGGAGGATGTCAAGTTTCACCAGTGTGTGCGTCTGTCACGGTTTGAAAGTGACCGCACAATTTCCTTTATTCCTCCTGATGGAGAGTCTGAACTTATGTCCTACCGCATTAATACTCATGTTAGTTCAGTTTTAAACAATTGATTTATACAACTAAGGGTATTCAAAATATTACTCACCACTGGATGTTGACCATTTTCATTTTAGGTGAAGCCACTGATATGGATTGAATCAGTCATTGAAAAGTTTTCTCACAGTAGGGTGGAAATCATGGTCAAGGTATATCCAACGTGTTTACAGAAAAAAAGGAATTGAAAAAATGAAAAGCAAACCTCATTGTTCTAGATTTTGTCCTGGATTCCAAATGACATAACTGTGTTTTATAGGCAAAGGGCCAGTTTAAAAAGCAGTCGGTTGCAAACAATGTGGAGGTTAGGGTGCCGGTTCCAAGTGATGCTGACTCACCCAAGTTTAAAACCAGCACAGGAAACGCCAAATATGTCCCTGAGAAGAATCTGGTGGTTTGGACTATCAAGTCTTTTCCTGTCAGTGAGAGAGAAATCTATTTAATATTATGGACAGCAATCTGTCTTCATTTCATTGTACATGTTTTGGTGTTATTTAGGGAGGCAAAGAGTTCCTGATGAGAGCCCATTTTGGCCTTCCTAGTGTGGAGAAGGATGAAGCTGAAGGCAAACCTCCCATAACAGTGAAATTTGAGATCCCCTACTTTACAGTGTCAGGAATACAGGTGGGCCTTTTCTAATGAATTGTTATAATAATCTATGATGGGGATTTTCCATGCACTTAAGTCAAGTCAACAATATGCTTTGTATAGTTTATTCTTGGGCAGATCTGAGACAGGGTAAACACTTACATTATTTTGAACTCTCAATGTTTTGTTTGCAGGTCAGATATATGAAGATAATAGAAAAGAGTGGTTACCAGGCTTTACCATGGGTTCGTTACATTACACAAAGTGGAGGTATGATTAAATAGCAGGCTACTGCAACAAAAAATAAATAATGATTTACTTATACTAATGTCAAATCTTAAATATTTTTCTTTTCTAGATTATCAGTTGCGGACGAATGTGTAGAAGTTCAATAATAAATCTACATGGCCTGCTGCCCACAACAGAATGAATAACTGAATTAAAAGAATGTCTTTATATTTCATTTCACTGCAATTTGATTTTCATGTAGTATTATTTAAATGTAGAAAACAAATACATCAAATTTAATAATGTATACATTTTAAAATATGTTTTATTTATCTGTTTTTGTTTGTGTTTATCTGTAAAACACTAGAAACTAAAGTGTTTTTTTCCCCTAACACTGTGGTAAACCTTTTGACATGACGTGGTGACATCAGGGTGAGTAAATTCCGCCCAAATGAAATACACACCCGCCTTTTTCCACGTCTGGTTCTGAGGAGACACAACCAAAGGTCAGAAATGTGAATGAGCTGCCTTTGAAGACATCAACGTATACGAATCGCCCGCTTTCTGCGCTGCGTGCTCTGATTGGTGCAGACCTGCTGTTACCACAGTGATAGTGTAGAAACCAAGTTGTAGCCCCGCCTTCTTGTCCAAATATGGACAGACCCCACCCCCCAGGCGAGCTGTGATTGGACAGAGTGTGTTTGCCCCAGTGTTTGTATGTGCCAGACTGAAGTGAAGACACGGCGCACAGCTCAGCGCGCAAATGCATTTTCTAATGTTTATAAACTTTTTTGTCCTGGTTTTGTTTTAAAAAATTACTGGCTTTTTGAGTAAACTGGTCACGAAACTTGGTGACGTCGCGAACACGGACAAAACTTAAAGGTAACGCCACTTTACCTCTCATTATTGAAACGTCGTTAGCTCTTCGTGAATTTGTTGAATAGCCACATAATGTGTTGTTCTGTTCGGTTAAACCCAAATGTGTTTCTGGTTCGATCATTGTTCACGATAGAATAGCATTCCGCTAGTAATAGCTTAGTTAGGTATAATGGCGTCATCCGCCGCGTCCATGAGCGTAATTTCGTTATAATTTACCACTCTGCGCAGCTTTTGCCATCATCAGAGGACATGGTGTTAGTTTGTCTTCTGTCCTAATCACATGTTACACATGTGTGTCTGAACAGTGAAGAATGGTCCTGAGCCAGATGGATGCCGGTAAAGCTTTGACGGCGGCGGCAGCCAAAGGAAACACGAGCGAAGTGCAGAGGATGCTGGACGACTGCCGCGTACATCCTGATACTCCAAATGAATTTGGCAGGACCGCTCTACAGGTAAGAAATATTTCATACAAGTTTTAACCTACTGCTCAAATAGGCGATAAACTATAACCTACTTTATAACTCAGTGCAGAAACCAAACAACAGCTACGTGGCTTTTGCTACGTCTTGTTCAGTCCAGCGCCTTTGTGGTACAACAACTTGACAATACCTTTGGCCTAAGCCATGTACCCATTGAACAAGGGCTTTTTTTCCCTATTGTACTGCCACTATCACTGCGCTTGCAAAACATTAAACCAATGTAATTATTTTAGGCTCAACTGAAAGTATTGACTTAACTTTATGTGATTATTGAACATTTATTGCAGGACAGAAAGCATTATGTATTATAAGCAGAGATGGAAAATAACTAATTACAAAACCCAACTGTTACTTTTTCTGTTATTGGGTATATTTTTTGATTGTACTTTTTTGCGTAGATTGTCAAACATGTACTTTTGCTTGTAAATGAAGAGTATGAAACTGTGATTAGTTACATGTAGATAAGTCTCAATTGTCCCAAAGGACGATTGGCTTACTGCTGTATCTGCTGCTTTCCACACCTTCCAACTCACAAAATCCCTGCTCTAATTGGACAGAGCTCAGAGAATATACACATTGTGGTTTAAAACAACTCAGTTCAGTTTACACCATTACATTATATTAAGTATGGATCCAAAATGCAACTAAAATGTAAAAAAATAAAGTAACTAGTTACTCTAGTGTGCTTTTTACTTTTACTTTGCCTTGATTACAAATTTGCAGTGCTCTATCCACCACTGATTATAAGTTAAAGTTTTTGAAGTATTTCAAATTTCTTGTGTAGACTATTCAACACAAACAGACTATCTTTGTCTATTTTAAACATTCAGGTTAAATACACTTTCTTTCATTGTCGTGATTTCATGTACAGGTGATGATGATGGGAAACCCCAAGGTTGCCAGTCTACTGTTACAAAAAGGAGCAAACCCTAACCTCCAGGACAAGCACGGGATCTCACCTGCCCATGATGCCGCCCGCACAGGATTTCTGGACACACTGCAGGTGCTGGTGGAGCATGGGGCTTCTGTTAACATTGCAGACAATAATGGAGCCTTGCCTATACACATTGCTATTTGTGAAGGCCATCGAGACGTAGTGGCGTTTCTTGCGCCTCGGTCTGACATGAAGCATGCCAACACCAGTGGGCAGACAGCCGTAGATGTGGCCAGAGCCTCTCGTGTGCCCGACATGGTAGATCTGCTCTTTGCTCACATTCACAGTTAATGCTCAAACCCTCGTGTTTGTCCTGGTGACTTGAATTTTTTGCTGTGTAAAGGTATGTTTTTGTTAACAGTGGCTCATCATTAATATGTGACTTTGAACATATTATCTTGGCAGCTTATTTTCAGTGGATGGTGGCTACAGTAGACACCTCTTTTGCACAGTGCAATTTCGGCACCTTATACATTTCCCGAGTACATGGGAGTGCACATTTGTAGATAGTTTATTCCTCAGTGTTTTATACTATTACTATTGTGTAACAGTTGATCCATTGTGTTTTTACATTTTGACAAAACTTGACATGGTGTGCACAATTGCTTTGCATAGTTGTTACTCTGATGTAGACATATCTTAACTTTACCCCTATTTATTTGTGGAATAGATTAAATATTCCTGTTACTTTGTAAATAGCCAGTATTGTGCTTGTTGAAATGTTATTTATATAGATTTTTAAACAAGTGATTTTTTTTCACTTTGGTATTTGAAGATGGAATACATAATAAATACATTGAAAATTACATTGTTCATGATATTTTATGGCAGGTGCAATCATCATATTTGCATGTGTGGATCATGGAAAAACTACCTACAAGATAAGTGTTAATTCTGTGAAACTCTTTTAGTAACAAAATTCAGCACTCCGATACTAAAATGATCCATTTTACTATGACAAATGATTAACTCTTTTCAGTTAATTGTAGCAAACCCAAGGTGATTTTCAAGGATGTTCTGACTCCGCTGAAGAATGCCTCCCGATGAGAAGTGCTCCGAAGGTCACAGAGATAAGTGAATTGAGGCTCAAACTGAATAATGGGCAGGCATTGTTGAAGCCTGTAGGTAACCGTGGCACAGATCGCTGATGTTTGTGCTCACAGCTCTCACGACAATGGCTATTTTGTTTGCTTGGGCGCCACAGGCCAACTTTACAAGACTACAGTGAGATAACAGTTCAGCTATTTGCCTGCTACTGTGAACATTGAACATGAAATGTGTGTAACAAAGTAATCTATGGTATTTTTTCCTGATACCATAAAACAAAAAACATACATCATTTACAGACATTTTTGTGAACAACCACTTGGTCGAGCTCACTATCTGCAGAGCAAACTAATCAAGGTGTGTCTTTACATGCTCAAACACTTCCTGAATGTTCAAAAGTATGGGGCAGCCCACTGCAGGAATGGGAACATGAGTCAGCAAACAGAGTAATGCCTTCACCACACAGAAGGTGAAGTCAGATGATCAGATAACAATGATTCACACTGTGCAGACTGTGTAAACACACTTAACCCTAAAAAACAGTTTTGGAATAGTTTTTGTTCTAGATCTTAAACTACAGCAGATAACAAACCATTAATGAGAGCAGAATAAGTCTGACACCAGTTGTACTTTAAGGTTGGAACAGTCACCTTATGTTATCGGACGCAGCCTGGCACAGACTAATTAATCCTCACAATCAAATGTAAACAAAACATGGAACTACTAGACCCATGTACATGCACTCGAAACCAAGTTGCAGAAATAGCTAAACTAAACAAGTCGTTTGTAAAATATTTGCCCGTACATAGTGGTAAAGCTTCCACTGCCACAGAATGATTAATCTGTCAATAATTTACTTAGTATTATGACATTTGTCTTGTTAACACTCCTCATAGTCTACCATAGGTTTTCACACAGGTCCTGACATGATCTGTCTGCATTGAGACCTTTTGGAGTTGACATGGGATAGAGGGCTTTATAAGAAACAGGTTGTTAAAAACACAGAAAGAGAGTACAGAGAAGTACATACATTTAAAACGTTGAATACACATCAAAAGTCAAGTAAATAATTACATTTCAGTCAAAGACCAATTTAAAGACACCAATGCATAACATTATCAGATTAAACATTAAATAAAATTATACATGTGCACTAGCTGTGTGGCAGTATGTAATATGTCCTTTGTGTTAAAAATGCTTTAGACAGAAGTTTTGTCAAAAACAAACTATTTTCAGCTGCCTATTTCCAGCAGTATTTGGTTAAGTTTCATTACCAAACACCAAAAACTAAATCAGATGTGATCATTTGTAAACAGAGCGGCACTGTCCAGTCATAATACGGTTTCTGGGAAGCTTTGTTCGACTTTGTCAGACCTGAGGGAGCAACATGAGACTGTACAATGAGAGGAACGTTTCTGTACACTTCAAACCTGCCCCACAGTTTATGGAAACAAAAAAAAAAACATTAAGGCATGGACATTTTAGAGTGTGCTTACAACCATAGCATTAAAAAATACATAAATAAATATAATATATACAACAAATATATTTGTTTACACATCCAATTGATTAAAATTTGAATCCTCAAACCAAATAATTGCAATCAATGCAGTTCCCTATATATGATTTGTAAAACTTGTGCAATGGTGAATATGAATCACTGACTAATATTGTCACCATTGACCTCATCTTGTGGCTGCTCTGCCTCTACATCTGTGGACAGCTGCTCAAGAAGACTGTCCTCAGCAATGATCCCACTCAGGATCAGCTGAGGACAGTCCCTGAGCTCCACAGGCAGAGGCCCAAAACGGTTTCCTTTAAGGTCCAGCCGCACAAGTTGTGTTAGATAGGACACCCTCGGACTAAGATATGACAGACAGTTGCTTCCAATAGCTAGAGTCCTCAGTCTTTTACAAGAGAACAACTCTTCAGGTAGGATTTCTAAAGAGTTGAAGGCAGCAGAGAAGAACTGGAGCCCTTGAAGGATGCCCACCTCTGGGGGTAGTGAGGTGAGCTGGTTGTGCGACACATCCAGATGCCGGAGCTTGGTGCAGTAAAATAGGCGCGGTGGAAGCTTTCGGATTTTGTTCCAGCTGATGTCCAACACCTCCAGTGAGTGCAGTTTGCTAATGTGATCTGGAATGTATGTGATTTTATTGTGCCACAGTCTAAGAGTTGTTAAACGTTGGCAGTGTTGTAAACTGAGAATTTCCTCTACAGTTGTCAGTCTATTCTCTTTCAAGTCTAACTCTTGGAGATTACCCAGGCTAAAAATTGCACTAGGGATGCGTTCCAACCCACAGCTAATCAACTCTAGTGACACTAGACTGGTTAACTTCTTGAGACTGCTTAATGCCTGGAGCTTGCCCCCCTCGTTGTTGATACTTAGACGCTGCAGCTGTAAGGCCACATCGCCAACGCTGGTCGGGATTTTGGTCAAGTTGCAGCGAAGATTGAGAACCCTTAAAGATTTCAGATCTCTTAGGGAGTCCAGACTTGTACTTCGAGACACCTCATTGCTCAATGGACCATTTAGATGCAATTCTTCAAGATCATGCAATGTGTACATCCATGAGGGCAACTCCTCTACATTTTCAAAGGCCAAACGCAGCACCTTTAAATGCTCTTTGAAAAAGTTCATTGCAGGCAGCTGGAGTTTTGCAGGGCAGTAGATCAGTGACAGCTCTTGTAGTGAATCCAGCTTAGCCACACTGGGCGGAAAGGTGACATTTTTTACTTGTTCCAGTTTGAGAGCTTCCACCTCATTAAGCTCAAAGACTGTGTCAGGAAGTCCAGGCAACATTAACAAATGGAGCTCCAAGCGGTTGCTCGAGTTCTTGGCAAGACGAGTGCGCAGCTTTTGTGCTGTCCACTCATAGTTGAGGTTGAGCTGGTACAGGCGGCTTTCACTGACCTCGGACAAAAAAACTGCAAACCTTTTGGAGTACAGAGAGTCATATTGGTCGACAAGATGCAGCAGGAAGGCAAAGTCATTTTTTACATCGGGAATGTCGCTGATGCCAGTCTCAAATCGGACTTGCTCAAAGGAGTACTCTTTCAGGGGGCGATGGAAGAGCCAGTACAGAGTGTAGATGCAAACCAGACCATAAACTCCAACAAAGCAAATGTAGCAGTACGCAAGCTTTGAGAAAAGAGGGGCTTTGTTATGATTACAACAGAAAATATTAAAACCTGTAAGTTCGGGGGGTACCATGCAGCGCACCACAATCTGAATGTTATGAACCAGCACTGTTGTATAGATCATGACCAATAGAAACTTCAGCACTTTGAGCGAAGTTTGCAGCACATACATGACATACAAGATATCTGCCTCCTCCACATGGGTGCGAAACTTCTTCACTTTTTCAAACAGTGCTTTCGCTTGTTCTCCTTCTTTTTTATCCAAAGCAGTGAGTGTAGACTGAGGCTCAGGAGCTTTTCTCTCCGGGTTAGACTTGACTGATGAGGAGCGGAGAAGACCTGCAGTTTCCTCATCGCCTGTCTGAGTTTTCTCTGAGTGGTCTTTAGAAATAGTGTTCCTCCTCAAACTCACCAGTTTTTCCTCCCCTCTCTCCTCAGAAACTTCACTCAAGGCCCTTGTTGTCCACGGGGAATCAAAACACTTCCCGAGAATGGAGACAAAAAGTTCAATTTTAGAAGAGGTCCCCGGATATTTGAACCAGAAGCTGCTTGCCACCATAAAGACCATTGTATGAATGACAACAAGATACGGGAAGAACTTTGCGAACCAATGGACAAACCTTGTGTAGCAGTAAGCGTTAACAAACACATATTGGTGGATGTCAAGGTCATTTTTACGACCTTTGACCTCTTGAATGATGGGGTTGACAGGGCTCTCAAATGTGTCATTATCTCCATATGTCCTGATGTGGTTGCAGTCAATGGCATTAGGTGTAGGGCTAGTGTAGCGGCTCGGCAGACAAGCAATTTTTTCCTGGGTGATCTGTAGAAATAATATTACAGTGTTACTAAATACAGTAGCTGTAGCTGGAAACAAGGAATGCGTATTATGTTAGATTTCTTCAATTTATTGGCTCTTCAACAAATCAAAAGATATATAGTGTTAATACAATCATCATTTTTTTGTAATAATTGTGAACCCATAAATGTGGTGACTTTATGAAGACAAAAGGAGTGAAAATACAAAGAATGAAATTGTAAATCAGAAATCACAAAAAGCTTGTCATTGTCAGTGAATAAAATAGGGTTGTGCTTTTGCCATTGTAATCACATTTAACAAAGAGAAATATAAATAGGCGTGCATAGTAAAATAAATAAAAGGATAAAAAAACAAAAAACAATTTCAGTTAGATTTCAGTTCACTTAATGTCATATGTATTTTGTATTGCAGCGAGACACAATCTTTAGTTTCATTTTATCTGATGCTGTTAATGTATCATCTATTTATGGGTTTAAGCTTTTTGTTTATAGGGAATATGACTAAGACGAAAAAGATTAATACGAGTTTTGGATTACATACCTGCAAAGTGCACCCAAAAACTCCAAGCATGAGCATAGCGAGACACAAATACTCAGAGAACACGTCCCACCAGGGCTTCAGGACCCTGTACTTGTGGTTCTGCTGTGTGCCCAAGTGTCTGAACTCACCCACTGGGATCATCCTGGATGCGACTCTTCCCTGGATAAAATGAGCGTGAGATGAATGGTGGAGGCTAAAAGACTTTCATACTATGAAATTGTATCATTGTATAAAATGATACAGTGGTGTTGATAAAGGCTTTCTTACAGAGACAATGGATATATAGCCTGCTTCTTACTATGTTTGTTCCTCACTAATATACCAGGCCCTCATTTCAACAGGAGTGCACCTTGTTACAAAGTGGTGAAACTAGTTCGACAACAACGTGAGTTCTTGTAGTAAAGAAAAGTCAGAAAAATACAACTATAACCACTCAAAAGAACCTTAATATTAGTCGGGTAAACGAAAAAAAAAAAAAAAAAAAAGCAAAAAAGCCCATGGTAATAAATTAATGTAATAGCTCCTAATAAGGAAGCAGCGTTACACTGTTATTGTCCATAATTTTACAATGCTGAAAATAACCTGATATATCACAACACAAGAACAAATTTGCAGGCTAGAGTAAATAGATTTCTGTCTCTAAACGAATGCGATAAAGTACAGTGGTGTAAGTAAGTGAACTTACCTGAGCCCGGGGATGATTTGCTGCAGTCCGACAGCACAAATGTGTAGCGCAGGCAAAGCTTTCTTCATGGCCCGGGACAGGAGCCCACGGAGCACACCGGTGTGAAGCGCAGCTCCAAGAACAAACACCATCCCAGAGGGGATTTCAAAATAAAATCCAAAGGCCACACTCACAGCAAAATAAAAGCACAGAAAGATAAATTATACTGTCTTACCTACAATTAGAAATAGATCTATAAACGTATGGTTACGTACTCATTTGATAGTACAGTTCGTCTGGTATGTTGGCGTGTGTTTTACTCTTGCTAAGTCTAATGGTGAGCTTTTTTGTGAAAGGTATGAATTCTTGAACACCACGTTAAAGTATTCAAAGTATGGGGTTGACCAGTCGGATCATGCGTAAATTGTTTGCCAAGGCCCCATAATCTTTGGAGGTTTCCTCTTTAATGACATAATGATGGCATTGGGCATTCACCTGTCGGTAGTTTTACCGGTGGCCAAACAACCGGATGACCACACCCTCATCGCATCCTGTAACTACTACTGTAACAATACTTAGTTTCTTTGATAGATTGTCGTTACCGTAGAAAGATTGACACTGCTTGAAATATATAAAACATTGCATCGTAAACTATTAGCTTTGACGTAATTAATAATTTACTTCAAAAGCGCTTTGGCCCCATCCAGTGGTCATAGCTTTAAAAATCAGCTGAACTACACAGTACATTCACATTTTCCAAATGAAACTCAACACAATTTTACAACAACATCTTTACTTTACAGTGTGTCATTGTACCTTTCTGTACATTTTGCACAAAGCCAGCATTTAAGAATTTTCATACTACAATTCAATAATAAGAAGCGCCTTTGTGCTGAAGCAAAGGTTTTGCAAACATCCACATGCAACTTACTCAAAAACACACCACCAGAGTCCAATTCAATACAAAGGTCGACTCAAGGTCAGTTTGGAAAAAAACAAAACATTGATTCAATTAAATAAATAAAAAATGTTTGTAAATTCTGTACAAGACTTCTTGGAACAACGTCAGTGTATAAAAACCACTAAGAAACCTTGGTAGCTTAAACTGCTGTTAGAAATACACTTCTTTTGCAACTTTGCCACTAGTATACAATATGTATACGTTATACAGTTGCTTTTGATTTTTGAGGTTTATAAAAGGTGTGCAAAAATGGTTCAATGGGATGAAGATGATCAGCAAACTAAATGCTAAACCAACTTCCCTCTATTGGCACTCGTCCTACTAGTGATTCATCACCTACAAAAAGGTGAATTTCTAAATTTCACATTTCAAAAACACATTAGTTATATATCATCACAACAGAGTTTCATGCCTTATCGACTTCTTTCCCACAATATACTGACAAGCTTAATGCCCACACAGGCCTATTTATTGGCACTTTGGAAAACAAGTGCCCATACTGACAAATGCTACAAATAGTTTTCAACGACATACTGTGGTTTTCAGCCCATTGGGAGCCCTTATGTCCCTGTCAAGCCATTTTAAAGACCTTGAAAGGTAGGAAAAATATCCCTGGAGAAAATGTACTTCGTTTATGACGTTTAACTTACATGAATCCAGTAGTGAGTAGAAACCTTTACTGAATCTAACAATGAGGCAGCAAGTGGTGTGTTTTTAAATCCTGTCAATAGATAGTTTTGATGTTGAAAATTGAGAGTTTTGGGACCTAGAATCACGAGTGCCTGTGTGTCCGCTGGTGTGACCCATGAGTGGAGTGGTCTGAGTGTTCGGTTGGAGACGAGCCCCCACACTCTCCGTCCGACACCTGATTCGGAGACAGACCCTTTGGGCAGGGCTCCATGGTTACAGCTACACCAACACCACTTCGCCCCGACGTCATGTGTGTCACCTCTGCCCATGTGTCACTCTCAGGGTCATAACACTCCACACTGTCCAGAAAAGTGTTGCCATCATAACCTCCTGAAGAAGGTACAAAACATGAAATTATTCAAGTACCCGCAACAATAACTTGATGATTTTGATAATCGTTTGATAATCTAGATCAGGAGATGACCACTTCAACAAGCGTTCTGCCCTATTTGAGGATTTTGAATGGACATTCATTGTTTGGATACCATTCAGTCCGACAGTTAACATACACCATACACATGCCTTTACTCACCCAACACATAAATGCGTCCATGAAGTGCAGTGACTCCCAGAGCACTGCGCCTGTGCCTCATGGAGGCAGCAAAGCTCCATGTGTCAGTTTCCACATCGTAGCACTCTACGCTGTTCAACTGATTGGTACCGTCATAGCCTCCCATGACAAAAATGTGATTTCCAAGAGAACACACACCTAAAGAGAAGTAATATGACAGCATTCTCACTCATGGAAAGAGAAGATATACAAATTGCATTTATATTATGTTTTTTGCTTACCAGCCCCAGAGCGAACAGTGTTCATCGAGGCTATAGACTTCCACTCGTCCCTCTCTGGGTTGTAGCACTCACAGGAACTGAGGCGATTTGCTCCATCGAACCCCCCAACGGCATAAAGCAGCCTGTTAATGACTGCCACACCAACACCAATTCGACGGGTCAACATGGGGGCTACCAATTGCCACTCATCCTTCTCTGGATCATACCTGCAAAAACAGTAATTGACAACTCATCACCTGCAAGATGTATGTATAGTAAGTATTTACTGAAGTATATTTTATCGATAAGTCCAATCTTCTTTTGTAATAGTATGCAAACACTCGTAAAGGGTTCATCTGAGGACAGAAGAATTTTGCATGGGGAATTTTTAAACTTAAATTCATATTGCAAAACTCCCTTCAAACAATCTGTTTGTAATTAACCATAACACATTGCACAGTCATTCTGTAACTTCTTATGTTGGACAATGAATAATTCAAGCACATTAACTTTCAGTTTACCAAATAACAAAACAAAAAAGCTAATATCTGTCTTCAATAACATACCTTTCAACACTGTTGTGATGAATACAGCCATGCGATCCACCCACTGCATACAGCATGCCATCAATGACTCCAACTCCGATTCTGTTCCGTGGCACACTCATGGGTGCACAGGGGAGCCAGCAGTTGTTCATGGGGTTGTAGCAGTCCAGTGCATTTGCATCCATGTTGCCATCAGGGGCGTTGTTTCTTCCTCCCACAGCATAGAAGAGCCCACTGATGACGCAGGCAGCCAAACCACTGCGAGGGACCTGCAGGTCAGCCAGCCTCAGCCACGTTCCCGTACAGGGGTTATATGCCTCCAGATAACTGAGAGACTGGCGGAAATAGCCCCCTGCAGTATAGATCAGCTGAGGAACCTTTGGCGTACGGCAGGGGATTACTTTGGTGGGTTTGTGGAGGGTGAGGTCCTGAAAAATCTGAGCTAGGTAGTCTTTACACTCTGGATCCCACTCCAGAGACTGTAGCTGGGTCTTCAGGAAGTTTGGGGTGAGCGAGTGACAGCGGACAGCCTGAAGTAACGCCTGGACATATGGTTTCCGATTTTCACGGTCGTACCGAACCCATGCCACGCAGGCATGAAACACTTCAGACTCACAGCGCACGTTGAGCTCGTCCCGGCTGATGAGGTTAACCAGTTGGCAGTGGGACAGGTTGAAAAATTCTTCTTGTGTTGCCACCTAAAATATGATTTAAAAAGATAAATGGTAAATATAACAAATAAACATGACACAACAGGCTAAGTACATGTTACAAGTATAAATGTTTAATTGTTCTGTCCAGGAGGTTCTCTGTAACACTCATTTTACTATTAGTATGCTACAGGTCAGCAATGACTCACTGACCTCATGCTTTACAACACTACAGTGAGGCAAGTAGATAATAACTGAAGTCTGAAACCACAAATGCAAACGGTTTTGGCCGAATACATTTGGTAAAGCATATTTTTACTAAAAACTGCATACTAGCCCAACATTAAAAATCGAACTCCTTACTTGACTGAAGTTCAAATAGATGTATTCACGGGCCTTCTGGTGAAGCTCTGTACAACCGATCTGTTCAGCAAAGTTTGCGATGCCGATAGCATTGCTGGGATCAAGTTGCTGAACCAGGAAATCACAGCAGGCTTTTACCACACAGTCGATCTGGTACATAACAGCCCCATTCATAACATGGATCACACACTTCTCCCCAACGGAGATACTAGCTGTGTAAGCAAACTCGATGAGTCGTTCCATGACCTGGGGATAAAAAAAAAGAACACAAAGAATATAAATAGGATATTACAAGTTTCTAACAAGTTGTGTAATGTTTAGAGCGTCACAAGATATAACAATCAAATTGAAATCACAATTTCAGTTGGTGCAATTATCAATTTGCGAATATTGCAATTTAGGTAATACAATGTTCATTTTGAACAACAAATCTTGCTGTTATTGAAAAGAAAACTACTAACCCTGTAGTTTTTAGACCTCTAAAAACATGTTAGTTTATCATTTCATTTGCTAGTTTTTTCTCTAATCTTAATGCTTTTGGATGAGTCTTGTTTTATTTTTGCTTGTACACTCTTGTTTCATTATATTGTAAGTGCTGTTTTTATTGCTCTGCTTGATGTTGTTCAGCACCTTGGTACAGATCGGATGTTTTAAATGTGTTCCATTAATACATTCTGACTGCATTTTTAAAGGTGAATAAAATAATGAAAAAAAAAATAATAATGAAAAAAAAAAGTTATTTTTAGATATATATTGCAAATATAATTGCAATTATATTTATAAGCCTGGTCAATTTAACTAATCTAAAAATTAGGGATAAATCTGTTGTCTTTGCAAATACTCCATCAATAAATTTCTTTTACCACACCTATTGCAAAGTCATTGTGAGAGACTACAAAAGTATATAATATAATATATTCTATTTGCAATAGAAGATAGTTTGAAGACAGAACACCCTCACCTTTGGATGAATCCCTTCGATGGACACCACCTCCATCCCGCACTCCTTAAGACCGTTAGTGAACATGGCCCTGAACACTGGAGAGGATGAAGCCAGCACCACTTTGTGAGCCACAAAGTCCACGGCCTCCAGGTCTTTGTAGCGCACTCTCAGCGTCACGTCGCACAGCTGTCGCTCCAAGCGCAGCTCGTTCATGATTCTGAAGGCGGCTGCGGTGTGACTCTCCAGAGTGTAGCTGAAGACACGGTGGCCATTGCGCGTGGATGGAGTCACCAGCGCTTTGCATTCTGTCAGGCACTGTGTCATGACCTACCCTTTCTCCACCTATGAAGTGTCCACCTCAACAACTGAGCAAAGTGCAGCAGGACATTTTTGCACCATACACTAAAATGATAGAAACAAAAAGAGCCTGGCAGAACGCAAAGTTACACTGATGTAACTCCCAACTCATGTGGCAATTAGCGTTTCCTTGTTCTGTTCAAGACAGTCCAGTCACTAATTATGATGGCATTACTGAAGGGATCCATGGTACTTTCCAGTCATGGCTGTGTGGCCAAAAGCAGTTGCAACATTGTTATAATTATATCAGCCTAAACTCCTGAGAAGAAATTAATCATGGGAGTTAAAGACTTGGTCTTTGAACAACACTGTAGAAGAGGCAGAGGAGGGCTTGTTGACTCTATGCTGAAGAAATGAGTCAAGTGCCAAACGTGGAAGAGGATACCTTCCTCGAGGTTACCAGCCCAGGAATTTCTTTGCAGAGTTGTGATTACAAGACAGAAGCTTGTTCTGATAAGAACTGCAAAGAGAAAGGAATCAAGTTGAGAATCAAAACCACCACTTTAAACAACTACTAATAGTATTAAGTACATACAGAGGCAATTTTCCATAAAACAGAACTTAGTTATTAATAGTAACTAAGACATGAAACGGTGTCTTTAAAACAGTAAATATGGCTTCTCTTTTTAGACTTGTGCTATAGTGCACGGGGAACAAATGTATTAAAATCAGGATCATATCTGTGACATCATCCAACTGGCAGTCATGGTTTGAGGAGGGTGTGTTAACATTTTACAACAACTTCCTTAATTTTTTTGGTCTTCTTTTCCTGTACCAATGATTCCATAAATGATGATTTCAGTGTAATAACAGTTTGTGTAAATCATAAATCCAAATCCAGCCACCTGAACGTCTTTCTACTCTGATGTGTATTGATCCTGTTCAAACCAAAACTGTCTTGATTCATGTCGGGGAAAAAACAAAAAACAAAAAACAACTAAAACATTGGCAGGACACTGGACAGCAAGAGTCAGGGTTACTCAGCAACAATGATGAGTTGACACTACAGTTATATAACAAGGCATAGCCAACATGTGGAACACATGACTAATCATTACCATAAGTTATGATAAGGGAGTTCACTAGCTGGGTGTAGTAAATGTCAACATGCAAAAATGCCTCACAATAAAATAGTTCTAACTCTTAAAAAGAACAAAGTCTGTCCTTAGTAAAGCCCACTGTAACACGAAGCACAGAGTGATTTGATTCTGATTTACTGCTGTGGCTTTCCCTCCAGGTTTCTGGGTGAAATAGTTTAGTGGAACATATTGCACAACTTGTCCTCACCACATCCAAAACTGACAAACAGGCTAGTCCAAAATGTGTCTATAACTTCCTAGTGAGTTTTGTATATACCACCTTCAAAATAAATTTAAATGACTGGGAATTCTTCAACAATAAAGAATTGCTTTGTCTGCCAACTTTACTTTTTACAGAATACCGGATTCCCCGCTCAGTGATTGTCATTAATAGACTATGTTTGCCTCCATAGTCTAAATTAAAAACCTGGACTATACACTGGCATCATAAAATCACACTTTCTTGCCCATTGTATTATCATTTAACTAGGGCTGCAAATGCAACTAATGATTATTTTGCTAATCCACTGGTATAGAGATTATTCTTTCGGTTAATCGGTTACCACTTTGGATTGTGAAAGGCCTGTGAATTTGAGATTTTTACAAAGTGATGCTTTAGCTTGAAGTGTATACTAGCAGACAAAGTTGTTTTTTCATCAAAAACACAAAATAGATTTTGGTGTAATTTCTGCTTTGTTTAAGTCATAAAACCTCTTCTCTTGGCACATGGTATGTTTTGGAGTCTGTGTATAGATCAAATAGTGATTATTCGATTGCTAAATGAGTTTACAATTATGTCAATAATTAATTTGACATTCTTAATTGATTAACTTGTTTCAGACCTTTACATTCACATTTAACTAAAGTAACTATATTGGGCAAAAAATAACTGCTTAAAAATTAATAATAGACTTTACTCAGCAAATTTTAAGATCAAATTATTAAAATTAAAATTATTTGGGCCACCATAGTCTACTCTCCCCAGATCTATAGGAAACACTGCCTCGCTTCATTCGGGTGTCATGTTCACCCAAATAAACAAAATATTGAACGCTCAGTTCAGACTAACCTATCTAACTAATGCCTGTCACACAAATTATTTAAAGTGAAACTAAACCAGATAAAGGGTGTTTTATGGTGATTCACTGAAGGTGCCAGAAGTCTCCAACCAAAACATGACCCAGAGGGCAGCAGCTGCTTACATAAACTTACATGGAAGAAGTGGCGCCCTTCAAGACATTAGACTCAGCAAAGACATTATTTTGTGCGTATTTAGAGGTAAAAATGACAAGCAGCCGCGTTTGCACACAGCCAACAACAATGACTGTCCAAATCTGCAGTGTGGGATAAAGCCTACTGTGATTGTTTACGCGTAAATAACACGTTTTTAAGACAAACAAGTGGTTCTCGTGAGAATTTGTGTCGGAAATTACGCTGACAGACAGAACAGCCCTGTAATAATAGAAATAAGCCTACGCGATGATTAGAAATCTAACCTACCCGGCTGTAATTATAAATCAGTAAAACGTAATCTTGTTTAATGTAGTAGTGAAACTGTAATCGTGGAACAAAAGACACTCACGTAATCTAGCTCAGGTCCTCCATCGCAGTTTGCAGAGCTGTGTCCGCCACAGAGGAAGGAAAGAAGCTGTAACTCACCATGACTAAGCATTGAACCAACCCACATTACCTTCACAATAAAAGCCTGTCTCAGCCGTCACCCATTGTTAAAACTGGGTCAAACTGTGCCCCAAGGCTGGAAACCTTTATTGTGAAGGAGCCAGGACCCATGTAGTGTAGTATAATAAAACTAGAAACACAGATTATATGGTAACCCATAGTAACCAATAGCCAATTCCAGCAGCCATGTTGTGACTGTAAAATTATGCTCACAAACGCCAACAAACTAAGAGGGAATAGTTATTAAACCGTTGAAGAAAATAATTGTAAATTTAGTTCACCAATTCTTCATAGACGGGCATTTTATGGCATCCAAAAATATATGTATAAAATATAGACCTGCGGTGTTTCAAAGGTGAATATTACTTTTCATGATTCAGAGGAAAAAAAACATTCCTAACAGATCCAGGTAGAGTTCTCTGCATTATTGGGATCACAAATATACTTAATTATATTTCAAAATTCAAATTTGGGAAATCCTTTAATTGGTGCATTTTCTGGCCCTTTTTTTGTTATTTTTAAATTAGAATTTTGCTGCTCTCACCATCACAAGATGGCTGCCACAACTGCCAGGGCAACAGAATCAATGGTCTCGCTAGCCTTTATTATAGCCATGGGTCCTGTGGGTCTATGGTATTTATCAGAATCAGAATCAGAATTAAAATGACTTGTATTCATCTCCAAGGGAAAATTATTTTCATTACAGAATATATATATATATATATATATATATATATATATATATATATATATATATATATATATATATATATATATATATATATATATATATATATATATATATATATATATATATATATATATATATATATATATATATATATCTCCTTGCCCCAAGTGGAGGAGTTCAAGTATGTCGGGGTCTTGTTCATCACGAGTGAAGGAAGGATGGAGCTTGAAATATTGACAGACAGATCGGTGAAGCGTCTGCAGTGATGCGGTCGCTGTTTCGGACCGATGTGGTAAAGAAAGAGCTGAGTCGAAATATTGTCCCCATGTAACTGATGTGCCAATTTTCCTGGCGTGCATATGCCTGATGCGGCTTGATGATGGCGCACCTTATGTTCACAAGCTGACATGATCACTCCGAGAACCGGAGCACCGGCCCCGAATAAGCGGAAGAAGATGGTATGATATGGCGTATATAAAAAGCTAAATTGAACATATTACATATTATTTGAAGTCCAGTTTGTAATGTGCATTTCATTTCTCTCACAACAACAAAAACTTGACCAGTGTTACTGCCAATTACTGGTCGCACTATTACACGCTAGATGGCAGTATAGCTCAAGCCACGACCACTGGTACACTGGCCCTTAACACATCTTAGTCAGTTGTCCAACTATTTTCAATTCAGTCCAGTGAATGATCGCGCGAGTCTCTGCCAAACATGCGTAGGTCATGCTTTAGTTTTCATGTAATGACTAATGGGGCTTGTGCCTGTGGAGGTGTTATTGCTTTGTTGCCTGGAATGTTCCATAGCGTGGCATTAAAATGATCAGTCTTGCATTAATTTAATTGAATGTATTGCTTTATTTGGTCTGGACAGCGCATGTTAGTGAACACGAAACTCCGGAATTAAATTAGGGTTAGTTTTCACTGATTGTCCTGCATTCACTCTCACAACACACTCTCATTGACACATCTATTGTACATGTTTTTTTGTTGTTGTTTTTTTTGTGGGCGGGGAAACCTGAGCACCCGAAGGAAACCTAGGCAAATTCAGTTAGAACATGCAAACTCCAGACAGAAAGGAATTGGCATGTTCAATCAAATTACAGGAATGTTTTTTTCAAAAAATCTTGAAAAACATGCATTCTTCCTGTGAGCTGGGTTGCTTCTCCACAGATCTGACCTGTAAGCCAAGTGGTGTCACCCGATTGTCTCCTTCAGTGCATATGGACAGGATTCTCCTCTGTCAGAGCAATGTGGACAGAAGGTCAAAGTGTGGTTATGGCCAATGTTATACTCGGATGACAGATTAGAGAAACAGAAAAAGACAGTTCATATTTTCTATCAATGCCCTATTGTGAGATTTCTAAAACATCATAGCTATGACGACCTTATAATAAACCACGGTATATAGGTCAATGCCATTACCAGATGTGAAACAAGGAGGCCAACTTCCTTTGTAGCTTCTTCATAAAATGTTCCTTCAAGGACAGTCGCCCCCAAAATAATAGACAGAGACATAGTGAGGCGTGCAGACAGTTTTACTGAGGAGATAATACAAACAAACTTGAAACACAGCTGGACTCTTCAGTGGAAAATGTATTTCTTTTATAAAAAGAAAAATAAAGTTTGCTGCTGCTACATTTTACAACAGATGAGATAGAACATTTTAAACATACTGTAAAAAATGTTTACAACACAAGCTATACTCTGCCACTGTGGGTCACAATCAACATTCTCAGAGTAATAGTAGAATATATGAAAACACAATAATTTAACAAAAATACACAGTATATAAGATATAAGAAGTCATTACATTACTTTAACTTTACACAGATGGACACACAAAAAATATTGGTACTAAATACTGAGTAGAAATCACTTAAATGGGAAAAAATCCTAACCACTTTTCCACAGTGCATCCAAATGTTGTTTCAAAAGAGCAGAGAATTGTAATTTTACACATAACTAATTAATCTATCATGAAATGTCATCTTTCACTCTTTCGTTTTTGGTTTTTCCACAGCCACAAACATACAATATAATCAAGAGCACCCTGTGAGCTCGAACCAGCGATACCCAGGTGGGTGCACTGCAGGTGGTGTCAGCACGAGAAGAGAAAATGCTTACGGAAAACAAAAATAGAACACACAGCCACCATCCGGGTTCACCAGGAACCAGCCTCGTAAGTGACCTGGGGCTACAACACTGTGTTCATTCAAATGCAGTTATTCTACTTCATAGCTTTTACTGCTTTTCACCACATGACTCTTCAGTGCAAATTAGAATATTCAATCAATATTTACATTTCTACGTTCACATCTTTTTTGCACCTTTAACTTTTTGCATTACATAATAGATACACTGTACTATAGGCCACACTTTCACAGGTCTATAAATGTGTTTCTGTGGCTTAAAATTCAGTCATTTGCTTCTGAAGTTGGTTTACGCCTTGAAGAGTTTTGGGTAGAGGGTCCTTACTGGAGATGGTGTGGTGATAACATTGCCAGAGGAAATAGTGGTCTCTAGACCAGCCTCTAATTTCTGTGAGGCTACTTCAGTTTTACTAAAACTGCACTCAAGGAAAGGCATGCCGAGCTTCTTCACCTGACCATCGCTGGTCATTAGACACGGTCTACAGAGCAGCCTCAGGATGGCTCGTCTCATGTCCTTACTGGTCAGGGTGTAGATGATGGGGTTGAGGAGGGAGTTGACAATGGCTACTCCCAAGAAATATTCCACCTTGTAGAGCACACTGCAGCTGCCTGTAGGGCAGACGAAATCCAAGAGGAGGAGGATAAAGAGGGGCATCCAGCAGGCGATGAAAACCCCCAAAACAATGGTAACTGTCTTCAGGAGGGCAATGTACTTCTGGGATTTTCGGGCTAAACCTTTCCTCACACTCCCAGTGAATGTCAGTTTCTGACGCTGTGTGTTATTGCGGACAATGCGGAATACTCTGATATACAAGACCACAATGGCCAGTAAGACCGCAATGAAGACAGACACACAGAAGAGGATGTAGCTTTTGGAGTAGAGGGGCAGGACTGTGGAGCACTGCTCCAGTCTGTGCATACAGTTCCAACCCAAAATGGGAAGGACACCCAAGAACCCTGAAAGGGCCCAACTTGCTCCGATGAGTGCCAGCATCCGCCCTTTCTTTGCACCATGGTATGGCCTCATGGTTACCATAGTAACATGGCGCTCAATGGCGATGGCCAATAAACTGATTACAGAGGCAGCAAGGGTGATGAAGACCCCTCCCTCTCTGATGAACCACAGCAGAGGGGTCAGTTTTAAAGAGTTAGGTCCAGACATGACGATGTTGGCCATGTAAGTGATCCCAGCCAACAGGTCTGACAGAGTCAGATTCCCCAGCAGATAGTACATGGGCAAGTGGAACTTTTTGTTCCTCCAGATGGCAATAAGCACCACTGCATTCTCCAGCACAATGAGCAGACACACCACTAGGAACACTATACTCTCCGGCTTCAGTCCCTCACAGCGGTTCTTCAGTTTGCCTGTGTAATTGTAATGGTCCACAATCACAGAGTTGTCCAGGTACTCCAAGAAGAAGTGCAGAAAACTGTGAGGAGGAGAGGCTGTTGACAAGGGTGGTATGGACGTGGTGTATCCTGTCTCAGAAGTTGTATCCATGTTCTGTGCTGCTCCACTGGTGATCTGGCTCTCAGAAATGTTTATGAAGTCAATTTATTTATCATCTTTTGACAAACACAAGTTTGAAGCCAAACAAATAGTTTAGGGATATTTGATCATCTTTCATGGTCGACTTAAAGGTTAATTATAATCCTTCCAGATGGAGTTTATCTCTGTGCCAGAGAACAGTGCTCATGAGTTCTGCAAATAATAAAACAAAACAGACAGTTAGTTCAGAATGTTCATGTAGCAGACCACTGATGCAAATTAGTCACTATACTCTAGGGTGTTTCTAGCTTATAATGTCTCATGTTTAACATTTTATTTCAAGTTTTAAAATTTTAATTGGCACAAAAGACAGTGCTTTGGGCTTCCAACAGTTATGTTACAATAAAAATACACTAGAAGACTGCATGGTTAAAGGTACATAAACCCAGAGCTTTGGCTGGATCATATAACATGGTAAGCAGCAGAAGCAGCAGACTTTACCATGCACCAGAAGCATTAAAAGTGTTGTAAAAGCAGCAATATTGTTAAACAAGAGATGTGTTCAGTATTACCTTGAAATCTTTTTCCCTTCTTCTGCTTTGCGTATTGTTTGAGTGATGAGAATCCAAACATGAGCAGCCAGTGACTCAGAGGCCGTCTGACAGAGGAGTGAGAGTTCACTGAGAACTTCACACAGAAACTCAGAGAGGGGCCGGCCCAAATCTAGCCTCTCCTACTTGCACTGGTCACCCTTACACAATATGATCATACATGTCTCTTTTGGATTGAAGCACTGGATTCAAAGTAATAAAAAAGTATTTCAATACAACACAGTCCCTAATAACAGACTTTAATGTAACATTCTATGAACACAGTTTGATAAAGTGTTATTTTTACATACTGTATTTGTATCTTGTTTTTTTTCAATATTGCAATAATATATTTACCAGCGCCTCTCAAATGACTGATGAGAGCTTTAATGAGAATAGTAGCATACCAGAAGTACTTTCTACTCTACAGCTAAACACATTTGCAAGTACTAAATACATTAACAGAAGAATCGGATTCATGTGAACAACCAGTTTTAACAAGATGTTACTGTAACTTGCTCTTTTTTGTGAATTGGATCTTTATCTCCACATTATTACTTCCTTGACAGTCTGTAATATTACTCTCATTCTCACAGTGGATGTGGACCAGAGTTAGCCTCGTTCCCACAGATGTCAGCGTGCTTTGACTTGCTGCAGCTCCTCACCTGTTCTACTTTCCTTCGGGGCGTGCAGAAATTTCATCAGGACACAACAAGCCAGGCCTACAGGTGAGTGGGACAGAACTGCACTCTTTATTGGCTGCTTTTTCTGTGGATTTCAAAGACTTTGTTTTTGCCCGGAGCTCTCATCCATAAACCTAGATCCATAAACAATCGCTTTGCAGTTAGCTCTCCAGTGCTGCAGAGAATAGACTGTTTTATTCAAATGCCTTTCCACCACATTTTGACGGTTGAGAAGCCTTTGTTTGAAGCAGTTGTTTTGCTGCTACTGTTCAAGCAGTACTCTTTTGTGAAACCAATTTGTTGTGGGATTAGTGCACTCAGTAGTTGTGTACACTGGATTCACACTATTGCCTTTATAGTTTCAGTGACTCCAGAGATGTTGGTTGAATAGCACCATGACTTTTTTTGGCAGAAAGAAATTTTACAACTGGTTGATAGAAGAAGAAATGTAGATAAATAACAGTGAACATTTTTTAATTTGTCATAGTCTCAAAATTATATATTAAGATTATTCAGTTAAAGTGGTTGTGTTGCTGTTCTATAACCAATGATTGTGGCTCCAGTGGCTCCAAAAAGTGACTGAATAAATGGATATAGTTTAAAGGATGATCTTAAAAACCACTGGCACTAACACACCAGAAGAACCGATGCAATAAATCAGTACAGATTCGATAAACATAACTTAACCTCTCATATTTGATTTTGTGGATAATAATCAATATTTAAATGTTTTTATTTATCTCAACATTATTTATTGCATATCTTTCAACGCTTATTAAAATTGGTTTTATTTGTCCTTTGACCTTATAATACAAGGATTAATTATAGTCATACTTTGAGAAATGCTGTCAAACTTTTAAACATATTTACAAAGATTACTTACCTCTTCTTTATTGGAAATGAGTATGGTGCTTTTTAGGAGGAAGATCCCTATCAGGACAACAGTGAAGGCTATAATATTTTGCCAAGACCTCACTTCAAAAACTGTAAATCAGAAGTTTAGACTGTGTAGATGAGTGATCGAGCAGACACAAGAGCAGGAAGGAAGAGCAACCCTCTTTCATGTCATACTGATGTCTCACTTTGTCCAGTCTGTTTTTTGTTACTGTTTCATCCTTCTTTTTACTACTCTTTTCCTCTATCTTTACTGCCCCGTCCCAGCTGGCTGAACTCATCTGGTTTTGTCCTACAAGAACTTTACATTGACCTTTCTCCACTGGCATTTGATGGTAAATCAGACGTCTTTAAAGGAGGAGGTTGCTGCCATTTTTTATGTCAAGGTCTAGCAATGGTGTGAAGAATGTAGAAAAAATTACAATGTTACAGCTGAACATTGCTTTATTTAACTGTTTTTGATCCTCTTTTACCCAGCCTTGCACACCATTTCATGCTATTATTGTCCTCTGCATTTAAATGGAAATGGTCATATGACATAGTTCTTTATCAGTAATGGTGATTAATTAGGTCACAATATAATCAAAATAACTAAACTAGAAAGAAACTAGCAAACGAACTAGACTATTTTAGAAGCAACATTAAATATTTTTAATTCAATCTATCCAAAAAATACATCTAAATGTGAAGTGCTATTTTTATTTGGCCGTTTTTGACACATTTACTTTATTGAGTCATTCAAAAAGTTCAATTTCATAAAACATGGTCACAAACTTGAGGAATACTGTAGTGTTAGACAACTAGAATGAAAGAAAATTAAAGATTTCTCTGTTATTTGGTCATGGTCTACACTCACTGGCTCTCTTCCTAGTTTCAAATGGTCAAGTGGTGAAGAGTGAAGTGTCACCGTGGTGCAACAATGAAACAACCAGATCTAAATCAATTGTGCAACCCATCTTTTACTCTCTACTGTTTTATCCATTGAAAAACATTTGCACAGCGCTCAAAATTGCACTCTTCTACTTACTCCTTACAGCTGGAGTGCATCAGCATTTTCCGCGGCTTCATAACATTTCTAATTTACCGCCACCCACTAATATTCTGTCAAGTCCTCCTCAGCCCTTTACTCCACGCCACACGGTTCAGACAGGAGGTCTCTCTCAGGCTCCTCATCACCACTCTATCCTCGCTCTAACCCTCCTGATAAGTCTCTGAGATCACACTAACCAGACCTGCTGCTGTGATAAGAACATTCTTCACTGCCAGGAGTCGAAGGCCTAGTTTCCCAGTGAGGGTCCTTTGTTTGAAGTCCAAAGTTAAATCTCTGGTGTCCTATGACTTCATGGTGTTGTGATGCATGACGATAAGTACAGGCCACTCATCATCACTGTTTACTACTCGGTTTCTCCAGCCGATTTGTCGCGGTTTTGGAAATGCGATTTATGAGGATACAAGGTTCTCTTTTGAAGTTCAGGCCACGCAGGATTCAGTAGGAGGATGAGTTCAGGGGGAAAGTTTAAGAGGGAGTTTTGGAAGAAGGGGGTGGTGTGGCTTCATCCTCTGATCACAGCTGACTTGTTGCTGTAGATACGCAGATATCTCCTTTGACAGGAAAAGGCCCCCCAATTGCTTTAATTGCTCTGATAAGAAGAGATAAGACAGGACAAAGACAATGTAATGATGCATGTCCCAGTGTGAATGTGAGAGTTCGTGAAAGTTTGCAAGATTTAGTGTTTTTTCTGACACATTCCTCTGCTGTTTTCTTTATATCCCAGTAATTACACATGACAAGATGCAGTTAGTTAGTTCCAAGTACCCAGCTGACACCATTTCATAATTTTCATAGTTTAAGCATTTTTGTGTTGTTTTAGCCCAACTTATACCACGGTCACAGAGAATTCCAGTACCAACTGTAGTAATTCTGTTTAACGCATAAGTAAGTAATTGTCAGTAGACAGGTTTTTCAGCTTCACAAGTGGATTATTTCAGTTTGTGGTCATGGTAGAAAAGAACTTGTTTACTTAATTCTTACTTACTTACCTACTCATGCAACACACTCTTGTGGAAACCTGTAAGGAGCGGTGAAGGATTGTAAGCACTAATCTGAGCCTGAACCAATCCTGGTTAATTTATAGACAATTGGGTATTTAACTTCTTTTTGCTTATGGCTGATTGTGTGTCTTTACTGTTTCCCTGAAGTGTTTCCCTTCTGTCTGCAGTTCAAGTGGTTCGGGTCATTACCACTCTCCTGTGGCTGTTTCTTTTGGGCCGTCCCATGCAGCTGTGTTGTGTGACTGCAGCCTGGAGTGTTCTGGGCAGCGCTGACAGACTTCTTCTATAATGGGATCCAGACATGCTCCTTTCTCTGCAACTACAGCTGTAACTCTTCTGAACGATTCAAGTTGCGATGTGGTCATAGTCAGTAATTTAACGGTTAACCGAGATAAGGCACGAATCCAGTGTGTCTCCTCAGGTACTTAACACAACAGTGTGAGCATGTCTGTTGTTTTCCTTAGACTTCCAATGAATCTATAAATGTCTGTCTATTCCAAGGAAACACTTCTGTAATAAATGAATCCTTTTCTACTGAAGACTACGCATGTCTACTTTTCTTTTCCTTTATGTTTCTTTCTGTTTTTCTTCTTGGCCCCTTGAAATTCCATCTTGCGCTTCCTTCCTAAAACCAGTAAGAATGTAAATGGATGCCAGATCTTCCAGTTCTGGCTCCATCTCGCATCTGGGATATAAAATGTGCGGCCAAGATGTTCATAAGGTGAAAGTGAGGAGAGGAGCAAGTGACGGACTTTCTTTAAACATTACTTCTTCCTCTTGGCTGATGGGTCGTCGTTCATATGTCTCAGTTTAAAATGTGCTTTATAAACAGAGAGGCAGAATGGGCGCAGATCCAGCTCAGTCAAGCACACCATAGCGAGCGTGTGGAGAAGTGATTTGAACTGTAGTCCCATTTCCTCTTTATTCTTTGTGCATAAAGAACATGAAAACATCAATTTACTGCATTCCTTTCTTATATGAAATCTTTTACAGTGCTTTGGCTCAATATCTCTTCCATTTGTGGTCAGCTCTGGCGACTTCACATCAAAAATGAAGTTTAGATCATGCAGCAAACTTATTATAACACCAAAACGTTTCATTATGTGATCCTTACTAAACATTTGAGAAAATGTAGGAAGATATATAAGATAAGAGAAGTTTTATTTGTCCCACAGTGTGGAAATTCCAGTGTTGCAACACACAAATAAAGAAGAGTAGGAACATACAATCAGAAAAAACAAGATAAACAATTTCTTCTCCTTTACTTTTGTTCCAGGCATTAATGTTGTCTATTTTGCACACTGTAACACAGTCACTATATTCGTTGACTCTAGTAAACAGTAGGACTCAAGCCAAGCGTGTTGGTGCTTTCTTGTCCACACACGCTTTGTACCTGTTCATCTGTTGTTACATCATTTACTTGAGGAACATTGTTCATTATTTTAACTATTGCCTGAGAAGACTACTATGTCATATGCAAATAAAACATTCATGCATGCTAAAAAAAAGAAAACAGGCAAAAGAAAAACAAAAAGTTAGTCACACTTTAATGTAGCCCCAGTTTTAAACCAGGCTGGTAGTTAAGAGTTGTGTGCTTCAGTGACTGCACTTGCAATTGCAATTATACATAATAAACTTTACTCTTTCCTTCTGAAGGACATGTGAATATAGTATTAGATAGTGTAATTTTACCGTAGATTTTGCCCTTCTAGCTTTGAACTTCTCCAGTATTTCCCAAAACCCATTGAAAGTTAAATGCATGATGTCATCCGAACTCTGCTACCAATTTAGTGCGGTTCGGACAAAGTCACTGCTCAAACTGAATGTTTTCTTCAGCCCTGATCTTGCATATCTGTGTCACTCACTGCTTTGTACCCCAGCCTCCTCCTCTGTCTCTGCTGAAACCACATTTCCAAGCAGCTTGTTCCATAACGCTGCATCGTCAGGTCGTACACACTCCAGCAGCTGGCTCTTGTTTCAAGCACGAGTCCGGGCTAAAAGCAATATTACATCTGTACTGACAGATTGTAAGCACGTAGCAGCTGTACTCTACTAATTGTTCCTTGGCTAAAACGTGATAGCAACCTTTATTATGTTTGAAAAGTCTCCTAATGTGAACTGCAGGTATTTCCGCCGAGCCTTAGCAGCGGCAGAAAATACATCAACTTCAAGAGTTTCACAGACTCGCAAGGGAATTCTGGTAATTCTTTTGCAAACCTTTAAGATAGACTCGGCTAACCGAGAGCGCAACTGCATGGCAGACAAAATCGGCACAAAAGTAATTCTCTGATTGCAGAAGAAGAAGAAAATCCATATGCAAGATACAGAAATCTTTAGGTAAATTAAACTTGTCAGGTCAATTCATTTGAAACTCAAATCCTTAAACTAAGCAATCCCACATACTGTTGCATGGACATAAATTCAGCTCACAACACTACAGTCCATAGTACTATTAAAACGCCAAGCAGGATTATAAAAACTGCACACTGTGAATGTACCAAAAAACTGGGACATTAAAAAAAACCCAACATATATATAAAGTACATAGATTTGCTAAAGAGAAGCGAAACAGTGACACATCCAGCCTAAGACAAAGAAATTATGTTTTTAAATAGGCAGCTTCCTGAAACGTAGACACACACACACACACGCGCACGCGCGCGCACACGCACACACGCACGCACGCACGCACATACACACACACACACACACACACACACACACACACACACACACACACACAATTTAAGTTGTATCACAGGTTGTACATGTTTTCCAGTTTTTGATTCCTCTACCATGGAGAACTACTGCTTTTAGATATTTGATTTGATTTGATTGAGAAGAAGGAAGTAATTTATCTGTTTCACATATATGCTGCAATCATTGTGTTTTCTTTCTTTCTTTTTTAGTTATGACGGCGACTTGTTGGAGCTGGCACACATGATAGCATCAAACAGATTATGTTGGTCTTCCCACTGTTGCCCTGGTAACAAATCTATAAACGACTGACAAAACAGGCTTCTCTTGAAATCTGAGTTTTGATCTATTTTAGCATTTAAATTTGAGTTACTTTTCCCAGCGACTTGTTTTCGGAAGCCCAGTTATACGAGGCAACGGGCAGTATACTGCTCCCAAATGAGTCCCTATGGTCTCCCTTATGGCTTCTCTATAACTGCAAGGCCAGTTAGTGTCCCGGCAGGTCACTATAAACCCTTTTACAATTGGCTAACAATGTTGACTGTGTGCCGTGGCTGTTTCTTTGTGAGCTTTATGGACTGTGTTGAAAAGGATTGATACAGACAGTGGTATTTTTACTTGTGGAAAAAATAAATGAGAGGCATAGGAGATGGATTTCACAAGCTTCCTGATGGGCCTTTGACATGCCCACTGGGATCTGCCATGTATGACCTTTGCCCTCACCAAGGTAGAATGCCAAGAGCAATTTGGAGGGCAAGAAAACAATTAGATGATAAATAGGAGAAAATATGCATTAGTCTTAATCTTAAACGAGACATGCTATATATCTTAGGAGCTTTTAACAATGTTATAATTGTTTTCTCTCTTCATTTATCCTCTCGAAGTGGTATTTAGAGTGATTCATGCATGTTTGAGTAATCTTTATTCTCCTGTATTCAAGACACCGTTCAAGAGCCGTGTTGCCATTTTTGCAGAAAAGAAACAGTCAACAGCAAACAGTTTGCAACAACAGTCAGCACAATCCGGCAATTTTTTAGATCAACATTTAAAATACTGATCTCTGTGCCACAGTATTACTAGCAGACAAAAGCATAATATTGTGATTGTTTGTGTCTTCTTTAACCATTTTAATAAACTTTAAACAAATGGAAATGTCCCATAAAGGTTTTCAGAGGGAATAGCCAAGAATATGCCAGTGCTTCCAGAGAAATGGTGCTATTATTTCTTGCTTGTATAGACTAGTACACAAAAGAGTCCTCTACAATTCCTCAGGCTGTCACCTAATGTCTTTGCTTCTCCTCTAATCCATACCCCTGCTCCCCGGAGACCATTTTTTCATATGATTCTTTGTTTTCACAATTTTCTGGTGACATATTCAAGTATTTCACATCCACAATTTTGTTTAGATATGAAAATCTTTTGCATACAAGTCAGGAAAAGATGCATTTTTATATCTATCTCCAAATGAAGTAAAACACACAACATTCTTCAGTCAACTTGAATGGGTCATGCTATTAATCATTGGGAGTAGGATGCAGATGTTTTGGGGAACATGTGGTCAGTAGTGTGGGAACCCAGCTGGATGTAATGGACGTCCTCCTCCTTATGTTGTTGTTTGGATGTGAAAATAGAAGTATTGCTGATCAAATATCCTCTTTAGGTAAGTCTCTCAGCCAAAACTTATCATTTCAAAAAGACTGGGCAGCTACAACAATATACACCACCATAATGTTTGACTCAAATAATTTTATATATTTAGATTATAATGTAAATAACAGCAATCCTCACTAATGGAAGAATGGGGCTGGGACAGGGTTGTTTGTGTGTTTTTCCACATGTTTATTTTGTTTCTTGCTAAAACAGATGTGAATTTTCTCAAAGCTTTTAATGCTCTTAAATAGTTTATCAAGATAAAAAGGCCAAAAGGGTTACTTTTGACCTTTCAAAGAGCAACAGGAAACTTAAAGAGTTTGGTGATACCTTTGGCCTATCTAAGTGCCGGGGCATTTACATTTGTTTGGTTAAAGACTGAAAAGTGTGTGAGTGGCTCAAGTGCCCAGAGCTACAGGAAGTCAATATCTCCACCAAATCACAGGTCGGCAACACTATCTGTCAAATGTGACCTCAACCTCATAATGGTGGGTCCCAGGAGCATTTTCATTCTTTACATTTACCTCATTCCCCTGCAGAGCCCCGCCCACTTAGTTAAAACCCATCAGATTGTTCAGCAATCACTTGTTTATACTCACGGCAATGTGTCCTGCCTCTAAAACCCTGCATTTAA